>JASJET010000475.1:0-61719 GCA_034092305.1 Diaprepes abbreviatus
TAAATTAAATAAATTAAATAAATTAAATAAATTAAATAAATTAAATAAATTAAATAAATTAAATAAATAAATAAATTAAATAAATAAATAAATTAAATAAATTAAATAAATAAATAAATTAAATAAATTAAATAAATTAAATAAATTAAATAAATTAAATAAATTAAATAAATTAAATAAATTAAATAAATTAAATAAATTAAATAAATTAAATAAATTAAATAAATTAAATAAATTAAATAAATTAAATAAATTAAATAAATTAAATAAATTAAATAAATTAAATAAATTAAATAAATTAAATAAATTAAATAAACTAAATAAATTAAGTAAATTAAATAAACTAAATAAATTAAATAAATTAAATAAACTAAATAAATTAAATAAATTAAATAAACTAAATAAATTAAATAAATTAAATAAACTAAATAAATTAAATAAACTAAATAAAATAAATAAATTAAATAAACTAAATAAACTAAATAAACTAAATAAATTAAATAAACTAAATAAATTAAATAAATTAAATAAATTAAATAAATTAATTAAATTAAATAAATTAAATAAATTAATTAAATTAAATAAATTAAATAAATTAAATAAATTAAATAAATTAAATAAATTAAATAAATTAAATAAATTAAATAAATTAAATAAAATAAATAAACTAAATAAACTAAATAAACTAAATAAATTAAATAAATTAAATAAATTAAATAAATTAAATAAATTAAATAAATTAAATAAATTAAATAAATTAAATAAATTAAATAAATTAAATAAACTAAATAAACTAAATAAACTAAATAAACTAAATAAACTAAATAAACTAAATAAATTAAATAAACTAAATAAATTAAATAAACTAAATAAACTAAATAAACTAAATAAACTAAATAAACTAAATAAATTAAATAAATTAAATAAATTAAATAAATTAAATAAATTAAATAAATTAAATAAATTAAATAAATTAAATAAATTAAATAAATTAAATAAATTAAATAAATTAAATAAATTAAATAAATTAAATAAATTAAATAAATTAAATAAATTAAATAAATTAAATAAATTAAATAAATTAAATAAATTAAATAAATTAAATAAATTAAATAAATTAAATAAATTAAATAAATTAAATAAATTAAATAAATTAAATAAATTAAATAAATTAAATAAATTAAATAAATTAAATAAATTAAATAAATTAAATAAATTAAATAAATTAAATAAATTAAATAAATTAAATAAATTAAATAAATTAAATAAATTAAATAAATTAAATAAATTAAATAAATTAAATAAATTAAATAAATTAAATAAATTAAATAAATTAAATAAATTAAATAAATTAAATAAATTAAATAAATTAAATAAATTAAATAAATTAAATAAATTAAATAAATTAAATAAATTAAATAAATTAAATAAATTAAATAAATTAAATAAATTAAATAAATTAAATAAATTAAATAAATTAAATAAATTAAATAAATTAAATAAATTAAATAAATTAAATAAATTAAATAAATTAAATAAATTAAATAAATTAAATAAATTAAATAAATTAAATAAATTAAATAAATTAAATAAATTAAATAAATTAAATAAATTAAATAAATTAAATAAATTAAATAAATTAAATAAATTAAATAAATTAAATAAATTAAATAAATTAAATAAATTAAATAAATTAAATAAATTAAATAAATTAAATAAATTAAATAAATTAAATAAATTAAATAAATTAAATAAATTAAATAAATTAATTAAATTAAATAAATTAAATAAATTAATTAAATTAAATAAATTAAATAAATTAAATAAATTAAATAAATTAAATAAATTAAATAAATTAAATAAATTAAATAAATTAAATAAATTAAATAAATTAAATAAATTAAATAAATTAAATAAATTAAATAAATTAAATAAATTAAATAAATTAAATAAATTAAATAAATTAAATAAATTAAATAAATTAAATAAATTAAATAAATTAAATAAATTAAATAAATTAAATAAATTAAATAAATTAAATAAATTAAATAAATTAAATAAATTAAATAAATTAAATAAATTAAATAAATTAAATAAATTAAATAAATTAAATAAATTAAATAAATTAAATAAATTAAATAAATTAAATAAATTAAATAAATTAAATAAATTAAATAAATTAAATAAATTAAATAAATTAAATAAATTAAATAAATTAAATAAATTAAATAAATTAAATAAATTAAATAAATTAAATAAATTAAATAAATTAAATAAATTAAATAAATTAAATAAATTAAATAAATTAAATAAATTAAATAAATTAAATAAATTAAATAAATTAAATAAATTAAATAAATTAAATAAATTAAATAAATTAAATAAATTAAATAAATTAAATAAATTAAATAAATTAAATAAATTAAATAAATTAAATAAATTAAATAAATTAAATAAATTAAATAAATTAAATAAATTAAATAAATTAAATAAATTAAATAAATTAAATAAATTAAATAAATTAAATAAATTAAATAAATTAAATAAATTAAATAAATTAAATAAATTAAATAAATTAAATAAATTAAATAAATTAAATAAATTAAATAAATTAAATAAATTAAATAAATTAAATAAATTAAATAAATTAAATAAATTAAATAAATTAAATAAATTAAATAAATTAAATAAATTAAATAAATTAAATAAATTAAATAAATTAAATAAATTAAATAAATTAAATAAATTAAATAAATTATATAAAATAAATAAATTAAATAAATTAAATAAATTAAATAAATTAAATAAATTAAATAAATTAAATAAATTAAATAAATTAAATAAATTAAATAAATTAAATAAATTAAATTTATTAAATAAATTAAATAAATTAAATTTATTAAATAAATTAAATAAATTAAATAAATTAAATAAATTAAATAAATTAAATAAATTAAATAAATTAAATAAATTAAATAAATTAAATAAATTAAATAAATTAAATAAATTAAATAAATTAAATAAATTAAATAAATTAAATAAATTAAATAAATTAAATAAATTAAATAAATTAAATAAATTAAATAAATTAAATAAATTAAATAAATTAAATAAATTAAATAAATTAAATAAATTAAATAAATTAAATAAATTAAATAAATTAAATAAATTAAATAAATTAAATAAATTAAATAAATTAAATAAATTAAATAAATTAAATAAATTAAATAAATTAAATAAATTAAATAAATTAAATAAATTAAATATTTTAAATAAATTAAATATATTAAAAACAAATTAAATAAATTAAATAAACTAAATAAATTAAATAAATTAAATAAATTAAATAAATTAAATAAATTAAATAAATTAAATAAATTAAATAAATTAAATAAATTAAATAAATTAAATAAATTAAATAAATTAAATAAATTAAATAAATTAAATAAATTAAATAAATTAAATAAATTAAATAAATTAAATAAATTAAATAAATTAAATAAATTAAATAAATTAAATAAATTAAATAAATTAAATAAATTAAATAAATTAAATAAATTAAGTAAATTAAGTAAATTAAATAAATTAAATAAATTAAATAAATTAAATAAATTAAATAAATTAAATAAATTAAATAAATTAAATAAATTAAATAAATTAAATAAATTAAATAAATTAAATAAATTAAATAAATTAAATAAATTAAATAAATTAAATAAATTAAATAAATTAAATAAATTAAATAAATTAAATAAATTAAATAAATTAAATAAATTAAATAAATTAAATAAATTAAATAAATTAAATAAATTAAATAAATTAAATAAATTAAATAAATTAAATAAATTAAATAAATTAAATAAATTAAATAAATTAAATAAATTAAATAAATTAAATAAATTAAATAAATTAAATAAATTAAATAAATTAAATAAATTAAATAAATTAAATAAATTAAATAAATTAAATAAATTAAATAAATTAAATAAATTAAATAAATTAAATAAATTAAATAAATTAAATAAATTAAATAAATTAAATAAATTAAATAAATTAAATAAATTAAATAAATTAAATAAATTAAATAAATTAAATAAATTAAATAAATTAAATAAATTAAATAAATTAAATAAATTAAATAAATTAAATAAATTAAATAAATTAAATAAATTAAATAAATTAAATAAATTAAATAAATTAAATAAATTAAATAAATTAAATAAATTAAATAAATTAAATAAATTAAATAAATTAAATAAATTAAATAAATTAAATAAATTAAATAAATTAAATAAATTAAATAAATTAAATAAATTAAATAAATTAAATAAATTAAATAAATTAAATAAATTAAATAAATTAAATAAATTAAATAAATTAAATAAATTAAATAAATTAAATAAATTAAATAAATTAAATAAATTAAATAAATTAAATAAATTAAATAAATTAAATAAATTAAATAAATTAAATAAATTAAATAAATTAAATAAATTAAATAAATTAAATAAATTAAATAAATTAAATAAATTAAATAAATTAAATAAATTAAATAAATTAATAAATTAAATAAATTAAATAAATTAAATAAATTAAATAAATTAAATAAATTAAATAAATTAAATAAATTAAATAAATTAAATAAATTAAATAAATTAAATAAATTAAATAAATTAAATAAATTAAATAAATTAAATAAATTAAATAAATTAAATAAATTAAATAAATTAAATAAATTAAATAAATTAAATAAATTAAATAAATTAAATAAATTAAATAAATTAAATAAATTAAATAAATTAAATAAATTAAATAAATTAAATAAATTAAATAAATTAAATAAATTAAATAAATTAAATAAATTAAATAAATTAAATAAATTAAATAAATTAAATAAATTAAATAAATTAAATAAATTAAATAATTAAATAAATTAAATAAATTAAATAAATTAAATAAATTAAATAAATTAAATAAATTAAATAAATTAAATAAATTAAATAAATTAAATAAATTAAATAAATTAAATAAATTAAATAAATTAAATAAATTAAATAAATTAAGTAAATTAAATAAATTAAATAAATTAAATAAATTAAATAAATTAAATAAATTAAATAAATTAAATAAATTAAATAAATTAAATAAATTAAATAAATTAAATAAATTAAATAAATTAAATAAATTAAATAAATTAAATAAATTAAATAAATTAAATAAATTAAATAAATTAAATAAATTAAATAAATTAAATAAATTAAATAAATTAAATAAATTAAATAAATTAAATAAATTAAATAAATTAAATAAATTAAATAAATTAAATAAATTAAATAAATTAAATAAATTAAATAAACTAAATAAACTAAATAAACTAAATAAACTAAATAAACTAAATAAACTAAATAAACTAAATAAACTAAATAAACTAAATAAACTAAATAAACTAAATAAACTAAATAAACTAAATAAACTAAATAAATTAAATAAACTAAATAAACTAAATAAACTAAATAAACTAAATAAATTAAATAAATTAAATAAATTAAATAAATTAAAAAAATTAAATAAATTAAAAAAATTAAATAAATTAAATAAATTAAATAAATTAAATAAATTAAATAAATTAAATAAATTAAATAAATTAAATAATTTAAATAAATTAAATAAATTAAATAAATTAAATAAATTAAATAAATTAAATAAATTAAATAAATTAAATAAATTAAATAAATTAAATAAAATAAATAAACTAAATAAACTAAATAAACTAAATAAACTAAATAAATTAAATAAATTAAATAAACTAAATAAATTAAATAAATTAAATAAATTAAATAAATTAAATAAATTAAATAAATTAAATAAATTAAATAAATTAAATAAATTAAATAAATTAAATAAATTAAATAAACTAGATAAACTAAATAAACTAAGTAAACTAAATAAACTAAATAAACTAAATAAACTAAATAAACTAAATAAACTAAATAAACTAAATAAACTAAATAAACTAAATAAACTAAATAAACTAAATAAACTAAATAAACTAAATAAACTAAATAAACTAAATAAACTAAATAAACTAAATAAACTAAATAAACTAAATAAACTAAATAAACTAAATAAACTAAATAAACTAAATAAACTAAATAAACTAAATAAACTAAATAAACTAAATAAACTAAATAAATTAAATAAATTAAATAAACTAAATAAACTAAGTAAATTAAATAAATTAAATAAATTAAATAAATTAAATAAATTAAATAAATTAAATAAATTAAATAAATTAAATAAATTAAATAAATTAAATAAATTAAATAAATTAAATAAATTAAATAAATTAAATAAATTAAATAAATTAAATAAATTAAACAAATTAAATAAATTAAATAAATTAAATAAATTAAATAAATTAAATAAATTAAATAAATTAAATAAATTAAATAAATTAAATAAATTAAATAAATTAAATAAATTAAATAAATTAAATAAATTAAATAAATTAAATAAATTAAATAAATTAAATAAATTAAATAAATTAAATAAATTAAATAAATTAAATAAATTAAATAAATTAAATAAATTAAATAAATTAAATAAATTAAATAAATTAAATAAATTAAATAAATTAAATAAATTAAATAAATTAAATAAATTAAATAAATTAAATAAATTAAATAAATTAAATAAATTAAATAAATTAAATAAATTAAATAAATTAAATAAATTAAATAAATTAAATAAATTAAATAAATTAAATAAATTAAATAAATTAAATAAATTAAATAAATTAAATAAATTAAATAAATTAAATAAATTAAATAAATTAAATAAATTAAATAAATTAAATAAATTAAATAAATTAAATAAATTAAATAAATTAAATAAATTAAATAAATTAAATAAATTAAATAAATTAAATAAATTAAATAAATTAAATAAATTAAATAAATTAAATAAATTAAATAAATTAAATAAATTAAATAAATTAAATAAATTAAATAAATTAAATAAATTAAATAAATTAAATAAATTAAATAAATTAAATAAATTAAATAAATTAAATAAATTAAATAAATTAAATAAATTAAATAAATTAAATAAATTAAATAAATTAAATAAATTAAATAAATTAAATAAATTAAATAAATTAAATAAATTAAATAAATTAAATAAATTAAATAAATTAAATAAATTAAATAAATTAAATAAATTAAATAAATTAAATAAATTAAATAAATTAAGTAAATTAAATAAATTAAATAAATTAAATAAATTAAATAAATTAAATAAATTAAATAAATTAAATAAATTAAATAAATTAAATAAATTAAATAAATTAAATAAATTAAATAAATTAAATAAATTAAATAAATTAAATAAATTAAATAAATTAAATAAATTAAATAAATTAAATAAATTAAATAAATTAAATAAATTAAATAAATTAAATAAATTAAATAAATTAAATAAATTAAATAAATTAAATAAATTAAATAAATTAAATAAATTAAATAAATTAAATAAATTAAATAAATTAAATAAATTAAATAAATTAAATAAATTAAATAAATTAAATAAATTAAATAAATTAAATAAATTAAATAAATTAAATAAATTAAATAAATTAAATAAATTAAATAAATTAAATAAATTAAATAAATTAAATAAATTAAATAAATTAAATAAATTAAATAAATTAAATAAATTAAATAAATTAAATAAATTAAATAAATTAAATAAATTAAATAAATTAAATAAATTAAATAAATTAAATAAATTAAATAAATTAAATAAATTAAATAAATTAAATAAATTAAATAAATTAAATAAATTAAATAAATTAAATAAATTAAATAAATTAAATAAATTAAATAAATTAAATAAATTAAATAAATTAAATAAATTAAATAAATTAAATAAATTAAATAAATTAAATAAATTAAATAAATTAAATAAATTAAATAAATTAAATAAATTAAATAAATTAAATAAATTAAATAAATTAAATAAATTAAATAAATTAAATAAATTAAATAAATTAAATAAATTAAATAAATTAAATAAATTAAATAAATTAAATAAATTAAATAAATTAAATAAATTAAATAAATTAAATAAATTAAATAAATTAAATAAGTTAAATAAATTAAATAAGTTAAATAAATTAAATAAGTTAAATAAATTAAATAAGTTAAATAAATTAAATAAGTTAAATAAATTAAATAAGTTAAAAAAATTAAATAAGTTAAAAAAATTAAATAAATTAAACAAATTAAATAAATTAAACAAATTAAATAAATTAAACAAATTAAATAAATTAAACAAATTAAATAAATTAAACAAATTAAATAAATTAAACAAATTAAATAAATTAAACAAATTAAGTAAATTAAACAAATTAAATAAATTAAACAAATTAAATAAATTAAACAAATTAAATAAATTAAATAAATTAAATAAATTAAATAAATTAAATAAATTAAATAAATTAAATAAATTAAATAAATTAAATAAATTAAATAAATTAAATAAATTAAATAAATTAAATAAATTAAATAAATTAAATAAATTAAATAAATTAAATAAATTAAATAAATTAAATAAATTAAATAAATTAAATAAATTAAATAAATTAAATAAATTAAATAAATTAAATAAATTAAATAAATTAAATAAATTAAATAAATTAAATAAATTAAATAAATTAAATAAATTAAATAAATTAAATAAATTAAATAAATTAAATAAATTAAATAAATTAAATAAATTAAATAAATTAAATAAATTAAATAAATTAAATAAATTAAATAAATTAAATAAATTAAATAAATTAAATAAATTAAATAAATTAAATAAATTAAATAAATTAAATAAATTAAATAAATTAAATAAATTAAATAAATTAAATAAATTAAATAAATTAAATAAATTAAATAAATTAAATAAATTAAATAAATTAAATAAATTAAATAAATTAAATAAATTAAATAAATTAATTAAACTATAAATTAAATAAACTAAATAAATTAAATAAATTAAATAAATTAAATAAATTAAATAAATTAAATAAATTAAATAAATTAAATAAATTAAATAAATTAAATAAATTAAATAAATTAAATAAATTAAATAAATTAAATAAATTAAATATTTTAAATAAATTAAATATATTAAAAACATTAAATAAATTTATTTAATTTAATTTATATAATTTATTAATTTTTTTAATTTATTAATTTATTTAATTTATTTTATTTAATTTATTTAATTTATTTAATTTATTTAATTTATTTAATTTATTTAATTTATTTAATTTATTTAATTTATTTAATTTATTTTGATTTATTTAATTTATTTAATTTATTTACTTCATTTAATTTATTTAATTTATTTAATTTATTTAATTTATTTAATTTATTTAATTTATTTAATTTATTTAATTTATTTACTTTATTTAATTTATTTAATTTATTTAATTTATTTAATTTATTTAATTTATTTAATTTATTTAATTTATTTAATTTATTTAATTTATTTAATTTATTTAATTTATTTAATTTATTTAATTTATTTAATTTATTTAATTTATTTAATTTATTTAATTTATTTAATTTATTTAATTTATTTAATTTATTTAATTTATTTAATTTATTTAATTTATTTAATTTTTTTAATTTATTAAATTTATTTAATTTATTTAATTTATTTAATTAATTTAATTTATTTAATTTATTTAATTTATTTAATTTATTAAATTTATTTAATTTATTTAATTTATTAAATTTATTTAATTTATTAAATTTATTTAATTTATTAAATTTATTTAATTTATTAAATTTATTTAATTTATTAAATTTATTAAATTTATTTAATTTATTTAATTTATTTAATTTATTTAATTTATTTAATTTATTTAATTTATTAAATTTATTTAATTTATTTAATTTATTAAATTTATTTAATTTATTTAATTTATTTAATTTATTTAATTTATTTAATTTATTTAATTTATTTAATTTATTAAATTTATTTAATTTATTTAATTTATTTAATTTATTTAATTTATTTAATTTATTAAATTTATTTAATTTATTTAATTTATTTAATTTATTTAATTTATTTAATTTATTTAATTTATTTAATTTATTTAATTTATTTAATTTATTTAATTTATTTAATTTATTTAATTTATTTAATTTATTTAATTTATTTAATTTATTTAATTTATTTAATTTATTTAATTTATTTAATTTATTTAATTTATTTAATTTATTTAATTTATTTAATTTATTTAATTTATTTAATTTATTTAATTTATTTAATTTATTTAATTTATTTAATTTATTTAATTTATTTAATTTATTTAATTTATTTAATTTATTTAATTTATTTAATTTATTTAATTTATTTAATTTATTTAATTTATTTAATTTATTTAATTTATTTAATTTATTTAATTTATTTAATTTATTTAATTTATTTAATTTATTTAATTTATTTAATTTATTTAATTTATTTAATTTATTTAATTTATTTAATTTATTTAATTTATTTAATTTATTTAATTTATTTAATTTATTTAATTTATTTAATTTATTTAATTTATTTAATTTATTTAATTTATTTAATTTATTTAATTTATTTAATTTATTTAATTTATTTAATTTATTTAATTTATTTAATTTATTTAATTTATTTAATTTATTTAATTTATTTAATTTATTTAATTTATTTAATTTATTTAATTTATTTAATTTATTTAATTTATTTAATTTATTTAATTTATTTAATTTATTTAATTTATTTAATTTATTTAATTTATTTAATTTATTTAATTTATTTAATTTATTTAATTTATTTAATTTATTTAATTTATTTAATTTATTTAATTTATTTAATTTATTTAATTTATTTAATTTATTTAATTTATTTAATTTATTTAATTTATTTAATTTATTTAATTTATTTAATTTATTTAATTTATTTAATTTATTTAATTTATTTAATTTATTTAATTTATTTAATTTATTTAATTTATTTAATTTATTTAATTTATTTAATTTATTTAATTTATTTAATTTATTTAATTTATTTAATTTATTTAATTTATTTAATTTATTTAATTTATTTAATTTATTTAATTTATTTAATTTATTTAATTTATTTAATTTATTTAATTTATTTAATTTATTTAATTTATTTAATTTATTTAATTTATTTAATTTATTTAATTTATTTAATTTATTTAATTTATTTAATTTATTTAATTTATTGTAATTCTAGTTTGTGGGTTTAATTTTTATAATTTCTAATAAATTATTTAATTTACAACGACGAAAACCATTGAAAGTTTTAATTTTCTATTATGTCCCGAACGTCGAAATTTTTTTCCCACGCAAAGTGGCCAAGTGACTACTAGGATTTTTGGAGATTTTTAAAATCTCCCAAGATAATGCATTTCTTGAAGTATATAATTACAAACGGTCCATTTTTACCTTTGTGTCTATAATCAAAGTTAAGAATCTTTTTATTCTAATACAGAAACCAAGAAATGTCGCCTACTTAAGATGAAATAAGAATACAAATTTTAAATTCAATGATTATTTCTTATTTTTTTGTTGTAATGTCGTTGTTTTCCTAGTGAAGTTAAAACAGGAGTATTAAAAATACAAAATTTTTAAATATTTCATAAAATAATACAAATCATTTTCGAGATCTTTTCGTATTTCCCCGAAAAATGGTATTTGAAAAGTAAATTAACAAAAACGACCCAATTTTGTCTTTCAATCTCTAATCTCTATTAAAAATCTAGTACTTTTACTACAAAAAGCAAGATATCCTGTAATTTGATTTCAAATAAGAATAAAATGTGTGATTTCACTGATTAATTCGGATTTTGTGATATAAATATCTTGTCTTTCAAAGAAAGTTAGAATAGAAGTGTCGAAAACGCAGCAATCTTAATATGTCAAATTTTAATGGATTATACAAAAATTTATTTACTTCCTGATGTTCTCATATTAACAGATTTCTTTGAAGATTTTCGAAATGTGTCGCTAAACATATAAAGTTAGATCTCGCACAATACTTTACATCTCCCGGTTTAAGTAAGGATGCAATGTTACGATTCACAAAAGTTAAATTAGAATTCTAACTGATAACAATAAAAATGGCCCATTATTGACTTTCAGTCTCTAATCTATGTATAACGTCTTGTAGTTCTCCTACAAAATCCAAGAAATCCATGTACATTGATTCCAAATTAGAACAAAATGTATGACTTCACTGATTATTTCGTATTTTGTGATTTAATCATCTTGTTTTTCTAGAAAAGCTGGTATAGGAGTATCGAAAATGTAGAATATTTAAATAATATACAAAATAATACCAATAATCTTAGAGATCATTTCGTATTTCCTTGAATAGTTAATTTCGGGATTGATATTGACACAAACGGCCCATTTTGGACTTTCCGACTTTAGTCTAAAGTTCTTCTTCCACAAAAACCAAGAAATGCAAGTAAATTTAGTCCAAATTAGCACAAAACTGCTAAATTTAGTGATTATTTCGTATTTTGTGCTGTAATTCTTTTGTTCTCCTAGAAAAGTTATTATAGAAATATCGAAAAGGAAGAAAAAGTTATTATCGAAATATCGAAAAGGCAGGATTTTTTAATATTATACCAAATAAAACAGATAATCTTAGAAATGTTCTCGTATTCCTCTGCGAAATAGGTTTCGGAAAGTAAATTAATACAATTGGCCCATTTTTGTCATTCAGTCTACAATCTAAGTTCAGAATCTTGAAGTTCTAATACAAAGACCACGAAATGCGACCTAATTTAGTCGAAATAAGAACAAAAACTTTAAATTCAATGATTTTTTCCGTATTTAGAGTTGTAATTTCCTTATTTTCCAAGAGAACTTATAAAGAAGTATCAAAACTGCAAGGCTTTTGAATAATATACAAAATCATGCTCTCAATATTAGAGATCTATTCATATTTCAATGAGAAATGGGTTTTAGAATGTAAGTTAGTAAAAACGACCTATTTTGGACTTTCAATCTCTAATCTAAAGTAAATTGTATCCAGATTAGAACAAAATGTCTATATTCAATGATTTCTTCATATTCTGTGCAGTAATCTCATTTTTATCCATTTTTAAGGGAAATACGAATATATTTCAGAGATAACGAGTTTTATTTAGGGTAACATATTAAAAAACCTGCCTTTTCGATTCTTTTGTAACAAAAGTTATAACAACTTCTCCATTAAAATAAGGAAATACGAGAAAATCATCGAATTTAGGTGCTTTATGATTATTTCGAAAGAATTAAGCTCCATTCTTGGTTTTCATAGTAGAAGTACTAAATCCTGAACTTAGATTATAGACAGAAAGTCAAAAAGTGCCATTTGTGGTAGCTACCATTCCGAGACATATTTTTCAGGGAAATACGGAAAGATCTTTAAGATAATTATTTTAATTTTCTAAAATATTTGAGAATTCTGCATTTTCGATACTTCTGTAATAATCTTTCTAGGAAAACAAAGGCAATTACAGCTCAGAATTGGAAATAATCATTGAATTCACGTATTTGATTCTAATTTGAACTTATTTTCCATACATTTCTTGGATTTTGAAGTAGAAGTGCAAGATTCTGAACTTAGATTATAGGCAGAAAATCAAAAATGGACCATTTATGTAAATCAACTTCCCAAAATTTATTTTTCAGGAAAATACGATATTATCTCGGAGATTATTGGTTTAGTCTTATAAGAAATTTAAGAATCTTGCACAATCGATATTTCCAGTGGTTTTAGAGATCTTTTCGTATTTCCCTGAAAAATAAGTTTCCGGATGTAAATTATCACACATGGCCCATTTTCGGCTTTAATTCTCCAATCTAAGTTTGCAATCTTTTACTTCTCATAAAAATCCAAGAATTGCTAGTAAGTGGAGTTTAAATTAGAGCCAAACATCTAAATTCAATTATTATTTCGTAAATTATTTTACAAAATTAGACCTGTACTTACAGAGATCTTTCCGTATTTTCCTGAAAAATTAGTTTCCGGATGTAAATTATCACAATTAGCCAATTTTCGAATTTCATTCTCCAATCTAAGTTTGTATTCTTGTACTTCTCATATAAAATCCAAGAAATGCTAGTAAGTTAAGTTTAAATTTGAGCCAAACGGCTAAATTCAATGATTATTTCGTATTTTCATATTTTCCTAGTGATGTTATAACGAAAGAATCGAAAATGGGGATTTTTTAGAATACTACTCTTAATAAATCAAATATTCTTGGAGATATTTTCGTATTTCCCTTAAAAATGGATTACAAGGAGATTACGATACAATATACGATGAAATCATAGAATTTAGATTTTTTGTTCCAATTTGAGCTTTATTTACCCTAAACTATTGACTAAATGGGTTGTTCTTTTTATCTTACGCTCCAAAAGCCATTTTTTAGGGAAATATAAATAGATCTCTAAGATAAATAGAATTTTTTTGCATGAAATCTTACATTTTTCATACTTCTTTAATACGTTGTATTGGAAAACTCAATATACTTGCATTTCTTGAAAATGCAGGATTAATTAAATATTATAGAAAAAAATAATAATAATCTTATAGTTCCTTCTGTATTTCCTTGAAAAATAAATTTCGGGATGTAAATTAACCCAAATGGTCCATTTTGAGCTCTCTATCTCTGATCTCAGTTCACAATCTTGTACTTCTACTACAAAAACCAAGAAATGTAAGTATATTGAGTTTTCCAAGACAACGTATAAAGAAGTATCAAAAATGCAAGAGTTCATGCAAAATAATACTACTAATCTTCGAGATCTATTCATATTTCCTTAAAAAATGAGTTTTGAAGCGTAAGTTAATAAAAACGACCCATTTAGTCTAAATTGAGCTCAAATTAGAACGAAAAGTCTAAATTCAATGATTCCTTCGTATTTTGTGCCGTAATCTCCTTGTATTCCATTTTTAAGGCAAATACGAAAATTACTCCAAGCATATTAATTTTATTTAGAGTAGTATTCTAAAAATCCTCCATTTTCGATTCATTCGTTATAATATCTCTAGGAAAATATGGAAATTCGAAATATCCTTTGAATTTAGATGTTTGGCTCTAATTTAAACTCAACTTACCAGCATTTCTTGGATTTTATATGAGAAGTACAAGATTCCAAACTTAGATTGGAGAAGGAGATCCGAAAATGGGCTATTTGTAATAATTTACACACGGAAACTTATTTTTCAGGGAAATACGGAAAGATCTCTAAAATTCCTGGTCTAATTTTGCAAAATAATTAAGAATCCTTCATTATCAATACTTCTTACTAACTTTTCTGGGAAAACAAGGGAATTACAGTACAAGATGGAAAATATTCTATGAATTCAAAAATTTTGTTCAAATCTTGATTCAGTTCATTTGCATTACATGTGTTTTGTAAGAGAAGTACAAGACTCTGGAATTAGATTAGAGACGGAAAGACGAAAATAGGCTAATTTTGTTAATTTACTCCCCAAAACTGATTGATTCAGAGAATTAGAGAATATGTCTAAAATTATTGGCTTAATTGTATAAGATATTTATAAATTCTCCATTTTCAGTAGATATTCGCTATCTATATTCCCATCCCATGGATGAATAATATTTCCATTTAAAAAAATTGCATTTCTGTACAGTTTTTAACAAAAATATCCTTCTAAAAACGTCCAATCCTTTATTTAGTTTAATGTCCGTGTCCAATGAGGCGGGTGATATTCAATATCCAACGGGTTGATATGGAGGGTCTTCTACGTAGGTTCTGACCGGTGCGCCAAGAAACACGGCAATTTTTCCAACATCTATTTACTTTTATTTCATATAATATTTAAAAGTCATGAATTTTTGGTCCTCCTCTTGTAACTTTACTAGGAAAACAAAGAAATTGCAGCAATAAGAAAGAAATAATCATTGAATTTAAAATTTTTGTTCGTATTTCTTCTAAACTATGTGGCCCTTCTCGGTTTTAATATTAGAATTACAAGTGTCTGATCTTAGATTATAGACAGAAAGTCAAAAATGGACCGTTTGTATTAATATACTTCAAGAAATGTTCTTTTTTGGGAAGTTTTGTAAATCTCGGCACATTTTTGAATTTCTCCGAAAGTAGTGTAAGATTTGACTTCTAGAACACCCTCAGGCTATATATTAGTTTACAAATAATGGTAATTATTATTCAATGTGTGTATCAAATTAAGGTCTAAATTGTCAGTTAGATTTATTGCGGAACTGTAAGTATGTGTTATGTGTGTAACAAGTTGTTGTTATACAGGGTGATATAAAAAAGCTAGTACATGAAATTAATTACTGGTCGGGAACTCCGCGTGTGGGGTGGCTTGGATTTTGTAAGAAAAGTACTAGATTCTGGAACTAGATTAGACACAGAAAGACGAAAATAGGCTAATTTTGTTAATTTACTCAACAAAACTGATTGATGCGGAGAAGAACGAGAATATGTCTAATATTATTTTCTTAATTTCATAGGATATTTATAAATTCTTCATTTTCAGTAGATACTCGCTATCTATATTACCATCCCATGGATGAATAATATTTCCATTTAAAAAAATTATATTTCTGTACAGTTTTTAACAAAGATATCCTTCTAAAAACGTCTAATCCTTTATTTAGTTTAATGTCCGTGTCCAATGAGGCGGGTAATTTTCAATATTCAAGGAATTGATATGGAGGGTCCTCTAGGTAGATTCCGACCGGCGCGCCAAGAAACACGGCAATTCTTCCAACATCTTAAATAAATTAAATAAATTAAATAAATTAATTAAATTAATTAAATTAAATAAATTAAATAAATTAAATAAATTAAATAAATTAAATAAGTTAAATAAATTAAATAAATTAAATAAATTAAATAAATTAAATAAATTAAATAAATTAAATAAATTAAATAAATTAAATAAATTAAATAAATTAAATAAATTAAATAAATTAAATAAATTAAATAAATTAAATAAATTAAATAAATTAAATAAATTAAATAAATTAAATAAATTAAATAAATTAAATAAATTAAATAAATTAAATAAATTAAATAAATTAAATAAATTAAATAAATTAAATAAATTAAATAAATTAAATAAATTAAATAAATTAAATAAATTAAATAAATTAAATAAATTAAATAAATTAAATAAATTAAATAAATTAAATAAATTAAATAAATTAAATAAATTAAATAAATTAAATAAATTAAATAAATTAAATAAATTAAATAAATTAAATAAATTAAATAAAATTAAATAAATTAAATAAATTAAATAAATTAAATAAATTAAATAAATTAAATAAATTAAATAAATTAAATAAATTAAATAAATTAAATAAATTAAATAAATTAAATAAATTAAATAAATTAAATAAATTAAATAAATTAAATAAATTAAATAAATTAAATAAATTAAATAAATTAAATAAATTAAATAAATTAAATAAATTAAATAAATTAAATAAATTAAATAAATTAAATAAATTAAATAAATTAAATAAATTAAATAAATTAAATAAATTAAATAAATTAAATAAATTAAATAAATTAAATAAATTAAATAAATTAAATAAATTAAATAAATTAAATAAATTAAATAAATTAAATAAATTAAATAAATTAAATAAATTAAATAAATTAAATAAATTAAATAAATTAAATAAATTAAATAAATTAAATAAATTAAATAAATTAAATAAATTAAATAAATTAAATAAATTAAATAAATTAAATAAATTAAATAAATTAAATAAATTAAATAAATTAAATAAATTAAATAAATTAAATAAATTAAATAAATTAAATAAATTAAATAAATTAAATAAATTAAATAAACTAAATAAACTAAATAAACTAAATAAACTAAATAAACTAAATAAATTAAATAAACTAAATAAACTAAATAAACTAAATAAACTAAATAAACTAAATAAACTAAATAAACTAAATAAACTAAATAAACTAAATAAACTAAATAAACTAAATAAACTAAATAAACTAAATAAACTAAATAAACTAAATAAACTAAATAAACTAAATAAACTAAATAAACTAAATAAACTAAATAAACTAAATAAACTAAATAAACTAAATAAACTAAATAAACTAAATAAACTAAATAAACTAAATAAACTAAATAAACTAAATAAACTAAATAAACTAAATAAACTAAATAAACTAAATAAACTAAATAAACTAAATAAACTAAATAAACTAAATAAACTAAATAAACTAAATAAACTAAATAAACTAAATAAACTAAATAAACTAAATAAACTAAATAAACTAAATAAACTAAATAAACTAAATAAACTAAATAAACTAAATAAACTAAATAAACTAAATAAACTAAATAAACTAAATAAACTAAATAAACTAAATAAACTAAATAAACTAAATAAACTAAATAAACTAAATAAACTAAATAAACTAAATAAACTAAATAAACTAAATAAACTAAATAAACTAAATAAACTAAATAAACTAAATAAACTACATAAACTAAATAAACTAAATAAACTAAATAAACTAAATAAACTAAATAAACTAAATAAACTAAATAAACTAAATAAACTAAATAAACTAAATAAACTAAATAAACTAAATAAACTAAATAAACTAAATAAACTAAATAAACTAAATAAACTAAATAAACTAAATAAACTAAATAAACTAAATAAACTAAATAAACTAAATAAACTAAATAAACTAAATAAACTAAATAAACTAAATAAACTAAATAAACTAAATAAACTAAATAAACTAAATAAACTAAATAAACTAAATAAACTAAATAAACTAAATAAACTAAATAAACTAAATAAACTAAATAAACTAAATAAACTAAATAAACTAAATAAACTAAATAAACTAAATAAACTAAATAAACTAAATAAACTAAATAAACTAAATAAACTAAATAAACTAAATAAACTAAATAAACTAAATAAACTAAATAAACTAAATAAACTAAATAAACTAAATAAACTAAATAAACTAAATAAACTAAATAAACTAAATAAACTAAATAAACTAAATAAACTAAATAAACTAAATAAACTAAATAAACTAAATAAACTAAATAAACTAAATAAACTAAATAAACTAAATAAACTAAATAAACTAAATAAACTAAATAAACTAAATAAACTAAATAAACTAAATAAACTAAATAAACTAAATAAACTAAATAAACTAAATAAACTAAATAAATTAAATAAATTAAATAAATTAAATAAATTAAATAAATTAAATAAATTAAATAAAATAAATAAATTAAATAAATTAAATAAATTAAATAAATTAAATAAATTAAATAAATTAAATAAATTAAATAAATTAAATAAATTAAATAAATTAAATAAATTAAATAAATTAAATAAATTAAATAAATTAAATAAATTAAATAAATTAAATAAATTAAATAAATTAAATAAATTAAATAAATTAAATAAATTAAATAAATTAAATAAATTAAATAAATTAAATAAATTAAATAAATTAAATAAATTAAATAAATTAAATAAATTAAATAAATTAAATAAATTAAATATATTAAATAAATTAAATAAATTAAATAAATTAAATAAATTAAATAAATTAAATAAATTAAATAAATTAAATAAATTAAATAAATTAAATAAATTAAATAAATTAAATAAATTAAATAAATTAAATAAATTAAATAAATTAAATAAATTAAATAAATTAAATAAATTAAATAAATTAAATAAATTAAATAAATTAAATAAATTAAATAAATTAAATAAATTAAATAAACTAAATAAATTAAATAAATTAAATAAACTAAATAAATTAAATAAATTAAATAAATTAAATAAATTAAATAAATTAAATAAATTAAATAAACTAAATAAACTAAATAAATTAAATAAACTAAATAAACTAAATAAATTAAATAAATTAAATAAATTAAATAAATTAAATAAATTAAATAAATTAAATAAATTAATTAAATTAAATAAATTAAATAAATTAAATAAATTAAATAAATTAAATAAATTAAATAAATTAAATAAATTAAATAAATTAAATAAATTAAATAAATTAAATAAATTAAATAAATTAAATAAATTAAATAAATTAAATAAATTAAATAAATTAAATAAATTAAATAAATTAAATAAATTAAATAAATTAAATAAATTAAATAAAATAAATAAACTAAATAAACTAAATAAACTAAATAAACTAAATAAATTAAATAAATTAAATAAATTAAATAAACTAAATAAATTAAATAAACTAAATAAACTAAATAAACTAAATAAACTAAATAAAATAAATAAAATAAATAAACTAAATAAACTAAATAAATTAAATAAACTAAATAAATTAAATAAACTAAATAAATTAAATAAACTAAATAAACTAAATAAATTAAATAAACTAAATAAACTAAATAAACTAAATAAACTAAATAAACTAAATAAACTAAATAAACTAAATAAACTAAATAAACTAAATAAACTAAATAAACTAAATAAACTAAATAAACTAAATAAACTAAATAAACTAAATAAACTAAATAAACTAAATAAACTAAATAAACTAAATAAACTAAATAAACTAAATAAACTAAATAAACTAAATAAACTAAATAAACTAAATAAAATAAATAAACTAAATAAACTAAATAAATTAAATAAACTAAATAAATTAAATAAATTAAATAAACTAAATAAATTAAATAAATTAAATAAACTAAATAAATTAAATAAACTAAATAAACTAAATAAATTAAATAAACTAAATAAATAAAATAAATTAAATAAATTAAATAAATTAAATAAATTAAATAAATTAAATAAATTAATTAAATTAAATAAATTAAATAAATTAAATAAATTAAATAAATTAAATAAATTAAATAAATTAAATAAATTAAATAAATTAAATAAATTAAATAAATTAAATAAATTAAATAAATTAAATAAATTAAATAAATTAAATAAATTAAATAAATTAAATAAATTAAATAAATTAAATAAATTAAATAAATTAAATAAATTAAATAAATTAAATAAATTAAATAAATTAAATAAATTAAATAAATTAAATAAATTAAATAAATTAAATAAATTAAATAAATTAAATAAATTAAATAAATTAAATAAATTAAATAAATTAAATAAATTAAATAAATTAAATATATTCAATAAATTAAATATTTTAAATAGATTAAATATATTAAGAACATTAAATAAATTTATTTAATTTAATTTATATAATTTATTAATTTTTTTAATTTATTAATTTATTTAATTTATTTTATTTAATTTATTTAATTTATTTAATTTATTTAATTTATTTAATTTATTTAATTTATTTAATTTATTTAATTTATTTAATTTATTTAATTTATTTAATTTATTTAATTTATTTAATTTATTTAATTTATTTAATTTATTTACTTTATTTACTTTATTTAATTTATTTAATTTATTTAATTTATTTAATTTATTTAATTTATTTAATTTATTTAATTTATTTACTTTATTTAATTTATTTAATTTATTTAATTTATTTTATTTATTTAATTTATTTAATTTATTTAATTTATTTAATTTATTTAATTTATTTAATTTATTTAATTTATTTAATTTATTTAATTTATTTAATTTATTTAATTTATTTAATTTATTTAATTTATTTAATTTATTTAATTTATTTAATTTATTTAATTTATTTAATTTATTTAATTTATTTAATTTATTTAATTTATTTAATTTATTTAATTTATTTAATTTATTTAATTTATTTAATTTATTTAATTTATTTAATTTATTTAATTTATTTAATTTATTTAATTTATTTAATTTATTTAATTTATTTAATTTATTTAATTTATTTAATTTATTTAATTTATTTAATTTATTTAATTTATTTAATTTATTTAATTTATTTAATTTATTTAATTTATTTAATTTATTTAATTTATTTAATTTATTTAATTTATTTAATTTATTTAATTAATTTAATTAATTTAATTTATTTAATTTATTAAATTTATTTAATTTATTAAATTTATTAAATTTATTAAATTTATTAAATTTATTAAATTTATTAAATTTATTAAATTTATTTAATTTATTTAATTTATTTAATTTATTTAATTTATTTAATTTATTAAATTTATTTAATTTATTTAATTTATTTAATTTATTAAATTTATTTAATTTATTTAATTTATTTAATTTATTTAATTTATTTAATTTATTTAATTTATTTAATTTATTTAATTTATTTAATTTATTTAATTTATTTAATTTATTTAATTTATTTAATTTATTTAATTTATTTAATTTATTTAATTTATTTAATTTATTTAATTTATTTAATTTATTTAATTTATTTAATTTATTTAATTTATTTAATTTATTAAATTTATTTAATTTATTTAATTTATTAAATTTATTAAATTTATTTAATTTATTTAATTTATTAAATTTATTTAATTTATTTAATTTATTTAATTTATTTAATTTATTTAATTTATTTAATTTATTTAATTTATTTAATTTATTTAATTTATTTAATTTATTTAATTTATTTAATTTATTTAATTTATTTAATTTATTTAATTTATTTAATTTATTTAATTTATTTAATTTATTTAATTTATTTAATTTATTTAATTTATTTAATTTATTTAATTTATTTAATTTATTTAATTTATTTAATTTATTTAATTTATTTAATTTATTTAATTTATTTAATTTATTTAATTTATTTAATTTATTTAATTTATTTAATTTATTTAATTTATTTAATTTATTTAATTTATTTAATTTATTTAATTTATTTAATTTATTTAATTTATTTAATTTATTTAATTTATTTAATTTATTTAATTTATTTAATTTATTTAATTTATTTAATTTATTTAATTTATTTAATTTATTTAATTTATTTAATTTATTTAATTTATTTAATTTATTTAATTTATTTAATTTATTTAATTTATTTAATTTATTTAATTTATTTAATTTATTTAATTTATTTAATTTATTTAATTTATTTAATTTATTTAATTTATTTAATTTATTTAATTTATTTAATTTATTTAATTTATTTAATTTATTTAATTTATTTAATTTATTTAATTTATTTAATTTATTTAATTTATTTAATTTATTTAATTTATTTAATTTATTTAATTTATTTAATTTATTTAATTTATTTAATTTATTTAATTTATTTAATTTATTTAATTTATTTAATTTATTTAATTTATTTAATTTATTTAATTTATTTAATTTATTTAATTTATTTAATTTATTTAATTTATTTAATTTATTTAATTTATTTAATTTATTTAATTTATTTAATTTATTTAATTTATTTAATTTATTTAATTTATTTAATTTATTTAATTTATTTAATTTATTTAATTTATTTAATTTATTTAATTTATTTAATTTATTTAATTTATTTAATTTATTTAATTTATTTAATTTATTTAATTTATTTAATTTATTTAATTTATTTAATTTATTTAATTTATTTAATTTATTTAATTTATTTAATTTATTTAATTTATTTAATTTATTTAATTTATTTAATTTATTTAATTTATTTAATTTATTTAATTTATTTAATTTATTTAATTTATTTAATTTATTTAATTTATTTAATTTATTTAATTTATTTAATTTATTTAATTTATTTAATTTATTTAATTTATTTAATTTATTTAATTTATTTAATTTATTTAATTTATTTAATTTATTTAATTTATTTAATTTATTTAATTTATTTAATTTATTTAATTTATTTAATTTATTTAATTTATTTAATTTATTTAATTTATTTAATTTATTTAATTTATTTAATTTATTTAATTTATTTAATTTATTTAATTTATTTAATTTATTTAATTTATTTAATTTATTTAATTTATTTAATTTATTTAATTTATTTAATTTATTTAATTTATTTAATTTATTTAATTTATTTAATTTATTTAATTTATTTAATTTATTTAATTTATTTAATTTATTTAATTTATTTAATTTATTTAATTTATTTAATTTATTTAATTTATTTAATTTATTTAATTTATTTAATTTATTTAATTTATTTAATTTATTTAATTTATTTAATTTATTTAATTTATTTAATTTATTTAATTTATTTAATTTATTTAATTTATTTAATTTATTTAATTTATTTAATTTATTTAATTTATTTAATTTATTTAATTTATTTAATTTATTTAATTTATTTAATTTATTTAATTTATTTAATTTATTTAATTTATTTAATTTATTTAATTTATTTAATTTATTTAATTTATTTAATTTATTTAATTTATTTAATTTATTTAATTTATTTAATTTATTTAATTTATTTAATTTATTTAATTTATTTAATTTATTTAATTTATTTAATTTATTTAATTTATTTAATTTATTTAATTTATTTAATTTATTTAATTTATTTAATTTATTTAATTTATTTAATTTATTTAATTTATTTAATTTATTTAATTTATTTAATTTATTTAATTTATTTAATTTATTTAATTTATTTAATTTATTTAATTTATTTAATTTATTTAATTTATTTAATTTATTTAATTTATTTAATTTATTTAATTTATTTAATTTATTTAATTTATTTAATTTATTTAATTTATTGTAATTCTAGTTTGTGGGTTTAATTTTTATAATTTCTAATAAATTATTTAATTTACAACGACGAAAACCATTGAAAGTTTTAATTTTCTATTATGTCCCGAACGTCGAAATTTTTTTCCCACGCAAAGTGGCCAAGTGACTACTAGGATTTTTGGAGATTTTTAAAATCTCCCAAGATAATGCATTTCTTGAAGTATATAATTACAAACGGTCCATTTTTACCTTTGTGTCTATAATCAAAGTTAAGAATCTTTTTATTCTAATACAGAAACCAAGAAATGTCGCCTACTTAAGATAAGAATACAAATTTTAAATTCAATGATTATTTCTTATTTTTTTGTTGTAATGTCGTTGTTTTCCTAGTGAAGTTAAAACAGGAGTATTAAAAATACAAAATTTTTAAATATTTCATAAAATAATACAAATCATTTTCGAGATCTTTTCGTATTTCCCCGAAAAATGGTATTTGAAAAGTAAATTAACAAAAACGACCCAATTTTGTCTTTCAATCTCTAATCTCTATTAAAAATCTTGTACTTTTACTACAAAAAGCAAGATATCCTGTAATTTGATTTCAAATAAGAATAAAATGTGTGATTTCACTGATTAATTCGGATTTTGTGATATAAATATCTTGTCTTTCAAAGAAAGTTAGAATAGAAGTGTCGAAAACGCAGCAATCTTAATATGTCAAATTTTAATGGATTATACAAAAATTTATTTACTTCCTGATGTTCTCATATTAACAGATTTCTTTGAAGATTTTCGAAATGTGTCGCTAAACATATAAAGTTAGATCTCGCACAATACTTTACATCTCCCGGTTTAAGTAAGGATGGAATGTTACGATTCACAAAAGTTAAATTAGAATTCTAACTGATAACAATAAAAATGGCCCATTATTGACTTTCAGTCTCTAATCTATGTATAACGTCTTGTAGTTCTCCTACAAAATCCAAGAAATCCATGTACATTGATTCCAAATTAGAACAAAATGTATGACTTCACTGATTATTTCGTATTTTGTGATTTAATCATCTTGTTTTTCTAGAAAAGCTGGTATAGGAGTATCGAAAATGTAGAATATTTAAATAATATACAAAATAATACCAATAATCTTAGAGATCATTTCGTATTTCCTTGAATAGTTAATTTCGGGATTGATATTGACACAAACGGCCCATTTTGTACTTTCCGACTTTAGTCTAAAGTTCTTCTTCCACAAAAACCAAGAAATGCAAGTAAATTTAGTCCAAATTAGCACAAAACTGCTAAATTTAGTGATTATTTCGTATTTTGTGCTGTAATTCTTTTGTTCTCCTAGAAAAGTTATTATAGAAATATCGAAAAGGAAGAAAAAGTTATTATCGAAATATCGAAAAGGCAGGATTTTTTAATATTATACCAAATAAAACAGATAATCTTAGAAATGTTCTCGTATTCCTCTGCGAAATAGGTTTCGGAAAGTAAATTAATACAAATGGCCCATTTTTGTCATTCAGTCTACAATCTAAGTTCAGAATCTTGAAGTTCTAATACAAAGACCACGAAATGCGACCTAATTTAGTCGAAATAAGAACAAAAACTTTAAATTCAATGATTTTTTCCGTATTTAGAGTTGTAATTTCCTTATTTTCCAAGAGAACTTATAAAGAAGTATCAAAACTGCAAGGCTTTTGAATAATATACAAAATCATGCTCTCAATATTAGAGATCTATTCATATTTCAATGAGAAATGGGTTTTAGAATGTAAGTTAGTAAAAACGACCTATTTTGGACTTTCAATCTCTAATCTAAAGTAAATTGTATCCAGATTAGAACAAAATGTCTATATTCAATGATTTCTTCATATTCTGTGCTGTAATCTCATTTTTATCCATTTTTAAGGGAAATACGAATATATTTCAGTGATAACGAGTTTTATTTAGGGTAACATATTAAAAAACCTGCCTTTTCGATTCTTTTGTAACAAAAGTTATAACAACTTCTCCATTAAAATAAGGAAATACGAGAAAATCATCGAATTTAGGTGCATATTTTTCAGGGAAATACGGAAAGATCTTTAAGATAATTATTTTAATTTTCTAAAATATTTGAGAATTCTGCATTTTCGATACTTCTGTAATAATCTTTCTAGGAAAACAAAGGCAATTACAGCTCAGAATTGGAAATAATCATTGAATTCACGTATTTGATTCTAATTTGAACTTATTTTCCATACATTTCTTGGATTTTGAAGTAGAAGTGCAAGATTCTGAACTTAGATTATAGGCAGAAAATCAAAAATGGACCATTTATGTAAATCAACTTCCCAAAATTTATTTTTCAGGAAAATACGATATTATCTCGGAGATTATTGGTTTAGTCTTATAAGAAATTTAAGAATCTTGCACAATCGATATTTCCAGTGGTTTTAGAGATCTTTTCGTATTTCCCTGAAAAATAAGTTTCCGGATGTAAATTATCACACATGGCCCATTTTCGGCTTTAATTCTCCAATCTAAGTTTGCAATCTTTTACTTCTCATAAAAATCCAAGAATTGCTAGTAAGTGGAGTTTAAATTAGAGCCAAACATCTAAATTCAATTATTATTTCGTAAATTATTTTACAAAATTAGACCTGTACTTACAGAGATCTTTCCGTATTTTCCTGAAAAATTAGTTTCCGGATGTAAATTATCACAATTAGCCAATTTTCGAATTTCATTCTCCAATCTAAGTTTGTATTCTTGTACTTCTCATATAAAATCCAAGAAATGCTAGTAAGTTAAGTTTAAATTTGAGCCAAACGGCTAAATTCAATGATTATTTCGTATTTTCATATTTTCCTAGTGATGTTATAACGAAAGAATCGAAAATGGGGATTTTTTAGAATACTACTCTTAATAAATCAAATATTCTTGGAGATATTTTTGTATTTCCCTTAAAAATGGATTACAAGGAGATTACGATACAATATACGATGAAATCATAGAATTTAGATTTTTTGTTCCAATTTGAGCTTTATTTACCCTAAACTATTGACTAAATGGGTTGTTCTTTTTATCTTACGCTCCAAAAGCCATTTTTTAGGGAAATATAAATAGATCTCTAAGATAAATAGAATTTTTTTGCATGAAATCTTACATTTTTCATACTTCTTTAATACGTTGTATTGGAAAACTCAATATACTTGCATTTCTTGAAAATGCAGGATTAATTAAATATTATAGAAAAAAATAATAATAATCTTATAGTTCCTTCTGTATTTCCTTGAAAAATAAATTTCGGGATGTAAATTAACCCAAATGGTCCATTTTGAGCTCTCTATCTCTGATCTCAGTTCACAATCTTGTACTTCTACTACAAAAACCAAGAAATGTAAGTATATTGAGTTTTCCAAGACAACGTATAAAGAAGTATCAAAAATGCAAGAGTTCATGCAAAATAATACTACTAATCTTCGAGATCTATTCATATTTCCTTAAAAAATGAGTTTTGAAGCGTAAGTTAATAAAAACGACCCATTTAGTCTAAATTGAGCTCAAATTAGAACGAAAAGTCTAAATTCAATGATTCCTTCGTATTTTGTGCCGTAATCTCCTTGTATTCCATTTTT
The DNA here is from genome assembly GCA_034092305.1 of Diaprepes abbreviatus. Taxonomy (NCBI): domain Eukaryota; kingdom Metazoa; phylum Arthropoda; class Insecta; order Coleoptera; family Curculionidae; genus Diaprepes; species Diaprepes abbreviatus. The sequence goes on from JASJET010000475.1 coordinate 28,339, forward strand.
AAGGCAAATACGAAAATTACTCCAAGCATATTAATTTTATTTAGAGTAGTATTCTAAAAATCCTCCATTTTCGATTCATTCGTTATAATATCTCTAGGAAAATATGGAAATTCGAAATATCCTTTGAATTTAGATGTTTGGCTCTAATTTAAACTCAACTTACCAGCATTTCTTGGATTTTATATGAGAAGTACAAGATTCCAAACTTAGATTGGAGAAGGAGATCCGAAAATGGGCTATTTGTAATAATTTACACCCGGAAACTTATTTTTCAGGGAAATACGGAAAGATCTCTAAAATTCCTGGTCTAATTTTGCAAAATAATTAAGAATCCTTCATTATCAATACTTCTTACTAACTTTTCTGGGAAAACAAGGGAATTACAGTACAAGATGGAAAATATTCTATGAATTCAAAAATTTTGTTCAAATCTTGATTCAGTTCATTTGCATTACATGTGTTTTGTAAGAGAAGTACAAGACTCTGGAATTAGATTAGAGACGGAAAGACGAAAATAGGCTAATTTTGTTAATTTACTCCCCAAAACTGATTGATTCAGAGAATTAGAGAATATGTCTAAAATTATTGGCTTAATTGTATAAGATATTTATAAATTCTTCATTTTCAGTAGATATTCGCTATCTATATTCCCATCCCATGGATGTATAATATTTCCATTTAAAAAATTGCATTTCTGTACAGTTTTTAACAAAAATATCCTTCTAAAAACGTCCAATCCTTTATTTAGTTTAATGTCCGTGTCCAATGAGGCGGGTGATATTCAATATCCAACGGGTTGATATGGAGGGTCTTCTACGTAGGTTCTGACCGGTGCGCCAAGAAACACGGCAATTTTTCCAACATCTATTTACTTTTATTTCATATAATATTTAAAAGTCATGAATTTTTGGTCCTCCTCTTGTAACTTTACTAGGAAAACAAAGAAATTGCAGCAATAAGAAAGAAATAATCATTGAATTTAAAATTTTTGTTCGTATTTCTTCTAAACTATGTGGCCCTTCTTGGTTTTAATATTAGAATTACAAGTGTCTGATCTTAGATTATAGACAGAAAGTCAAAAATGGACCGTTTGTATTAATATACTTCAAGAAATGTTCTTTTTTGGGAAGTTTTGTAAATCTCGGCACATTTTTGAATTTCTCCGAAAGTAGTGTAAGATTTGACTTCTAGAACACCCTCAGGCTATATATTAGTTTACAAATAATGGTAATTATTATTCAATGTGTGTATCAAATTAAGGTCTAAATTGTCAGTTAGATTTATTGCGGAACTGTAAGTATGTGTTATGTGTGTAACAAGTTGTTGTTATACAGGGTGATATAAAAAAGCTAGTACATGAAATTAATTACTGGTCGGGAACTCCGCGTGTGGGGTGGCTTAATAAAATTAAATAAATTAAATAAATTAAATAAATTAAATAAATTAAATAAATTAAATAAATTAAATAAATTAAATAAATTAAATAAATTAAATAAATTAAATAAAATAAATAAATTAAATAAACTAAATAAACTAAATAAACTAAATAAACTAAATAAACTAAATAAACTAAATAAACTAAATAAACTAAATAAACTAAATAAACTAAATAAACTAAATAAACTAAATAAACTAAATAAACTAAATAAACTAAATAAACTAAATAAACTAAATAAACTAAATAAACTAAATAAACTAAATAAACTAAATAAACTAAATAAACTAAATAAACTAAATAAACTAAATAAACTAAATAAACTAAATAAACTAAATAAACTAAATAAACTAAATAAACTAAATAAACTAAATAAACTAAATAAACTAAATAAACTAAATAAACTAAATAAACTAAATAAACTAAATAAACTAAATAAACTAAATAAACTAAATAAACTAAATAAACTAAATAAACTAAATAAACTAAATAAACTAAATAAACTAAATAAACTAAATAAACTAAATAAACTAAATAAACTAAATAAACTAAATAAACTAAATAAACTAAATAAACTAAATAAACTAAATAAACTAAATAAACTAAATAAACTAAATAAACTAAATAAACTAAATAAACTAAATAAACTAAATAAACTAAATAAACTAAATAAACTAAATAAACTAAATAAACTAAATAAACTAAATAAACTAAATAAACTAATAAACTAAATAAACTAAATAAACTAAATAAACTAAATAAACTAAATAAACTAAATAAACTAAATAAACTAAATAACTAAATAAACTAAATAAACTAAATAAACTAAATAAACTAAATAAACTAAATAAACTAAATAAACTAAATAAACTAAATAAACTAAATAAACTAAATAAACTAAATAAACTAAATAAACTAAATAAACTAAATAAACTAAATAAACTAAATAAACTAAATAAACTAAATAAACTAAATAAACTAAATAAACTAAATAAACTAAATAAACTAAATAAACTAAATAAACTAAATAAACTAAATAAACTAAATAAACTAAATAAACTAAATAAACTAAATAAACTAAATAAACTAAATAACTAAATAAACTAAATAAACTAAATAAACTAAATAAACTAAATAAACTAAATAAACTAAATAAACTAAATAAACTAAATAAACTAAATAAACTAAATAAACTAAATAAACTAAATAAACTAAATAAACTAAATAAACTAAATAAACTAAATAAACTAAATAAACTAAATAAACTAAATAAACTAAATAAACTAAATAAACTAAATAAACTAAATAAACTAAATAAACTAAATAAACTAAATAAACTAAATAAACTAAATAAACTAAATAAACTAAATAAACTAAATAAACTAAATAAACTAAATAAACTAAATAAACTAAATAAACTAAATAAACTAAATAAACTAAATAAACTAAATAAACTAAATAAACTAAATAAACTAAATAAACTAAATAAACTAAATAAACTAAATAAACTAAATAAACTAAATAAACTAAATAAACTAAATAAACTAAATAAACTAAATAAACTAAATAAACTTAATAAACTAAATAAACTAAATAAACTAAATAAACTAAATAAACTAAATAAACTAAATAAACTAAATAAACTAAATAAACTAAATAAACTAAATAAACTAAATAAACTAAATAAACTAAATAAACTAAATAAACTAAATAAACTAAATAAACTAATAAACTAAATAAACTAAATAAACTAAATAAACTAAATAAACTAAATAAACTAAATAAACTAAATAAACTAAATAAACTAAATAAACTAAATAAACTAAATAAACTAAATAAAGTAAATAAATTAAATAAATTAAATAAATTAAATAAATTAAATAAATTAAATAAATTAAATAAATTAAATAAATTAAATAAATTAAATAAATTAAATAAATTAAATAAATTAAATAAATTAAATAAATTAAATAAATTAAATAAATTAAATAAATTAAATAAATTAAATAAATTAAATAAATTAAATAAATTAAATAAATTAAATAAATTAAATAAATTAAATAAATTAAATAAATTAAATAAATTAAATAAATTAAATAAATTAAATAAATTAAATAAATTAAATAAATTAAATAAATTAAATAAATTAAATAAATTAAATAAATTAAATAAATTAAATAAATTAAATAAATTAAATAAATTAAATAAATTAAATAAATTAAATAAATTAAATAAATTAAATAAATTAAATAAATTAAATAAATAATTAAATAAATTAAATAAATTAAATAAATTAAATAAATTAAATAAATTAAATAAATTAAATAAATTAAATAAATTAAATAAATTAAATAAATTAAATAAATTAAATAAATTAAATAAATTAAATAAATTAAATAAATTAAATAAATTAAATAAATTAAATAAATTAAATAAATTAAATAAATTAAATAAATTAAATAAATTAAATAAATTAAATAAATTAAATAAATTAAATAAATTAAATAAATTAAATAAATTAAATAAATTAAATAAATTAAATAAATTAAATAAATTAAATAAATTAAATAAATTAAATAAATTAAATAAATTAAATAAATTAAATAAATTAAATAAATTAAATAAATTAAATAAATTAAATAAATTAAATAAATTAAATAAATTAAATAAATTAAATAAATTAAATAAATTAAATAAATTAAATAAATTAAATAAATTAAATAAATTAAATAAATTAAATTTATTAAAAACAAATTAAATAAATTAAATAAATTAAATAAATTAAATAAATTAAATAAATTAAATAAATTAAATAAATTAAATAAATTTAATAAATTAAATAAATTAAATAAATTAAATAAATTAAATAAATTAAATACATTAAATAAATTAAATAAATTAAATACATTAAATAAATTAAATAAATTAAATAAATTAAATAAATTAAATATTTTAAATAAATTAAATATTTTAAATAAATTAAATATATTAAAAACAAATTAAATAAATTAAATAAACTAAATAAATTAAATAAATTAAATAAACTAAATAAATTAAATAAATTAAATAAATTAAATAAATTAAATAAATTAAATAAATTAAATAAATTAAATAAATTAAATAAATTAAATAAATTAAATAAATTAAATAAATTAATAAATTAAATAAATTAAATAAATTAAATAAATTAAATAAATTAAATAAATTAAATAAATTAAATAAATTAAATAAATTAAATAAATTAAGTAAATTAACTAAATTAAATAAATTAAATAAATTAAGTAAATTAAGTAAATTAAGTAAATTAAGTAAATTAAATAAATTAAATAAATTAAATAAATTAAATAAATTAAATAAATTATATAAATTAAATAAATTAAATAAATTAAATAAATTAAATAAATTAAATAAATTAAATAAATTAAATAAATTAAATAAATTAAATAAATTAAATAAATTAAATAAATTAAATAAATTAAAATAAATTAAATAAATTAAATAAATTAAATAAATTAAATAAATTAAATAAATTAAATAAATTAAATAAATTAAATAAATTAAATAAATTAAATAAATTAAATAAATTAAATAAATTAAATAAATTAAATAAATTAAATAAATTAAATAAATTAAATAAATTAAATAAATTAAATAAATTAAATAAATTAAATAAATTAAATAAATTAAATAAATTAAATAAATTAAATAAATTAAATAAATTAAATAAATTAAATAAATTAAATAAATTAAATAAATTAAATAAATTAAATAAATTAAATAAATTAAATAAATTAAATAAATTAAATAAATTAAATAAATTAAATAAATTAAATAAATTAAATAAATTAAATAAATTAAATAAATTAAATAAATTAAATAAATTAAATAAATTAAATAAATTAAATAAATTAAATAAATTAAATAAATTAAATAAATTAAATAAATTAAATAAATTAAATAAATTAAATAAATTAAATAAATTAAATAAATTAAATAAATTAAATAAATTAAATAAATTAAATAAATTAAATAAATTAAATAAATTAAATAAATTAAATAAATTAAATAAATTAAATAAATTAAATAAATTAAATAAATTAAATAAATTAAATAAATTAAATAAATTAAATAAATTAAATAAATTAAATAAATTAAATAAATTAAATAAATTAAATAAATTAAATAAATTAAATAAATTAAATAAATTAAATAAATTAAATAAATTAAATAAATTAAATAAATTAAATAAATTAAATAAATTAAATAAATTAAATAAATTAAATAAATTAAATAAATTAAATAAATTAAATAAATTAAATAAATTAAATAAATTAAATAAATTAAATAAATTAAATAAATTAAATAAATTAAATAAATTAAATAAATTAAATAAATTAAATAAATTAAATAAATTAAATAAATTAAATAAATTAAATAAATTAAATAAATTAAATAAATTAAATAAATTAAATAAATTAAATAAATTAAATAAATTAAATAAATTAAATAAATTAAATAAATTAAATAAATTAAATAAATTAAATAAATTAAATAAATTAAATAAATTAAATAAATTAAATAAATTAAATAAATTAAATAAATTAAATAAATTAAATAAATTAAATAAATTAAATAAATTAAATAAATTAAATAAATTAAATAAATTAAATAAATTAAATAAATTAAATAAATTAAATAAATTAAATAAATTAAATAAATTAAATAAATTAAATAAATTAAATAAATTAAATAAATTAAATAAATTAAATAAATTAAATAAATTAAATAAATTAAATAAATTAAATAAATTAAATAAATTAAATAAATTAAATAAATTAAATAAATTAAATAAATTAAATAAATTAAATAAATTAAATAAATTAAATAAATTAAATAAATTAAATAAATTAAATAAATTAAATAAATTAAATAAATTAAATAAATTAAATAAATTAAATAAATTAAATAAATTAAATAAATTAAATAAATTAAATAAATTAAATAAATTAAATAAATTAAATAAATTAAATAAATTAAATAAATTAAATAAATTAAATAAATTAAATAAATTAAATAAATTAAATAAATTAAATAAATTAAATAAATTAAATAAATTAAATAAATTAAATAAATTAAATAAATTAAATAAATTAAATAAATTAAATAAATTAAATAAATTAAATAAATTAAATAAATTAAATAAATTAAATAAATTAAATAAATTAAATAAATTAAATAAATTAAATAAATTAAATAAATTAAATAAATTAAATAAATTAAATAAATTAAATAAATTAAATAAATTAAATAAATTAAATAAATTAAATAAATTAAATAAATTAAATAAATTAAATAAATTAAATAAATTAAATAAATTAAATAAATTAAATAAATTAAATAAATTAAATAAATTAAATAAATTAAATAAATTAAATAAATTAAATAAATTAAATAAATTAAATAAATTAAATAAATTAAATAAATTAAATAAATTAAATAAATTAAATAAATTAAATAAATTAAATAAATTAAATAAATTAAATAAATTAAATAAATTAAATAAATTAAATAAATTAAATAAATTAAATAAATTAAATAAATTAAATAAATTAAATAAATTAAATAAATTAATAATTAAATAAATTAAATAAATTAAATAAATTAAATAAATTAAATAAATTAAATAAATTAAATAAATTAAATAAATTAAATAAATTAAATAAATTAAATAAATTAAATAAATTAAATAAATTAAATAAATTAAATAAATTAAATAAATTAAATAAATTAAATAAATTAAATAAATTAAATAAATTAAATAAATTAAATAAATTAATAAATAAATAAATTAAATAAATTAAATAAATTAAATAAATTAAATAAATTAAATAAATTAAATAAATTAAATAAATTAAATAAATTAAATAAATTAAATAAATTAAATAAATTAAATAAATTAAATAAATTAAATAAATTAAATAAATTAAATAAATTAAATAAATTAAATAAATTAAATAAATTAAATAAATTAAATAAATTAAATAAATTAAATAAATTAAATAAATTAAATAAATTAAATAAATTAAATAAATTAAATAAATTAAATAAATTAAATAAATTAAATAAATTAAATAAATTAAATAAATTAAATAAATTAAATAAATTAAATAAATTAAATAAATTAAATAAATTAAATAAATTAAATAAATTAAATAAATTAAATAAATTAAATAAATTAAATAAATTAAATAAATTAAATAAATTAAATAAATTAAATAAATTAAATAAATTAAATAAATTAAATAAATTAAATAAATTAAATAAATTAAATAAATTAAATAAATTAAATAAATTAAATAAATTAAATAAATTAAATAAATTAAATAAATTAAATAAATTAAATAAATTAAATAAATTAAATAAATTAAATAAATTAAATAAATTAAATAAATTAAATAAATTAAATAAATTAAATAAATTAAATAAATTAAATAAATTAAATAAATTAAATAAATTAAATAAATTAAATAAATTAAATAAATTAAATAAATTAAATAAATTAAATAAATTAAATAAATTAAATAAATTAAATAAATTAAATAAATTAAATAAATTAAATAAATTAAATAAATTAAATAAATTAAATAAATTAAATAAATTAAATAAATTAAATAAATTAATAAATTAAATAAATTAAATAAATTAAATAAATTAAATAAATTAAATAAATTAAATAAATTAAATAAATTAAATAAATTAAATAAATTAAATAAATTAAATAAATTAAATAAATTAAATAAATTAAATAAATTAAATAAATTAAATAAATTAAATAAATTAAATAAATTAAATAAATTAAATAAATTAAATAAATTAAATAAATTAAATAAATTAAATAAATTAAATAAATTAAATAAATTAAATAAATTAAATAAATTAAATAAATTAAATAAATTAAATAAATTAAATAAATTAAATAAATTAAATAAATTAAATAAATTAAATAAATTAAATAAATTAAATAAATTAAATAAATTAAATAAATTAAATAAATTAAATAAATTAAATAAATTAAATAAATTAAATAAATTAAATAAATTAAATAAATTAAATAAATTAAATAAATTAAATAAATTAAATAAATTAAATAAATTAAATAAATTAAATAAATTAAATAAATTAAATAAATTAAATAAATTAAATAAATTAAATAAATTAAATAAATTAAATAAATTAAATAAATTAAATAAATTAAATAAATTAAATAAATTAAATAAATTAAATAAATTAAATAAATTAAATAAATTAAATAAATTAAATAAATTAAATAAATTAAATAAATTAAATAATTAAATAAATTAAATAAATTAAATAAATTAAATAAATTAAATAAATTAAATAAATTAAATAAATTAAATAAATTAAATAAATTAAATAAATTAAATAAATTAAATAAATTAAATAAATTAAATAAATTAAATAAATTAAATAAATTAAATAAATTAAATAAATTAAATAAATTAAATAAATTAAATAAATTAAATAAATTAAATAAATTAAATAAATTAAATAAATTAAATAAATTAAATAAATTAAATAAATTAAATAAATTAAATAAATTAAATAAATTAAATAAATTAAATAAATTAAATAAATTAAATAAATTAAATAAATTAAATAAATTAAATAAATTAAATAAATTAAATAAATTAAATAAATTAAATAAATTAAATAAATTAAATAAATTAAATAAATTAAATAAATTAAATAAATTAAATAAATTAAATAAATTAAATAAATTAAATAAATTAAATAAATTAAATAAATTAAATAAATTAAATAAATTAAATAAATTAAATAAATTAAATAAATTAAATAAATTAAATAAATTAAATAAATTAAATAAATTAAATAAATTAAATAAATTAAATAAATTAAATAAATTAAATAAATTAAATAATTAAATAAATTAAATAAATTAAATAAATTAAATAAATTAAATAAATTAAATAAATTAAATAATAAATTAAATAAATTAAATAAATTAAATAAATTAAATAAATTAAATAAATTAAATAAATTAAATAAATTAAATAAATTAAATAAATTAAATAAATTAAATAAATTAAATAAATTAAATAAATTAAATAAATTAAATAAATTAAATAAATTAAATAAATTAAATAAATTAAATAAATTAAATAAATTAAATAAATTAAATAAATTAAATAAATTAAATAAATTAAATAAATTAAATAAATTAAATAAATTAAATAAATTAAATAAATTAAATAAATTAAATAAATTAAATAAATTAAATAAATTAAATAAATTAAATAAATTAAATAAATTAAATATATTAAATAAATTAAATAAATTTAATAAATTAAATAAATTTAATAAATTAAATAAATTTAATAAATTAAATAAATTAAATAAATTAAATAAATTAAATAAATTAAATAAATTAAATAAATTAAATAAATTAAATAAATTAAATAAATTAAATAAATTAAATAAATTAAATAAATTAAATAAATTAAATAAATTAAATAAATTAAATAAATTAAATAAATAAGTTAAATAAATTAAATAAGTTAAAAAAATTAATTAATTAAACAAATAAATAAATTAAACAAATTAAATAAATTAAACAACTTAAATAAATTAAACAAATTAAATAAATTAAATAAATTAAATAAATTAAATAAATTAAATAAATTAAATAAATTAAATAAATTAAATAAATTAAATAAATTAAATAAATTAAATAAATTAAATAAATTAAATAAATTAAATAAATTAAATAAATTAAATAAATTAAATAAATTAAATAAATTAAATAAATTAAATAAATTAAATAAATTAAATAAATTAAATAAATTAAATAAATTAAATAAATTAAATAAATTAAATAAATTAAATAAATTAAATAAATTAAATAAATTAAATAAATTAAATAAATTAAATAAATTAAATAAATTAAATAAATTAAATAAATTAAATAAATTAAATAAATTAAATAAATTAAATAAATTAAATAAATTAAATAAATTAAATAAATTAAATAAATTAAATATATTAAATAAATTAAATAAATTTAATAAATTAAATAAATTTAATAAATTAAATAAATTTAATAAATTAAATAAATTAAATAAATTAAATAAATTAAATAAATTAAATAAATTAAATAAATTAAATAAATTAAATAAATAAGTTAAATAAATTAAATAAGTTAAAAAAATTAATTAAATTAAACAAATAAATAAATTAAACAAATTAAATAAATTAAACAACTTAAATAAATTAAACTAATTAAATTAAATAAATTAAATAAATTAAATAAATTAAATAAATTAAATAAATTAAATAAATTAAATAAATTAAATAAATTAAATAAATTAAATAAATTAAATAAATTAAATAAATTAAATAAATTAAATAAATTAAATAAATTAAATAAATTAAATAAATTAAATAAATTAAATAAATTAAATAAATTAAATAAATTAAATAAATTAAATAAATTAAATAAATTAAATAAATTAAATAAATTAAATAAATTAAATAAATTAAATAAATTAAATAAATTAAATAAATTAAATAAATTAAATAAATTAAATAAATTAAATAAATTAAATAAATTAAATAAATTAAATAAATTAAATAAATTAAATAAATTAAATAAATTAAATAAATTAAATAAATTAAATAAATTAAATAAACTATAAATTAAATAAACTAAATAAATTAAATAAATTAAATAAATTAATTAAATTAAATAAATTAATTAAATTAAATAAATTAAATAAATTAAATAAATTAAATAAATTAAATAAATTAAATAAATTAAATAAATTAAATAAATTAAATAAATTAAATAAATTAAATAAATTAAATAAATTAAATAAATTAAATAAATTAAATAAATTAAATAAATTAAATAAATTAAATATTTTAAATAAATTAAATAAATTAAATAAATTAAATAAATTAAATAAATTAAATAAATTAGATAAATTAAATAAATTAAATAAATTAAATATATTAAATAAATTAAATAAATTAAATATTTTAAATAAATTAAATATATTAAGAACATTAAATAAATTTATTTAATTTAATTTATATAATTTATTAATTTTTTTAATTTATTAATTTATTTAATTTATTTTATTTAATTTATTTAATTTATTTAATTTATTTAATTTATTTAATTTATTTAATTTATTTAATTTATTTAATTTATTTAATTTATTTAATTTATTTAATTTATTTAATTTATTTAATTAATTTAATTTATTTAATTAATTTAATTAATTTAATTAATTTAATTAATTTAATTAATTTAATTAATTTAATTTATTTAATTTATTTAATTTATTTAATTAATTTAATTAATTTAATTAATTTAATTTATTTAATTTATTTAATTTATTTAATTAATTTAATTTATTTAATTTATTTAATTTATTTAATTTATTTAATTAATTTAATTTATTTAATTTATTTAATTTATTTAATTTATTTAATTTATTTAATTTATTTAATTTATTTAATTTATTTAATTTATTTAATTTATTTAATTTATTTAATTTATTTAATTTATTTAATTTATTTAATTTATTTAATTTATTTAATTTATTTAATTTATTTAATTTATTTAATTTATTTAATTTATTTAATTTATTTAATTTATTTAATTTATTTAATTTATTTAATTTATTTAATTTATTTAATTTATTTAATTTATTTAATTTATTTAATTTATTTAATTTATTTAATTTATTTAATTTATTTAATTTATTTAATTTATTTAATTTATTTAATTTATTTAATTTATTTAATTTATTTAATTTATTTAATTTATTTAATTTATTTAATTTATTTAATTTATTTAATTTATTTAATTTATTTAATTTATTTAATTTATTTAATTTATTTAATTTATTTAATTTATTTAATTTATTTAATTTATTTAATTTATTTAATTTATTTAATTTATTTAATTTATTTAATTTATTTAATTTATTTAATTTATTTAATTTATTTAATTTATTTAATTTATTTAATTTATTTAATTTATTTAATTTATTTAATTTATTTAATTTATTTAATTTATTTAATTTATTTAATTTATTTAATTTATTTAATTTATTTAATTTATTTAATTTATTTAATTTATTTAATTTATTTAATTTATTTAATTTATTTAATTTATTTAATTTATTTAATTTATTTAATTTATTTAATTTATTTAATTTATTTAATTTATTTAATTTATTTAATTTATTTAATTTATTTAATTTATTTAATTGATTTAATTGATTTAATTTATTTAATTTATTTAATTTATTTAATTTATTTAATTTATTTAATTGATTTAATTGATTTAATTGATTTAATTGATTTAATTGATTTAATTTATTTAATTGATTTAATTGATTTAATTGATTTAATTGATTTAATTGATTTAATTGATTTAATTGATTTAATTGATTTAATTGATTTAATTGATTTAATTGATTTAATTGATTTAATTGATTTAATTGATTTAATTGATTTAATTGATTTAATTGATTTAATTGATTTAATTGATTTAATTGATTTAATTGATTTAATTGATTTAATTGATTTAATTGATTTAATTGATTTAATTGATTTAATTGATTTAATTGATTTAATTGATTTAATTGATTTAATTGATTTAATTGATTTAATTGATTTAATTGATTTAATTGATTTAATTGATTTATTGATTTAATTGATTTAATTGATTTAATTGATTTAATTGATTTAATTGATTTAATTGATTTAATTGATTTAATTGATTTAATTGATTTAATTGATTTAATTGATTTAATTGATTTAATTGATTTAATTGATTTAATTGATTTAATTGATTTAATTGATTTAATTGATTTAATTGATTTAATTGATTTAATTGATTTAATTGATTTAATTGATTTAATTGATTTAATTGATTTAATTGATTTAATTGATTTAATTGATTTAATTGATTTAATTGATTTAATTGATTTAATTGATTTAATTGATTTAATTGATTTAATTGATTTAATTTATTTAATTTATTTAATTTATTTAATTTATTTAATTTATTTAATTTATTTAATTTATTTAATTTATTTAATTTATTTAATTTATTTAATTTATTTAATTTATTTAATTTATTTAATTTATTTAATTTATTTAATTTATTTAATTTATTTAATTTATTTAATTTATTTAATTTATTTAATTTATTTAATTTATTTAATTTATTTAATTTATTTAATTTATTTAATTTATTTAATTTATTTAATTTATTTAATTTATTTAATTTATTTAATTTATTGTAATTCTAGTTTGTGGGTTTAATTTTTATAATTTCTAATAAATTATTTAATTTACAACGACGAAAACCATTGAAAGTTTTAATTTTCTATTATGTCCCGAACGTCGAAATTTTTTTCCCACGCAAAGTGGCCAAGTGACTACTAGGATTTTTGGAGATTTTTAAAATCTCCCAAGATAATGCATTTCTTGAAGTATATAATTACAAACGGTCCATTTTTACCTTTGTGTCTATAATCAAAGTTAAGAATCTTTTTATTCTAATACAGAAACCAAGAAATGTCGCCTACTTAAGATAAGAATACAAATTTTAAATTCAATGATTATTTCTTATTTTTTTGTTGTAATGTCGTTGTTTTCCTAGTGAAGTTAAAACAGGAGTATTAAAAATACAAAATTTTTAAATATTTCATAAAATAATACAAATCATTTTCGAGATCTTTTCGTATTTCCCCGAAAAATGGTATTTGAAAAGTAAATTAACAAAAACGACCCAATTTTGTCTTTCAATCTCTAATCTCTATTAAAAATCTTGTACTTTTACTACAAAAAGCAAGATATACTGTAATTTGATTTCAAATAAGAATAAAATGTGTGATTTCACTGATTAATTCGGATTTTGTGATATAAATATCTTGTCTTTCAAAGAAAGTTAGAATAGAAGTGTCGAAAACGCAGCAATCTTAATATGTCAAATTTTAATGGATTATACAAAAATTTATTTACTTCCTGATGTTCTCATATTAACAGAGTTCTTTGAAGATTTTCGAAATGTGTCGCTAAACATATAAAGTTAGATCTCGCACAATACTTTACATCTCCCGGTTTAAGTAAGGATGCAATGTTACGATTCACAAAAGTTAAATTAGAATTCTAACTGATAACAATAAAAATGGCCCATTATTGACATTCAGTCTCTAATCTATGTATAACGTCTTGTAGTTCTCCTACAAAATCCAAGAAATCCATGTACATTGATTCCAAATTAGAACAAAATGTATGACTTCACTGATTATTTCGTATTTTGTGATTTAATCATCTTGTTTTTCTAGAAAAGCTGGTATAGGAGTATCGAAAATGTAGAATATTTAAATAATATACAAAATAATACCAATAATCTTAGAGATCATTTCGTATTTCCTTGAATAGTTAATTTCGGGATTGATATTGACACAAACGGCCCATTTTGTACTTTCCGACTTTAGTCTAAAGTTCTTCTTCCACAAAAACCAAGAAATGCAAGTAAATTTAGTCCAAATTAGCACAAAACTGCTAAATTTAGTGATTATTTCGTATTTTGTGCTGTAATTCTTTTGTTCTCCTAGAAAAGTTATTATAGAAATATCGAAAAGGAAGAAAAAGTTATTATCGAAATATCGAAAAGGCAGGATTTTTTAATATTATACCAAATAAAACAGATAATCTTAGAAATGTTCTCGTATTCCTCTGCGAAATAGGTTTCGGAAAGTAAATTAATACAAATGGCCCATTTTTGTCATTCAGTCTACAATCTAAGTTCAGAATCTTGAAGTTCTAATACAAAGACCACGAAATGCGACCTAATTTAGTCGAAATAAGAACAAAAACTTTAAATTCAATGATTTTTTCCGTATTTAGAGTTGTAATTTCCTTATTTTCCAAGAGAACTTATAAAGAAGTATCAAAACTGCAAGGCTTTTGAATAATATACAAAATCATGCTCTCAATATTAGAGATCTATTCATATTTCAATGAGAAATGGGTTTTAGAATGTAAGTTAGTAAAAACGACCTATTTTGGACTTTCAATCTCTAATCTAAAGTAAATTGTATCCAGATTAGAACAAAATGTCTATATTCAATGATTTCTTCATATTCTGTGCTGTAATCTCATTTTTATCCATTTTTAAGGGAAATACGAATATATTTCAGAGATAACGAGTTTTATTTAGGGTAACATATTAAAAAACCTGCCTTTTCGATTCTTTTGTAACAAAAGTTATAACAACTTCTCCATTAAAATAAGGAAATACGAGAAAATCATCGAATTTAGGTGCTTTATGATTATTTCGAAAGAATTAAGCTCCATTCTTGGTTTTCATAGTAGAAGTACTAAATCCTGAACTTAGATTATAGACAGAAAGTCAAAAAGTGCCATTTGTGGTAGCTACCATTCCGAGACATATTTTTCAGGGAAATACGGAAAGATCTTTAAGATAATTATTTTAATTTTCTAAAATATTTGAGAATTCTGCATTTTCGATACTTCTGTAATAATCTTTCTAGGAAAACAAAGGCAATTACAGCTCAGAATTGGAAATAATCATTGAATTCACGTATTTGATTCTAATTTGAACTTATTTTCCATACATTTCTTGGATTTTGAAGTAGAAGTGCAAGATTCTGAACTTAGATTATAGGCAGAAAATCAAAAATGGACCATTTATGTAAATCAACTTCCCAAAATTTATTTTTCAGGAAAATACGATATTATCTCGGAGATTATTGGTTTAGTCTTATAAGAAATTTAAGAATCTTGCACAATCGATATTTCCAGTGGTTTTAGAGATCTTTTCGTATTTCCCTGAAAAATAAGTTTCCGGATGTAAATTATCACACATGGCCCATTTTCGGCTTTAATTCTCCAATCTAAGTTTGCAATCTTTTACTTCTCATAAAAATCCAAGAATTGCTAGTAAGTGGAGTTTATATTAGAGCCAAACATCTAAATTCAATTATTATTTCGTAAATTATTTTACAAAATTAGACCTGTACTTACAGAGATCTTTCCGTATTTTCCTGAAAAATTAGTTTCCGGATGTAAATTATCACAATTAGCCAATTTTCGAATTTCATTCTCCAATCTAAGTTTGTATTCTTGTACTTCTCATATAAAATCCAAGAAATGCTAGTAAGTTAAGTTTAAATTTGAGCCAAACGGCTAAATTCAATGATTATTTCGTATTTTCATATTTTCCTAGTGATGTTATAACGAAAGAATCGAAAATGGGGATTTTTTAGAATACTACTCTTAATAAATCAAATATTCTTGGAGATATTTTTGTATTTCCCTTAAAAATGGATTACAAGGAGATTACGATACAATATACGATGAAATCATAGAATTTAGATTTTTTGTTCCAATTTGAGCTTTATTTACCCTAAACTATTGACTAAATGGGTTGTTCTTTTTATCTTACGCTCCAAAAGCCATTTTTTAGGGAAATATAAATAGATCTCTAAGATAAATAGAATTTTTTTGCATGAAATCTTACATTTTTCATACTTCTTTAATACGTTGTATTGGAAAACTCAATATACTTGCATTTCTTGAAAATGCAGGATTTCTTAAATATTATAGAAAAAAATAATAATAATCTTATAGTTCCTTCTGTATTTCCTTGAAAAATAAATTTCGGGATGTAAATTAACCCAAATGGTCCATTTTGAGCTCTCTATCTCTGATCTCAGTTCACAATCTTGTACTTCTACTACAAAAACCAAGAAATGTAAGTATATTGAGTTTTCCAAGACAACGTATAAAGAAGTATCAAAAATGCAAGAGTTCATGCAAAATAATACTACTAATCTTCGAGATCTATTCATATTTCCTTAAAAAATGAGTTTTGAAGCGTAAGTTAATAAAAACGACCCATTTAGTCTAAATTGAGCTCAAATTAGAACGAAAAGTCTAAATTCAATGATTCCTTCGTATTTTGTGCCGTAATCTCCTTGTATTCCATTTTTAAGGCAAATACGAAAATTACTCCAAGCATATTAATTTTATTTAGAGTAGTATTCTAAAAATCCTCCATTTTCGATTCATTCGTTATAATATCTCTAGGAAAATATGGAAATTCGAAATATCCTTTGAATTTAGATGTTTGGCTCTAATTTAAACTCAACTTACCAGCATTTCTTGGATTTTATATGAGAAGTACAAGATTCCAAACTTAGATTGGAGAAGGAGATCCGAAAATGGGCTATTTGTAATAATTTACACCCGGAAACTTATTTTTCAGGGAAATACGGAAAGATCTCTAAAATTCCTGGTCTAATTTTGCAAAATAATTAAGAATCCTTCATTATCAATACTTCTTACTAACTTTTCTGGGAAAACAAGGGAATTACAGTACAAGATGGAAAATATTCTATGAATTCAAAAATTTTGTTCAAATCTTGATTCAGTTCATTTGCATTACATGTGTTTTGTAAGAGAAGTACAAGACTCTGGAATTAGATTAGAGACGGAAAGACGAAAATAGGCTAATTTTGTTAATTTACTCCCCAAAACTGATTGATTCAGAGAATTAGAGAATATGTCTAAAATTATTGGCTTAATTGTATAAGATATTTATAAATTCTTCATTTTCAGTAGATATTCGCTATCTATATTCCCATCCCATGGATGTATAATATTTCCATTTAAAAAAATTGCATTTCTGTACAGTTTTTAACAAAAATATCCTTCTAAAAACGTCCAATCCTTTATTTAGTTTAATGTCCGTGTCCAATGAGGTGGGTGATATTCAATATCCAACGGGTTGATATGGAGGGTCTTCTACGTAGGTTCTGACCGGTGCGCCAAGAAACACGGCAATTTTTCCAACATCTATTTACTTTTATTTCATATAATATTTAAAAGTCATGAATTTTTGGTCCTCCTCTTGTAACTTTACTAGGAAAACAAAGAAATTGCAGCAATAAGAAAGAAATAATCATTGAATTTAAAATTTTTGTTCGTATTTCTTCTAAACTATGTGGCCCTTCTTGGTTTTAATATTAGAATTACAAGTGTCTGATCTTAGATTATAGACAGAAAGTCAAAAATGGACCGTTTGTATTAATATACTTCAAGAAATGTTCTTTTTTGGGAAGTTTTGTAAATCTCGGCACATTTTTGAATTTCTCCGAAAGTAGTGTAAGATTTGACTTCTAGAACACCCTCAGGCTATATATTAGTTTACAAATAATGGTAATTATTATTCAATGTGTGTATCAAATTAAGGTCTAAATTGTCAGTTAGATTTATTGCGGAACTGTAAGTATGTGTTATGTGTGTAACAAGTTGTTGTTATACAGGGTGATATAAAAAAGCTAGTACATGAAATTAATTACTGGTCGGGAACTCCGCGTGTGGGGTGGCTTGGATTTTGTAAGAAAAGTACTAGATTCTGGAACTAGATTAGACACAGAAAGACGAAAATAGGCTAATTTTGTTAATTTACTCAACAAAACTGATTGATGCGGAGAAGAACGAGAATATGTCTAATATTATTTTCTTAATTTCATAGGATATTTATAAATTCTTCATTTTCAGTAGATACTCGCTATCTATATTACCATCCCATGGATGAATAATATTTCCATTTAAAAAAATTATATTTCTGTACAGTTTTTAACAAAGATATCCTTCTAAAAACGTCTAATCCTTTATTTAGTTTAATGTCCGTGTCCAATTGAGGCGGGTAATTTTCAATATTCAAGGAATTGATATGGAGGGTCCTCTAGGTAGGTTCCGACCGGCGCGCCAAGAAACACGGCAATTCTTCCAACATGTTAAATAAATTAAATAAATTAAATAAATTAATTAAATTAATTAAATTAAATAAATTAAATAAATTAAATAAATTAAATAAATTAAATAAATTAAATAAATTAAATAAATTAAATAAATTAAATAAATTAAATAAATTAAAATAAATTAAATAAATTAAATAAATTAAATAAATTAAATAAATTAAATAAATTAAATAAATTAAATAAATTAAATAAATTAAATAAATTAAATAAATTAAATAAATTAAATAAATTAAATAAATTAAATAAATTAAATAAATTAAATAAATTAAATAAATTAAATAAATTAAATAAATTAAATAAATTAAATAAATTAAATAAATTAAATAAACTAAATAAACTAAATAAACTAAATAAACTAAATAAACTAAATAAACTAAATAAACTAAATAAACTAAATAAACTAAATAAACTAAATAAACTAAATAAACTAAATAAACTAAATAAACTAAATAAACTAAATAAACTAATAAACTAAATAAACTAAATAAACTAAATAAACTAAATAAACTAAATAAACTAAATAAACTAAATAAACTAAATAAACTAAATAAACTAAATAAACTAAATAAACTAAATAAACTAAATAAACTAAATAAACTAAATAAAAATAACTAAATAAACTAAATAAACTAAATAAACTAAATAAACTAAATAAACTAAATAAACTAAATAAACTAAATAAACTAAATAAACTAAATAAACTAAATAAACTAAATAAACTAAATAAAACTAAATAAACTAAATAAACTAAATAAACTAAATAAACTAAATAAACTAAATAAACTAAATAAACTAAATAAACTAAATAAACTAAATAAACTAAATAAACTAGATAAACTAGATAAACTAAATAAACTAGATAAACTAGATAAACTAAATAAACTAAATAAACTAGATAAACTAAATAAACTAAATAAACTAAATAAACTAGATAAACTAAATAAACTAAATAAACTAAATAAACTAAATAAACTAAATAAACTAAATAAACTAAATAAACTAAATAAACTAAATAAACTAAATAAACTAAATAAACTAAATAAACTAAATAAACTAAATAAACTAAATAAACTAAATAAACTAAATAAACTAAATAAACTAAATAAACTAAATAAACTAAATAAACTAAATAAACTAAATAAACTAAATAAACTAAATAAACTAAATAAACTAAATAAACTAAATAAACTAAATAAACTAAATAAACTAAATAAACTAAATAAACTAAATAAACTAAATAAACTAAATAAACTAAATAAACTAAATAAACTAAATAAACTAAATAAACTAAATAAACTAAATAAACTAAATAAACTAAATAAACTAAATAAACTAAATAAACTAAATAAACTAAATAAACTAAATAAATTAAATAAACTAAATAAACTAAATAAACTAAATAAACTAAATAAACTAAATAAACTAAATAAACTAAATAAACTAAATAAACTAAATAAACTAAATAAACTAAATAAACTAAATAAACTAAATAAACTAAATAAACTAAATAAACTAAATAAACTAAATAAACTAAATAAACTAAATAAACTAAATAAACTAAATAAACTAAATAAACTAAATAAACTAAATAAACTAAATAAACTAAATAAACTAAATAAACTAAATAAACTAAATAAACTAAATAAACTAAATAAACTAAATAAACTAAATAAACTAAATAAACTAAATAAACTAAATAAACTAAATAAACTAAATAAACTAAATAAACTAAATAAACTAAATAAACTAAATAAACTAAATAAACTAAATAAACTAAATAAACTAAATAAACTAAATAAACTAAATAAACTAAATAAACTAAATAAACTAAATAAACTAAATAAACTAAATAAACTAAATAAACTAAATAAACTAAATAAACTAAATAAACTAAATAAACTAAATAAACTAAATAAACTAAATAAACTAAATAAACTAAATAAACTAAATAAACTAAATAAACTAAATAAACTAAACTAAATAAACTAAATAAACTAAATAAACTAAATAAACTAAATAAACTAAATAAACTAAATAAACTAAATAAACTAAATAAACTAAATAAACTAAATAAACTAAATAAACTAAATAAACTAAATAAACTAAATAAACTAAATAAACTAAATAAACTAAATAAACTAAATAAACTAAATAAACTAAATAAACTAAATAAACTAAATAAACTAAATAAACTAAATAAACTAAATAAACTAAATAAACTAAATAAACTAAATAAACTAAATAAACTAAATAAACTAAATAAACTAAATAAACTAAATAAACTAAATAAACTAAATAAACTAAATAAACTAAATAAACTAAATAAACTAAATAAACTAAATAAACTAAATAAACTAAATAAACTAAATAAACTAAATAAACTAAATAAACTAAATAACTAAATAAACTAAATAAACTAAATAAACTAAATAAACTAAATAAACTAAATAAACTAAATAAACTAAATAAACTAAATAAACTAAATAAACTAAATAAACTAAATAAACTAAATAAACTAAATAAACTAAATAAACTAAATAAACTAAATAAACTAAATAAACTAAATAAACTAAATAAACTAAATAAACTAAATAAACTAAATAAACTAAATAAACTAAATAAACTAAATAAACTAAATAAACTAAATAAACTAAATAAACTAAATAAACTAAATAAACTAAATAAACTAAATAAACTAAATAAACTAAATAAAGTAAATAAATTAAATAAATTAAATAAATTAAATAAATTAAATAAATTAAATAAATTAAATAAATTAAATAAATTAAATAAATTAAATAAATTAAATAAATTAAATAAATTAAATAAATTAAATAATTAAATAAATTAAATAAATTAAATAAATTAAATAAATTAAATAAATTAAATAAATTAAATAAATTAAATAAATTAAATAAATTAAATAAATTAAATAAATTAAATAAATTAAATAAATTAAATAAATTAAATAAATTAAATAAATTAAATAAATTAAATAAATTAAATAAATTAAATAAATTAAATAAATTAAATAAATTAAATAAATTAAATAAATTAAATAAATTAAATAAATTAAATAAATTAAATAAATTAAATAAATTAAATAAATTAAATAAATTAAATAAATTAAATAAATTAAATAAATTAAATAAATTAAATAAATTAAATAAATTAAATAAATTAAATAAATTAAATAAATTAAATAAATTAAATAAATTAAATAAATTAAATAAATTAAATAAATTAAATAAATTAAATAAATTAAATAAATTAAATAAATTAAATAAATTAAATAAATTAAATAAATTAAATAAATTAAATAAATTAAATAAATTAAATAAATTAAATAAATTAAATAAATTAAATAAATTAAATAAATTAAATAAATTAAATAAATTAAATAAATTAAATAAATTAAATAAATTAAATAAATTAAATAAATTAAATAAATTAAATAAATTAAATAAATTAAATAAATTAAATAAATTAAATAAATTAAATAAATTAAATAAATTAAATAAATTAAATAAATTAAATAAATTAAATAAATTAAATAAATTAAATAAATTAAATAAATTAAATAAATTAAATAAATTAAATAAATTAAATAAATTAAATAAATTAAATAAATTAAATAAATTAAATAAATTAAATAAATTAAATAAATTAAATAAATTAAATAAATTAAATAAATTAAATAATTTAAATAAATTAAATAAATTAAATAAATTAAATAAATTAAATAAATTAAATAAATTAAATAAATTAAATAAATTAAATAAATTAAATAAATTAAATAATTTAAATAAATTAAATAAATTAAATAAATTAAATAAATTAAATAAATTAAATAAATTAAATAAATTAAATAAATTAAATAAATTAAATAAATTAAATAAATTAAATAAATTAAATAAATTAAATAAATTAAATAAATTAAATAAATTAAATAAATTAAATAAATTAAATAAATTAAATAAATTAAATAAACTAAATAAACTAAATAAATTAAATAAAGTAAATAAATTAAATAAAGTAAATAAATTAAATAAATTAAATAAAGTAAATAAATTAAATAAAGTAAATAAATTAAATAAATTAAATAAATTAAATAAATTAATTAAATTAAATAAATTAAATAAATTAAATAAATTAAATAAATTAAATAAATTAAATAAATTAAATAAATTAAATAAATTAAATAAAATAAATAAACTAAATAAACTAAATAAACTAAATAAACTAAATAAATTAAATAAATTAAATAAACTAAATAAATTAAATAAATTAAATAAACTAAATAAATTAAATAAATTAAATAAACTAAATAAATTAAATAAACTAAATAAACTAAATAAACTAAATAAACTAAATAAACTAAATAAACTAAATAAACTAAATAAACTAAATAATTAAATTAACTAAATAAATTAAATAAACTAAATAAATTAAATAAACTAAATAAACTAAATAAATTAAATAAACTAAATAAATTAAATAAATTAAATAAACTAAATAAATTAAATAAACTAAATAAATTAAATAAATTAAATAAATTAAATAAATTAAATAAATTAAATAAATTAAATAAATTAAATAAATTAAATAAATTAAATAAATTAAATAAATTAAATAAATTAAATAAATTAAATAAATTAAATAAATTAAATAAATTAAATAAATTAAATAAATTAAATAAATTAAATAAATTAAATAAATTAAATAAATTAAATAATTTAAATAAATTAAATAAATTAAATAAATTAAATAAATTAAATAAATTAAATAAATTAAATAAATTAAATAAATTAAATAAATTAAATAAATTAAATAAATTAAATAAATTAAATAAATTAAATAAATTAAATAAATTAAATAAATTAAATAAATTAAATAAATTAAATAAATTAAATAAATTAAATAAATTAAATAAATTAAATAAATTAAATAAATTAAATAAATTAAATAAATTAAATAAATTAAATAATTAAATAAATTAAATAAATTAAATAAATTAAATAAATTAAATAAATTAAATAAATTAAATAAATTAAATAAATTAAATAAATTAAATAAATTAAATAAATTAAATAAATTAAATAAATTAAATAAATTAAATAAATTAAATAAATTAAATAAATTAAATAAATTAAATAAATTAAATAAATTAAATAAATTAAATAAATTAAATAAATTAAATAAATTAAATAAATTAAATAAATTAAAAAAATTAAATAAATTAAATAAATTAAATAAATTAAATAAATTAAATAAATTAAATAAATTAAATAAATTAAATAAATTAAATAAATTAAATAAATTAAATAAATTAAATAAATTAAATAAATTAAATAAATTAAATAAATTAAATAAATTAAATAAATTAAATAAATTAAATAAATTAAATAAATTAAATAAATTAAATAAATTAAATAAATTAAATAAATTAAATAATTTAAATAAATTAAATAAATTAAATAAATTAAATAATTTAAATAAATTAAATAAATTAAATAAATTAAATAAATTAAATAAATTAAATAAACTAAATAAACTAAATAAATTAAATAAAGTAAATAAATTAAATAAAGTAAATAAATTAAATAAATTAAATAAAGTAAATAAATTAAATAAATTAAATAAATTAAATAAATTAAATAAATTAATTAAATTAAATAAATTAAATAAATTAAATAAATTAAATAAATTAAATAAATTAAATAAATTAAATAAATTAAATAAATTAAATAAAATAAATAAACTAAATAAACTAAATAAACTAAATAAACTAAATAAATTAAATAAATTAAATAAATTAAATAAATTAAATAAATTAAATAAACTAAATAAATTAAATAAACTAAATAAACTAAATAAACTAAATAAACTAAATAAACTAAATAAATTAAATTAACTAAATAAATTAAATAAACTAAATAAACTAAATAAATTAAATAAACTAAATAAATTAAATAAACTAAATAAATTAAATAAATTAAATAAACTAAATAAATTAAATAAACTAAATAAATTAAATAAATTAAATAAATTAAATAAATTAAATAAATTAAATAAATTAAATAAATTAAATAAATTAAATAAATTAAATAAATTAAATAAATTAAATAAATTAAATAAATTAAATAAATTAAATAAATTAAATAAATTAAATAAATTAAATAAATTAAATAAATTAAATAAATTAAAATAAATTAAATAAATTAAATAAATTAAATAAATTAAATAAATTAAATAAATTAAATAAATTAAATAAATTAAATCAATTAAATCAATTAAATGAATTAAATGAATTAAATGAATTAAATGAATTAAATGAATTAAATGAATTAAATGAATTAAATGAATTAAATGAATTAAATGAATTAAATGAATTAAATGAATTAAATGAATTAAATGAATTAAATGAATTAAATGAATTAAATGAATTAAATGAATTAAATGAATTAAATGAATTAAATGAATTAAATGAATTAAATGAATTAAATGAATTAAATGAATTAAATGAATTAAATGAATTAAATGAATTAAATGAATTAAATGAATTAAATGAATTAAATGAATTAAATGAATTAAATGAATTAAATGAATTAAATGAATTAAATGAATTAAATGAATTAAATGAATTAAATGAATTAAATGAATTAAATGAATTAAATAAATTAAATGAATTAAATAAATTAAATGAATTAAATGAATTAAATAAATTAAATAAATTAAATAAATTAAATAAATTAAATAAATTAAATAAATTAAATAAATTAAATAAATTAAATAAATTAAATAAATTAAATAAATTAAATAAATTAAATAAATTAAATAAATTAAATAAATTAAATAAATTAAATAAATTAAATAAATTAAATAAATTAAATAAATTAAATAAATTAAATAAATTAAATAAATTAAATAAATTAAATAAATTAAATAAATTAAATAAATTAAATAAATTAAATAAATTAAATAAATTAAATAAATTAAATAAATTAAATAAATTAAATAAATTAAATAAATTAAATAAATTAAATAAATTAAATAAATTAAATAAATTAAATAAATTAAATAAATTAAATAAATTAAATAAATTAAATAAATTAAATAAATTAAATAAATTAAATAAATTAAATAAATTAAATAAATTAAATAAATTAAATAAATTAAATAAATTAAATAAATTAAATAAATTAAATAAATTAAATAAATTAAATAAATTAAATAAATTAAATAAATTAAATAAATTAAATAAATTAAATAAATTAAATAAATTAAATAAATTAAATAAATTAAATAAATTAAATAAATTAAATAAATTAAATAAATTAAATAAATTAAATAAATTAAATAAATTAAATAAATTAAATAAATTAAATAAATTAAATAAATTAAATAAATTAAATAAATTAAATAAATTAAATAAATTAAATAAATTAAATAAATTAAATAAATTAAATAAATTAAATAAATTAAATAAATTAAATAAATTAAATAAATTAAATAAATTAAATAAATTAAATAAATTAAATAAATTAAATAAATTAAATAAATTAAATAAATTAAATAAATTAAATAAATTAAATAAATTAAATAAATTAAATAAATTAAATAAATTAAATAAATTAAATAAATTAAATAAATTAAATAAATTAAATAAATTAAATAAATTAAATAAATTAAATAAATTAAATAAATTAAATAAATTAAATAAATTAAATAAATTAAATAAATTAAATAAATTAAATAAATTAAATAAATTATTAAATTAAATAAATTAAATAAATTAAATAAATTAAATAAATTAAATAAATTAAATAAATTAAATAAATTAAATAAATTAAATAAATTAAATAAATTAAATAAATTAAATAAATTAAATAAATTAAATAAATTAAATAAATTAAATAAATTAAATAAATTAAATAAATTAAATAAATTAAATAAATTAAATAAATTAAATAAATTAAATAAATTAAATAAATTAAATAAATTAAATAAATTAAATAAATTAAATAAATTAAATAAATTAAATAAATTAAATAAATTAAATAAATTAAATAAATTAAATAAATTAAATAAATTAAATAAATTAAATAAATTAAATAAATTAAATAAATTAAATAAATTAAATAAATTAAATAAATTAAATAAATTAAATAAATTAAATAAACTAAATAAATTAAATAAATAAATAAATTAAATAAATAAATAAATTAAATAAATAAATAAATTAAATAAATAAATAAATTAAATAAATTAATTAAATTAAATAAATTAAATAAATTAAATAAATTAAATAAATTAAATAAATTAAATAAATTAAATAAATTAAATAAATTAAATAAATTAAATAAACTAAATAAATTAAATAAATTAAATAAATTAAATAAACTAAATAAATTAAATAAACTAAGTAAATTAAATAAATTAAATAAATTAAATAAATTAAATAAATTAAATAAATTAAATAAATTAAATAAATTAAATAAATTAAATAAATTAAATAAATTAAATAAATTAAATAAATTAAATAAATTAAATAAATTAAATAAATTAAATAAATTAAATAAATTAAATAAATTAAATAAATTAAATAAATTAAATAAATTAAATAAATTAAATAAATTAAATAAATTAAATAAATTAAATAAATTAAATAAATTAAATAAATTAAATAAATTAAATAAATTAAATAAATTAAATAAATTAAATAAATTAAATAAATTAAATAAATTAAATAAATTAAATAAATTAAATAAATTAAATAAATTAAATAAATTAAATAAATTAAATAAATTAAATAAATTAAATAAATTAAATAAATTAAATATTTTAAATAAATTAAATATATTAAAAACATTAAATAAATTTATTTAATTTAATTTATTTAATTTAATAATTTTTTAAATTTATTAATTTATTAATTTATTTTATTTAATTTATTTAATTTATTTAATTTATTTAATTTATTTAATTTATTTAATTTATTTAATTTATTTAATTTATTTAATTTATTTAATTTATTTAATTTATTTAATTTATTTAATTTATTTAATTTATTTAATTTATTTAATTTATTTAATTTATTTAATTTTTTTAAATTATTTAATTTATTTAATTTATTTAATTTATTTAATTTATTTAATTTATTTAATTTATTTAATTTATTTAATTTATTTAATTTATTTAATTTATTTAAATTATTTAATCTATTTAATTTATTTAATCTATTTAATGTATTTAATTTATTTAATTTATTTAATTTATTTAATTTATTTAATTTATTTAATTTATTTAATTTATTTAATTTATTTAATTTATATAATTTATATAATTTATATAATTTATATAATTTATATAATTTATTTAATTTATTTAATTTATTTAATTTATTTAATTTATTTAATTTATTTAATTTATTTAATTTATTTAATTTATTTAATTTATTTAATTTATTTAATTTATTTAATTTATTTAATTTATTTAATTTATTTAATTTATTTAATTTATTTAATTTATTTAATTTATTTAATTTATTTAATTTATTTAATTTATTTAATTTATTTAATTTATTTAATTTATTTAATTTATTTAATTTATTTAAGTTATTTAATTTATTTAATTTATTTAATTTATTTAAGTTATTTAATTTATTTAATTTATTTAATTTATTTAATTTATTTAATTTATTTAATTTATTTAATTTATTTAATTTATTTAATTTATTTAATTTATTTAATTTATTTAATTTATTTAATTTATTTAATTTATTTAATTTATTTAATTTATTTAATTTATTTAATTTATTTAATTTATTTAATTTATTTAATTTATTTAATTTATTTAATTTATTTAATTTATTTAATTTATTTAATTTATTTAATTTATTTAATTTATTTAATTTATTTAATTTATTTAATTTATTTAATTTATTTAATTTATTTAATTTATTTAATTTATTTAATTTATTTAATTTATTTAATTTATTTAATTTATTTAATTTATTTAATTTATTTAATTTATTTAATTTATTTAATTTATTTAATTTATTTAATTTATTTAATTTATTTAATTTATTTAATTTATTTAATTTATTTAATTTATTTAATTTATTTAATTTATTTAATTTATTTAATTTATTTAATTTATTTATTTATTTAATTTATTTAATTTATTTAATTTATTTAATTTATTTAATTTATTTAATTTATTTAATTTATTTAATTTATTTAATTTATTTAATTTATTTAATTTATTTAATTTATTTAATTTATTTAATTTATTTAATTTATTTAATTTATTTAATTTATTTAATTTATTTAATTTATTTAATTTATTTAATTTATTTAATTTATTTAATTTATTTAATTTATTTAATTTATTTAATTTATTTAATTTATTTAATTTATTTAATTTATTTAATTTATTTAATTTATTTAATTTATTTAATTTATTTAATTTATTTAATTTATTTAATTTATTTAATTTATTTAATTTATTTAATTTATTTAATTTATTTAATTTATTTAATTTATTTAATTTATTTAATTTATTTAATTTATTTAATTTATTTAATTTATTTAATTTATTTAATTTATTTAATTTATTTAATCTATTTAATTTATTTAATTTATTTAATTTATTTAATTTATTTAATTTATTTAATTTATTTAATTTATTTAATTTATTTAATTTATTTAATTTATTTAATTTATTTAATTTATTTAATTTATTTAATTTATTTAATTTACTGTAATTCTAGTTTGTGGGTTTAATTTTTATAATTTCTAATAAATTTCTTCATCACAACGACGAAAACCATTGAAAGTTTTAATTTTCTATTATCTCCCGAACGTCGAAATTTTTTTCCCACGCAAAGTGGCCAAGTGACTACTAGGATTTTTGGAGATTTCCAAAATCTCCCAAAATAATGCATTTCTTGAAGTATATAATTACAAACGTTCCATTTTTACCTTTGTGTCTATAATCAAAGTTAAGAATCTTTTTATTCTAATACAGAAACTAAGAAATGTCGCCTACTTAAGATGAAATAAGAATACAAATTTTAAATTCAATGATTATTTCTTATTTTTTTGTTGTAATGTCGTTGTTTTCCTAGTGAAGTTAAATTAAAACAGGAGTATTAAAAATACAAAATTTTAAATATTACATAAAATAATACAAATCATTTTCGAGATCTTTTCGTATTTCCCCGAAAAATGGTTTTTGAAAAGTAAATTAACAAAAACGGCCCAATTTTGTCTTTCAATCTCTAATTTCTATTAAAAATCTTGTACTTTTACTACAAAAAGCAAGATATCCTGTAATTTGATTTCAAATAAGAACAAAATGTGTGATTTCACTGATTAATTCGGATTTTGTGATATAAATATCTTGTCTTTCAAAGAAAGTTAGAATAGAAGTGTCGAAAACGCAGCAATCTTAATATGTCAAATTTTAATGGATTATACAAAAATTTATTTACTTCCTGATGTTCTCATATTAACAGATTTCTTTGAAGATTTTCGAAATGTGTCGCTAAACATATAAAATTAGATCTCGCACAATACTTTACATCTCCCGGTTTAAGTAAGGATGCAATGTTACGATTCACAAAAGTTAAATTAGAATTCTAACTGATATTAACATGTTACATTTTTTTTAAAAACAATAAAAATGGCCCATTATTGACTTTCAGTCTCTAATCTATGTATAACGTCTTGTAGTTCTCCTACAAAATCCAAGAAATCCATGTACATTGATTCCAAATTAGAACAAAATGTATGACTTCACTGATTATTTCGTATTTTGTGATTTAATCATCTTGTTTTCCTAGAAAAGCTGGTATAGGAGTATCGAAAATGTAGAATATTTAAATAATATACAAAATAATACCAATAATCTTAGAGATAATTTCGTATTTCCTTGAATAGTTAATTTCGGAATTGATATTGACACAAACGGCCCATTTTGGACTTTCCGACTTTAGTCTAAAGTTCAGAACCCTGTTCTTCTTCCACAAAAACCAAGAAATGCAAGTAAATTTAGTCCAAATTAGCACAAAACTGCTAAATTTAGTGATTATTTCGTATTTTGTGCTGTAATTCTTTTGTTCTCCTAGAAAAGTTATTATAGAAATATCGAAAAGGAAGAAAAAGTTATTATCGAAATATCGAAAAGGCAGGATTTTTTAATATTATACCAAATAAAACAGATAATCTTAGAAATGTTCTCGTATTCCTCTGCGAAATAGGTTTCGGAAAGTAAATTAATACAAATGGCCCATTTTTGTCATTCAGTCTACAATCTAAGTTCAGAATCTTGAAGTTCTAATACAAAGACCACGAAATGCGACCTAATTTAGTCGAAACAAGAACAAAAACTTTAAATTCAATGATTTTTTCCGTATTTAGAGTTGTAATTTCCTTATTTTCCAAGAGAACTTATAAAGAAGTATCAAAACTGCAAGGCTTTTGAATAATATACAAAATCATGCTCTCAATATTAGAGATCTATTCATATTTCAATGAGAAATGGGTTTTAGAATGTAAGTTAGTAAAAACGACCTATTTTGGACTTTCAATCTCTAATCTAAAGTAAATTGTATCCAGATTAGAACAAAATGTCTATATTCAATGATTTCTTCATATTCTGTGCTGTAATCTCATTTTTATCCATTTTTAAGGGAAATACGAATATATTTCAGAGATAACAAGTTTTATTTAGGGTAACATATTAAAAAACCTGCATTTTCGATTCTTTTGTAACAAAAGTTATAACAACTTCTCCATTAAAATAAGGAAATACGAGAAAATCATCGAATTTAGGTGCTTTATGATTATTTCGAAAGAATTAAGCTCCATTCTTGGTTTTCATAGTAGAAGTACTAAATCCTGAACTTAGATTATAGACAGAAAGTCAAAAAGTGCCATTTGTGGTAGCTACCATTCCGAGACATATTTTTCAGGGAAATACGGAAAGATCTTTAAGATAATTATTTTAATTTTCTAAAATATTTGAGAATTCTGCATTTTCGATACTTCTGTAATAATCTTTCTAGGAAAACAAAGGCAATTACAGCTCAGAATTGGAAATAATCATTGAATTCACGTATTTGATTCTAATTTGAACTTATTTTCCATACATTTCTTGGATTTTGAAGTAGAAGTGCAAGATTCTGAACTTAGATTATAGGCAGAAAATCAAAAATGGACCATTTATGTAAATCAACTTCCCAAAATTTATTTTTCAGGAAAATACGATATTATCTCGGAGATTATTGGTTTAGTCTTATAAGAAATTTAAGAATCTTGCACAATCGATATTTCCAGTGGTTTTAGAGATCTTTTCGTATTTCCCTGAAAAATAAGTTTCCGGATGTAAATTATCACACATGGCCCATTTTCGGCTTTAATTCTCCAATCTAAGTTTGCAATCTTTTACTTCTCATAAAAATCCAAGAATTGCTAGTAAGTGGAGTTTAAATTAGAGCCAAACATCTAAATTCAATTATTATTTCGTAAATTATTTTACAAAATTAGACCTGTACTTACAGAGATCTTTCCGTATTTTCCTGAAAAATTAGTTTCCGGATGTAAATTATCACAATTAGCCAATTTTCGAATTTCATTCTCCAATCTAAGTTTGTATTCTTGTACTTCTCATATAAAATCCAAGAAATGCTAGTAAGTTAAGTTTAAATTTGAGCCAAACGGCTAAATTCAATGATTATTTCGTATTTCCATATTTTCCTAGTGATGTTATAACGAAAGAATCGAAAATGGGGATTTTTTAGAATACTACTCTTAATAAATCAAATATTCTTGGAGATATTTTCGTATTTCCCTTAAAAATGGATTACAAGGAGATTACGATACAATATACGATGAAATCATAGAATTTAGATTTTTTGTTCCAATTTGAGCTTAATTTACCCTAAACTATTGACTAAATGGGTTGTTCTTTTTATCTTACGCTCCAAAAGCCATTTTTTAGGGAAATATAAATAGATCTCTA
>JASJET010000476.1:0-382500 GCA_034092305.1 Diaprepes abbreviatus
TCTAAAAAGTAATTTTCAATCAGAATCTTTTTGACTATATATATATATATATATATATATATATATATATATATATATATATATATATATGATTCAGTATTAATCCTGGAATACATCGTTCATTCGTTTGGTTTCTTGTAGAAATTTGTAGAAATCTTATTTGGCATCTCCTGTGCTTGCTGGTTGTAGATCAACTGGCTTCGCCTCCCTCTCGAGCACCGCCGTTGGTGTCTGTTTAGGTGTGGTATGCGTGTCGTACAATAGTCCCGCTTTAAGAAAGTTTTCCAAGTAGAAGGAAGATTAAGTGCATCGTCCTTCTTATTTAGAGTGTCATTCTTTTCAATTTCGATGGATTCACAAATCTACCTTGCCTTGTAGTGTTCTATGTTAGCGACTTGCTGGTAGGTGTCAAAAGCAATTTTGTATCCTAGTGTTGAAAAAGTGCCGATGGTGTCTGTTTCTTATACTGAGTTTATATTCTTCTAGTCTTGCTGATATTCATCTGTTGGTCTGGCCTATGTATGTTTTATTGCAGGTACCCCATACGATTTGATATACGCCTTGATTTTTTAGATTGATTTTATCTTTTAAAAATCCAATAGTGATAAAAGTAGTGAACATAACCCGATTCGCTCGATCCCCCCACTCCTCGACCTTGACCTTCACCTTGCTTCACCCCTCTTTGGCCCCGCCCACATGTCCTTGTCATTGACCTTGAAAGTGCACGTGTGCTTTGGCCTTGGCCTTGTGTTCAAGGTTGTGTGTGTGACCTTGACCTTGACCTTGGTCGAGACGACCTTGACTTTGTTGAAGGTCATCTTGGGTGTGTGACCTTGAAGATATGTTACGTGGTTGGGGGTGACCTTGAATGGTTTTATATAAGGTATGGGGCAGTTTCATTCATCAGTTGGCTCTGACTTGTATAGGTAGTACATGTGTTAATATTTGACAAATCATGGCATATGTTTGTGAAAATTGCGGTTCTAAGTTTACTAATATTTATAATATGAGACGTCATCAAAGAGAATCGTGTGCGGCGAGATTTAATGAAGTGCCTGGAGGAAAACGGCTCCGAATTGAAGAGTATACATCGACGATTCCGCTAATTAATTGCGCTACATGTAATGTAGATGTTCCAATAAATCATATGTCGGTGCATAAACGAACACAACAACATAAAAATAATTCATGTTTGCCGGTATGTCATGGTGTGCAACTCGTTGAATGTGCCTTCAAAAGGAGAATTGCAACCTATCGGGTTAGCAGTGATATGGAGCATTCCGATTACGTAATGTTCTTTGCAGACATTAAATCCAAGGTGGTGGAACTTGTTAATAATTTATTGCGTGTGCATCATGCTTTAAAAGTTAACATGACAGCTGTTGGCGAGTACATGCTTCCATCACAAGAAATATTCAGTGAAAAATCCTTCAACACTGCTAATCAAATAATTAGTGTAGAAAGTGATTTGGATGCCGTTTACCATTCTTTCACCGAATTAATAAAAACGCAGGCGACAGAGTTCCAGGAGAAAGATTCAGGTATGGAAAAATCAAAACCCGATATATTAAACTGATTTTTATATATTATTTTTCTTGTTATAGGATGGGCTCTTGTGCGAATTTTATACTTGGAAGTTGGTATCAACAAGTATATGCCTTTGGGTGGCTCATCATACATCAAGTTGCCGTGTTCTATTGAAAAGAAAGGAGCTGTCGTCAATGTGATTAACCAGGACGAATTTTGCTTTGCGTGGGCTGTAACATCAGCATTGTTTCCTCCAACAGCAGAGCCTTCACAGAAGACATCCTACCCCCATTTTTCTAGAGTGCTAAATGTAACAGGTATGGATTTTCCAGTAAAATTACGTGACATTAAAAAATTTGAGGAAATGAACAACATATCAATTAACGTATACGGTCTGGAATCTAAATATGAAAATAATGAAGTAATACATGAAGTTATTGGTCCACTGAGGTATGCGTCAAAAAAGTTGGATAGGTATGTAAATTTATTGTTAATTACAAAAGACTGTAGTAGTAAAGATGGCGGTGAACATTTTTGTGATACGACTTGTTCAAAGAGTCATTATTGTTGGATTCGGGATTTATCACGTTTAGTTTCAAGTCAAATTAGTTGTCAACAACATAAAATATATTTCTGTGATGGTTGCCTCATTTATTTTAGTACACCGTCAGCTTTAACTTTACATCAAAGCTACGATTGTAACCACATTTTCACGCAAACACCCTCAGTGGATTTAAAAATCGATAAATTTGGAAAGAGTGTGCCGGAAAATATTTTAAAATTCGAGGGTATAGAAAAGCAAATGCGCGTTCCATTCGTGGTTTATGCAGATTTCGAATCTGTTTTAAAACCCGTTGAAACGGTACAACCAAACCCACAAAATTCTTACACTGTAAAAAGTTTTAAACATGAACCATATTCTTTTGCTTATTTAATTAAATGCTCTTTTGACGACTCACTTTCGAAATTTGAGCTATTTCGGGGGAATAATGCAGCTCAAGTCTTTGTGGATCGTATCGAGTGTGATTTAAGGGCTCTATACAACACATATTTAAAAGACATTAAGCCTATGAAACCGTTAACGCCTGAAGAAAAAAGGGAGTTTAATGATGCTAAAATATGTGGTATATGTGAAGGCCCTTTTGAAGAGGGTGAGATTAAAGTACGAGACCACTGTCACATAACTGGTGCAAAAAGATTTGGTGCTGCACATTCCGTTTGTAATTTAAATTATAAATTACCCTCTTTTATCCCTATCATATTTCATAACTTAAGCGGCTACGACAGCCATTTATTTATAAAAGAGTTATGTAAATATGGGGATAAAATTGGTGTTTTGGCTCAAAGTAAGGAAAAGTACATATCATTTACCAAAAGCATTTATGTGCACGATTATTTTGATAGTAAATGTGGAAAAGTCAAGAGGAAATATTTAAAGTTGCGATTTATTGATAGTTTTAAATTTCTGTCAACGTCTTTGGAAAATTTAGGCAGCGGTTTAAACGACGACGATTTTATTGAAACGCGGAAACATTTTTCAAATATCAACCAATTTAATTTGATGCGTCAAAAGGGTGTTTTTCCCTATAGCTTTATTGACTCTATAGAAAAAATGGAAAATACATGTCTTCCAAGTAAAGATGAATTTTATGATAATTTACGGGAAGAACATATTAGCGATGAAAGCTATAGAAGAGCAAAAGAAGTATGGCGCTTGTTTGGGTGTAAAACTTTGGGGGACTATTCGGACGTGTATTTAAAATCAGATGTGTTGCTATTGTGTGATGTTTTTGAGCAATTTCGGAATAATTGTTTAAAATTCGATAAACTTGATCCAGCACATTACTATACCCTTCCAAGTTTATCATTTGATTGTATGCTACGTATGACTAAGGTAGAGTTAGAGCTCTTAACTGATATAGACATGATACATTTTTTTAAGAAAGGTATACGCGGCGGCATAAGCCAGTGTACAGAAAGGAAGCACATCGCTAATAATATTTTTTTACCAGACTATGACCCAACAAAACCTTCTTCATTTATAACATACCTTGATGCTACAAATCTATATGGTCATAGTATGTCACAAGCATTACCATATGGTGGTTTTCGATGGTTAAGCGAGCGCGAAATTCTGGATTTAAATATTATGGCTGTTGGTGATGATAGTTTACATGGCTACGTTTTGGAAGTGGATGTGCATTATCCGACTGAGTTGCATGATGCACATTCTGATCTTCCATTTCTAGTAGAAAATATCATACCGCCAACAGAAAACGCTAAATTACCGAAATTAATTCCTAATTTACAAGATAAAAAAAAATACATTGTACACTATAGAACTTTAAAACAAGCCATCGCCAACGGCTTAGTGGTAATGCAAACCCATCGAGTATTACAGTTTGAGCAATCAAAATGGCTAAAATCGTATATTGATTTTAATACCAATTTACGTAACAAGGCCACCACAAAAT
Source organism: Diaprepes abbreviatus (assembly GCA_034092305.1). Classification (NCBI taxonomy): domain Eukaryota; kingdom Metazoa; phylum Arthropoda; class Insecta; order Coleoptera; family Curculionidae; genus Diaprepes; species Diaprepes abbreviatus. Next base: position 4,002 of record JASJET010000476.1, read on the forward strand.
TTGCGAAGGACACTTTTAAATTAAAAAATAACGCGATATTTGGTAAAACTATGGAAAATGTGGAAAATCGAAAGGATATAAAATTAGTAACACATTGGGAGAACAGTGTAGGCAGAAATGGAGCTAGAGCACTAATATCCCGCCCCAATTTCAATAGTAGCTCGATATTTACCGAGAACTTTGTTGCTATACATATGAATAAAGTTAAAATATTGTACAATAAACCAATTTATATCGGTTTTTCCATATTAGATATATCAAAGACTGTAATATACGATTTTTATTATAATTTTATTAAATCCAAGTTTGGCGATGATGCTTCGTTACTTTACACCGATACTGACTCGCTTATATTAAAAGTGTATACGGAAAACTTTTATCAAACTATATCAGAAAACCCCGAAAAATTCGATACATCAAATTACCCCGAAATTAATAATTTCAACATAATTAAAAGTAATTCTGTAGTTGGTAGAATGAAAGATGAGTTTCCTGGTGATCCGATAATAAGTTTTTATGGTACCGGCGCGAAGGCTTATTATGTAAAGTCCATTAATAATGAATTAAAAAAAGCCAAAGGTATCAAAAAATGTGTTATCGAGAAAGACCTTCATCAGGAAGACTACCAAAGAATTGTTGAACGGGGTGGTTTGATATTAAGAAAGATGAAGACATTTAGAAGTGAATTACATAACATTTATACCAACATAATAAATAAAGTAGCATTGTCACATAGCGATGATAAACGTTATGTAATTCCCAGTTCAACCAAAACTCTACCTTGGGGGCATGCAGACATAGATTTTTACAAAACAGACCCGGAAGAAAACTTAGCAAATTTAGTCACCGTGTTGGAATCATTTCTAAGTCAGGACAGCACGTAATCTGGAAAATCCATATTTCATTATTTGTATTGTTTTTATTATTTCTATTAAACATACAACATTAATATGTAACGATAGTATTGTAATTTTTTTTTTAAATAAAAAACATGTATTCATTACTTGATTGCTTTTTTATTGAACCTTTATTTTAAAATTATAAATATAATGAAGTGTCGACAAATAACAAACTGTAAAAGTTATTGTTGAAAAATTTGTCTAATAGTAAATTAAACGCACAGGTCTACGAGTAAATGTTTAATGTGAAACAGGTTTGCTGACAAGATCCTCCATAGTCTTTTCAATTTTCAACATTCTAGAGTTAAGTTCATCACGCAGTTCGTCTTGCCTAAGTTCATATATTGCAATAACAGTATCATCAATGTATCCTCTAAGTTCTTGACCGGTTTCAATTAATTTCTTGCGTACGTAACCTTCAAGTTGGTTTCTGAATATATCTTTAATAACAATTGTTGAGTCATGTAAAGCTTTCTGCGTATCTTGCACACACTGAGCAAGGTTATTATCAACATAATTTCGTGTGGTCGCATCGTCTCCTTCAAGAGGTTCTGCTAAATAGCACAATCTTTTGCTTCCCATGTCGTAATCTCCATTAGGTGTAAGTTTAAAACCTATTCCTGAAGGACCTCGCATAAAGTTAAAATCCTTAAATTTTCTTTTGCGACCGAACTTATCAATAGTGTTTACTTCTGACATTGTTATGTGAGACTGATTTGAAACCATTAGATTTCACCCTAATATATGGTTCTATTTCATTAATAAACGGACTCTGCAGAAAAATATGGATTGCAAAACGTATTTTAGGTGATGTTTAATAAATACACATAAAGATTCATTTTACTACTGTTTTATTGAAAAAAAAAATTAAAATATAACAAAAGATTGAGTTTACTTTTTATTATTAAAAAAAAAATAAAAAAAATAACAAACAAAAAAATTAAAAATTAAGAAATAAAATACATGTTAATTTCTTCTGTACAGGTAAGCTTCTTCTATGACCCAATTTCTTCTCTGGATGGCACGTTCATTAATGTCCTTGAACTGGTAGTAAACTAGTCCACAAAAGCCGCATTGTACAAATTTAACCCTGAAAAGGTCAATGTAGTTGAAGTCGTACGTAAGATCATTTCGCCAGCAGATACCTAGTCTTTTACAATGATGACAAGTTAAATAAAAAGCTTTTGGTATATGACTGTATGTTTTGGCTGCTTCACTAGGTTGTTCATCAGTTGGCAACATGATGTTTGAATATGTTGTACTTTTCAATCGCGGTACTCTAATTATGTATTACTTTTTAAAATAACCTTGACAGGACCAAAAAAAAAAAAATCCTTGAAAATTACAACCTCGAAAACGACCCTGACATTGACGGGTACTTTGACCTTGGCCTTGGCCTCGCATCTAACAAGTTTAGTACTATATTTATATGCTTCTTTAAAATAACCTTGACAGGGACAAAAAAAATCCATGAAAATTACAACCTTGAAAACGACCCTGGTATTGCCGGTTACGTCGGCCTTGGCCTTGGCCTTGCATCTGACAAGTTTAAATATTATACTTAATGCATCGAACAAAAGGAATAAAGGTGGTGTAGTGGGGGAAATGGGCATAAAAGCAGACTTGCTGGCTCGAGCTCTTCACAGTTCGTCAGAACAGCAAACAGTACAGTGCTAAGAAAAAGTTAATTGTGTGAGTTTGAATATCGAAAATGTCTAGTGTACGGTCTCTTTTAGATGCTCTTGACGTGAGCTGCGGTTCACAGCTAGGCATGCTGGATAACATGAGTGGTTTAGAAGTGTTAAGTCCGGGGGTGTTCGAGAACTGGAATGGCGTGGAGCATGAAGATGCCGAAGACCGAACCCTCAACGATGGTCGCGACGAGGAGTTAGTTCAGTCGGCAGCGCAATTCCTGGAATGCTGGACGGAGGAGAAGGAGCCAAAGATAAATGTGATTAGTGATGTGATTGTGCGAAAAGCATCGCGGCCTAGGGAATCTTCTCCGAAAGCGTCGAAACTGAAAAAGCTTTTGACTATGCGGAAGTCGGAAATCGCCGATAAAAAAACATTTTATTCGGCGATTAAAGGTGTGGGACAAGGGAAGAAGAAAAAGTTTAACTTTAAGCGTCCCTCCACCCCTGTTCCATTACCCGACTTCCTAAAAACAGCACCGCAAGAGCCACTGTCAGTAGAAGTGGAAGTCATAGAAGGCCCCGATGGACCAACACCACCAACGCCACCAACACCGGCCAGCGTAGAGAATGAAATAGTGTCGGAGGTGAAGTCTTCCCCAGCGCCAGCACCACTGTCGCCGATATTGGGGTGCCGGAAACCCATGAAGAAGCGGTTTAAGCGGTGTTTTGAAGGCGATGAAGTTTCCGCTGCTTCGTCGTCGTCGTCGTCGTCATCGTCTTCACCAAATAAAACCGCGTCTTCTTCCGAGCCATCACAACCGGAGTGGGTCGAAGACTTCACCAACTCTCAGAAGACCAAATTGACCGACATTTATGCCATGAAAAAACGCTTAGTGAATGAAGTGAACGAGTGTGCCAGTGACATTATAGAACTTGAAAAACAATTAGAGATAAAAAAGGTGAAATCTGCGCGGTTAAAAAGACAATTAGAGGACTTTAATAAATTATGTAGTAGGTGTTAGGTAGTTGTAGATATTAGCTTTTAATTTATAGTATTAAGTTTGTAAATATATATATATATATATATATATATATATATATATATATATATATATATATATATATATATATATATATATATATATATATATATATATATTGTAGTTAATAAAAAAGTGTTTGATCAAATTTTTTATATTTTATAATGAGAATAAAAATGACTTGAAAATTTATTTTTGTGTGTTATTTCATATAGGCCCTGTCCCACATAATATTAGGTAATAAAAAAAAAAAAGTGAATAATCCACTAAACCTACGCAATAGCAATAGTTGTAAATATTTTCTGATAATATTTACAAGTATGCTAAAACATGGTTCGGTTTATGAAGTTAAGGTTCTGTCGCCAGAACTTCTAATACTTTGTATCTCAATATTGTATGTTTTTATGAAAAAAACATAAAATATTGGTTACAAAGTATTATAACCAACTAAAACTACGATCAAATTATTTTGTGGTCCTGAAAAGGACCGTTTGGTTGTAAAACATGCGACTCTTTTATTGAGTTGTGGAGTCGCACGGCCCGTCATCATCATCAGCGGGGGTGGCGGTGCTGTCCTCTGTGTATTCGATGATGAACCGCCAAAGTTCATCCCATCTAGGATCGTTCGGCTCCCACTCCAAACAATTCTCTGTGGTAGAATCTACCACAGGGCATTGGATGGGTTGTTGTTGTTGTTGAGTCGCAGATATGTTGAACTAAAATGATTGTAATAAGTATTGATGGTCGTATATATAGAGACAAATTAATGGTGGGGGGTGAAAACAAATGTCATATTACGTATTGAGACCAAAAGTTGTTTGTGGTCTCAAATACGAACGAACGATTTAGCTGGGTTCCACCAGCACTTAAAGTTTTAATACTTTGTATCTAATATTGTATATTCTATACATACAATATTAGTAACAAAGTACTAATATGTACTAAAACTACGATCAAAGTATTTTGTGGTCCTGAAAAGGACCGTTGTTGTGTGCCCTTAAAAAGGGCCAGGGAGAGTGTGGGGCTTATGGTGCCCCATCCTCGCTGGTCGACCACCAGCTTGACGAATCGCAGGGGCCTTGTGGGTCGTCGGGTGTTGGTGATGCTGGAATTTCCAGCACCGCATCTTCCGTCGAGTCCGGCTCTGGCTGCGGCGACGGAGTTTCGAGTCTTTGTAAGACCCAATCACCCGCGTCGTCTAATTCCACTAGACCCGGATCATGGTTATATACTAGCGGAATCGGCTCATCCAAGTCGTCCCAACGTAGGACGTCAATTTCAAAATCCACCTCGTCGTCGTCGTCGAAGACTTGCAGGTCTCCAACGTTGTCGGCTACGGTGTCATCACTAAAGATGGATGAGCCTCGGCTGGCGGGTCTTTCTTCCTCCATGTTTATCGTATGAGGGTTGATGAATATATGACTGTGTAACTGACCCAGTCTCATATATATAGAACTACCCCCACCCCACCAACGGATTCTAAATGTTATGTATTGGTGAGAGCTTATAGAATTATTGATTTTTTTCAAAAACTTTAAATAAGGAATTAGATTTGTTTAGACAATAAGACTTATTCTTAATATTTTGTGAAGAATACATTACAAAAAAAAAAATAATAGAAACCTTGTTTGAACTGTTAACATTTTCATAGGTTCTCAAGCATATAACTTGGCACTTAAGCTACGAGACAAATCGTCGTTAAACGAATATCTCGCCCCATAAGTGACGATTACTAAACTACGATCAAAATATAATGTGGTCCTGAAAAGGACCGTTTTTGTGGCCCTAAAAGGGCCTGGGGGGAGGGTGGGGTGCCTACCGTGGAGTAATACCCAACGATATTAACACCGACCTAGGTGCAGCCCTTGGTCTTCTCATTGGCGGCACCGTCGTCGTCGCTGGTGGTGTCGGCGTTGCAGGCGGTGCCGAAGGTGCCGCTCCTGGTGTGGTACCCCCGCACTCCTCACACTTGCATATCTTGCCGGGCACGAATGGCCTGACAATGCCAATGATCCTTTTTGGTATATCTTCCATCTTGCCGATCGAATGTGTAATGATGAAATAATTCTAATACCGGCCTCTATATACATTCAAAAAGTTGGAGGGGGTAAGGTGGAGTGCATATATGCATTATATAAGTTTGAGAATAATATGATTTTATAACTCACCGTATCTCTGGTATGGACACAAACTACCCCCCTCCACTTTTCTAGCATATAGTACTAGACTTTCTCTACATTTTTTTCAAATAAATTTTTTTGATATTTCTAACCATTACTTTGCTACATATTTACAAAAAATGCAAATTATGCATATATTTTAATTATTTTCAGGCAAGGTAAGGAAAATTTTGAAAATGTTTTGACGGAATCGTAATAAGGGAGAGTTGTACTTAGAAAAAAAAAAAAAAAAAAAAAAAAAACCTCCCCCTACAACTTTCACATACTCCCGTTCGGCGGCCCTAGCCTCCTAACTCGAGAATTTCAATTTTTTCGTCCAAATTTTTTGTCATTTTTAAGATTTTCCAAATTTTTTTTTCACCATTGTATTCTAGTCAAAATTCTAGGTAATTAAAGTGCTTTTATTTTTTCTCTATCTTGAACGGTTCCCGAGCTACAGCGCTTTAAGAATTCAAATTACTAACTTTCTATAACCCTTTTTTTCAAATTTCATTTTTTCGAATTTTCAAAAATACTACAATATGTAGAAAAAAGTTCTCTCTTTAATTTCCCAATACCGTTTTTCTCTAAATCTTCAACTTTAGCGCGTATTCAGCATTTTCAAAAAAAAAAAAAAATTATAATTTTTTTTACACCATCGCATTCTCCTCAAAATTTTGGGCTATCAAAGTGCTTTTATTTTTTTTCTATCTTGAACGGTTCCCGAGCTACAGCGCTTTAAAAAATCCAAATTACTAACTTACTATAACCCTTTTCTTAAAATTTCATCTTTCCGAATTTTGAAAAGTACTACCATATGTAGAAAAAAATTCTCTTTCTAATTTCCTAATATCATTTTGCTCCAAAACTTCAACTTTGGCGCGCATTCACCATTTTTCAATTTTTTTTTGAAAAAAATTTTTTTTACGTTTTTACTATCGAAAAAAATGCTTGCTTATAGTACTCGATTTCCTCTATAATTTTTTCTTATAACTTTTTTCCCTATTCCTAACCGTTACTTTCCTACAAATTTTCTAAATCGTTGTTTTCATATTTTACCTTAAAAATTTTTTCTTGTGTTATTTAAGCTCTTTTTTCCACTTAATAAACCACCATTTTCTAAATTCCCGTACTCTTTTCTTAAAGAGCGGGCTTTTCCGCCAGCTTTTTTTTTTTGGTTGGGTTTCAAATAAATATAAAACTACTACTTCACTCATTACAAATTTATTGATTCAAGAACATTATTTTGTGTTACATATAATAGAAACATTAAAATATAGATTTATTGGTCACCGAACCGTTTAATACATTATAACTAAAAAATGAGTCGTGAATAACTAATGCGTACACTTTAGTGTCTTTGGGGAATTTATTCTTTCTCGTTTGGAACTCCAATTTTACATCCACTGTCGATGAGTTAATCGCCTCTGGTTGATGACTGCAATTGATAATAAAAACGGGGTTTTTCATATATTCCGCGAACGTTATCATCGGATCGTTTATCTCGCGCCCGTAGTAGCTGCTTTGGAAGTTTTCGTAATTGTAATAGGCTGCTGCGTACAGTTTCTTGGCGAAATCTAAATTCCATCTTTCGTATGGATAAACGGTTGAATTCAGATACAGTCTAATGTCGCATACGTCGGCGTGGGTAAACTGGGTTGCGTTTTTTTCTTTCTTGTCGCAATTATTGCTGTCTTGAAACCCGACGATTATATAGCGCGGTCTTTCCAGACTTGTACTCGTTCTCAAGGCCCACACGTCGGAAGATGTTTGCCTTAAAGCTGGTAATTCGTACAGATCCCATTTACGATATGCCATTTGAATACTGGCGTTGTTTCCTCCTTTATTAATGCGAGACAGTATTTTCAATTTTTGCTTGTCGTCTGGAATGATGTGACGAATTTTCCATTCGATTTTGTCGATACTAATTTCTGCCTCTACTTCGCCGACGTAACAATTGGTAAAAGTGCGAGCTATAATCATAATAAGCTCTTGTTTTACGTTGAAAACACCTTTTGCGTAATCTTCGGCGAATCCCATAAGATATTTTAAGGGTAATTTCCCGGAGAATACGTTACTTGCCGTGTCTACGATATCTTGGTTTGCTTCGTCGAGACCCCATCCGCACGTCATGAGAGATCTTTGTTGCAAACTTCCGAATGAAACCATGGTTTTTAATGTCGTCGTAACTCCAGGTTTACGAACCACGGCGACCTGTTCACCTCCCATCTCGTAGCGAATTTCATCGAACAAAAATGCGAGGGCATTATTTGATAAAAAACATCTTTTCGTTGCGTCTATGGGTTTAAATTTTCCTTCGATATATATGTAACTTTCGGCGATATCCAGTATAATATCTTGAAAATTAATGGGGATACGGACTTCATCCGAATTGTTGAATGATGGAGATCCGTATGGTTTATACGTATGCTCTTCTAGACTAATAATGGAATTGTCCAAGATGGGCTCGGAGAAAACCTCTATTTTATCGCTGGTGGTGGAAATCATTTTCGCACTTTAAGACCGATTGATTTTAAAAATTTATAGTCTTCGGCAGATAACTGTTGAGATGTTTGTGATCTAACGTCTGGACGACGACTAACCTTGACGTTAACTCTTCTTTTACTTTTATTATGTTTCGGCGGTTCCCCCATCTTAGTCGACAGCACACACAATTGACGATTGAACCAAAAACCCATTTCTATGAAAGTTTCTTCAGTTCCAATTTCACGATTATTTTCTCGCCTTGAAAATTGATTAGATCACCGCTATCGTCCAAGATGCGAAGAGTAATGTTGTCGATAAACTGACGTCCTGCCGGCATTAACGGCATATAAATATTATTTTGTGGTTCTTTACTGATTTTGTAACCGGGCTCCACGTCGATATCGAATTCGAACAAGGTATGACCTTCCACCGAATTCATATATGCTCCGGAAATTATATTACAATCTACGCGTATGATGCGTACTTTCATTATTTCCACCATCTCGGTTGATTCGTGCTTTTTGTCTCTTTTTAACACTGTATGATTAAATCCTAACATTTTACCGATACTCGCCTCTCCCCGGAAATCTATAGTATATTGGGATTTCAGTTCACATTTCAGCGTATTATTATTAGCAACCAAGTAAAAGATTCCATCGTTCTTTTCTTCAGTTGAAATCCTCAAAGCCTCCAACATAGCTTTACCTATCTCATCTATTTCATAGGCCCCAGGTGGAATCTGCAATTGTATCGGCTCGGTGGTGTAACCCTCCTTCATGTAGGCAAACTTATTGTTGCTTTCGTCCACATTAAAAATTGAATTGTATGTGTAAAATCCCAGCAATGCCAGACCATATTTGTTTTCTCTATTTAATTCGACTGGTGGATAAAAATCGGCGCTTAAGACGCTCGAGTGTCCTGTTAGTGTGAACGTATAAGACATGACTAACCATTAAAACATCACACATCTCGGTTTTATTCTTAGCGGCAACATTTAAAAAGATTCATCGTCACACCTTTTCTCACTGCATTAGATAGTGATGTTTTTATGCTATTTTCTGCTTTTATGCGCACATCGCTGATTTTGCAATAACAACAAAATATTTTTCTAGCCGTAAGATCCTCATCAGTCATAACCTCGTTTAAATTGCTGCTGCTGCTGCTGAAATAATGTTTGCAACCGCACTGATATTTTAATATATCGATATCGCTTTTAAGGTGCTCCGGCAACTTTTCCCAAACGAATGGAATTTCATTTGGGGCTAATGCAATCATTACTTCCTTGGGCATGTTTTCTAACTGTTTCACGGTCATTTTCCTTAATCTACCGGCTAGATGAAATGCTTTCAGTGATTGCAACATTTTAGTATAGTTATTGCGATCCATTTGCGGTGTTAATGGTGACGATGATGATGATGACATCTTTTACGCTGATGATTCGACAAGAAACTTTAAGCACACCAGACTGTTCCAAAATCCTGCTGACGATCGTATGTATAGTAAATAATTTTTGATGGTTCCGATCCCGTTTGTAGATATCGTACCAATTCGATCGGTGGGGGTAAATCGCCGAAGCTGTCATAATATGTTACTTTAGAATTATTTTTTCTATAAGCTACCCAATGAGTCCCTGCACCACGCGTACTATCCAAATTCACTATTGCTGCTTCGTAACGTCGAGGACCTTGTCTAGGTAATAAATCCCTCATATAAACGCCTCGAAAGTGTCCTATTCTTTTCTTTTTGGCATATTTTTCTATATCGATGTTAGATAGTGGTCTTCGAGGTAGGGATTCAATTAGTTTTTTGATCTACGATTTAAAAATAATCCCGTACCTTTACGATATGGCTTTAGAAACAAACCATTTCCTTTCGATTTTAAATACAGGCCGGCACCGGTTTTATCTTCGCTGCTTTTTTTTACTGCTTTTATGGCGCGCACAATTCCCGCTGCCCCACCGGCTAATGAACCCAAAGCTGATAACCCGGCAAAAATTGGTATTAATGGTAATATTCCACCAGTTTTAGGAATCGGTATTATTCTCGGTGTACGAACCTTCCTTTTGCCACCTGCCGCTTTTACCGATCTACGTGCTGCCGACAGAGCTATTTTAGATGCGTTCATGACATTTTTTTCCAACACATTTTTACTTCCGGCTTTTAATAATTCCCTTCGAACTGCTTGTCGAATAGCTGTTCCGAAACTGACTTTCCGAACATGTCGATTTTTATTAACACCTTTCCTTTTTGTATGACGCGTGCCTTTACTAGATGTTTTTTTTGTTGATAATGATGATGGTACACCCATACCAAAACGTTGTTTTCCTTTCATAATGTTTGTAACTAACCAAGCTGCTGTTTTTTCACCTAAACTGGAATCTTTCGATTTTACTCTATTCCAAGCACTTTGTTCGAGCTCGTAATCCGCTCGATGTCTCGCACTTATGTTGTCTTTATTATGTAAATAGGCTAAATCGTGTTTTTTGCATGCGGCATCCAAAGGATTAATGCCTGGATCACCTCTTGTTACACGTTTTATTACTTTTGTTCCGGGTCCGCAATATTGATAACCAGGAATGTGTACCTCGAATGGTAATTTATTTATTAACGAATTCACAATACCGTATCCAGTTTTGTTGGAAACGTGAGACCGTCCACTTCGTTTGACGCTCGGCATCTGAATGACAGTTTTTGTGAAAAATTGCCTATAAAATATCAAATTTTCCTAAGATGCGCGTTATCGATCTTAAACAAAAACTTCCTATTGACAATCTCGATGAAAAAGTCGGACTTGGATTTGAAAAGAAGATAATGAAGAGACACGGTCCTCTACTTCCTTCCTCTATTCGCGGCCTGTTAATTGGTCCATCCAATTGTGGAAAAACTAATGTCATGATTTCGCTGCTTACACACCCCCTTGGGCTACGTTTCGAAAATGTCTATATTTACTCGAAATCTCTGTATCAACCGAAATATGAGTATTTAAGGAAAATTTTAGCGCCCATCAAAGGTTTAGGCTACTATGCCTTTAGTGATTCCAGTAATATTGTGGTACCGTCCGATGCAAAACCAAACTCTATATTTATCTTTGATGATGTTATATGTGAAAAACAAGATGTTATAAGATCGTACTTTAGCATGGGACGTCATAAAAATATCGACTCCTTTTACCTAGCGCAAACATATTCGCGAGTGCCTAAACAGCTTGTGCGAGACAACGCCAATTTTATTATTATGTTTAAACAAGATGAGTTGAATATGAAACACATATTTTCCGACCACGTTTCAACGGATCTAACTTTTACTCAATTTCAAGAAATGTGCTCAAAATGTTGGGATAATAAGTATGGATTTTTAGTAATTGATAAAGACAGTGATGTGAAATCGGGAAGATACCGCAAAGGATTTGATAGCTATATATTACTGTAATAATAAGGGAAAATGCTCATTTGATTGTTGAAACGTCCTTTGTTAACATCATGAATAACGCGATCGACTTAAAACGTAAACTAGTGGAAGCTACCAATGCCGTCAGAAAAAAATTTAAACAAATTAAAGCGGCTAAAGAGTTTAATGTTGTGGAATTGGAAAAGTTTTACGAACCCATTTCTAAGCCGTTGACAACTATATCTGATGTGGTTAAGCAACGTCAGCAGCAGCAGCAGCAGCAGCAACAACAACAGCAACAACATTATCCAGATACAAAGTCACATAGTCTCAGTACATCAGTGCAGTCGACTCAAATATCAGGTTTTCCCCAACCTACACATTCCTTTCAAACCTCCACACCTATTCAGCAGCAGCAGCAGCAGCATCGCATTTCAAAAGAAGATATTAGCCAATCGGTGTTTGATACACCCTCGACATCAACTAATACATCTCTCGCATCCGCTGACACCACAACTTCCGATACTTTAAACGCACACCTGAAAGGATTACGTTCGAAACCATCTCTATACGATACTGTATATGGTGTACGTTTTGGTTCAAAAACAGATCATAACAAAAATTTTATTGGTAATTTAGAGGTGCGTTTTCGAAATGGAAATATTGTCTTATACAAAAAAGGGAAAAATATTGCAGAATATGGTGGATCACCGGCACTTTATGATTTGTTATTTCTTAAAACACCCCCAAGTGTAGGCAAGGAACAACAACAATTAAGTGATAATGTACTTTCAACGTACAAGGAAATTTTGGAATCAACGAATGCTGTCTACAACAATTTTAAAAAAAGTGATGGTTTACGGGAGACCAGATGGAACAAATATTTACGAATTATTAAACCTCTGATAATGGGCACAAAATTAGGTGGTACTATTACAAGAAAAAATCTCTCGGAAAAACTACAGTTACCCACAAAAAAGAAATTATCTTCGAAAAAATTTCAATATGTCTACTGGAACAAAGCTAAAGAGTTGGTGGATCGTTTACGTTTGTTGTGGAGTTCCAAAATGGCCGGTCACACTGGACACGAAAATGAAATTATGTCAATCATAGAGGAATTACGAGAAGAAGATATAATATATTAAGCTCAATATTTAATGATATTATTCAGTTCTTCCTTCGATCTGAAACCTTTAGTATTACTAATAATATGGAGCCCAGTCTAGAAAAAATCAAGATTGTTAATGAACTACATAGAACGGCTAGAAAAAATTTTGTAAGACGGCGCACGATAATAAAAGGATACAGAGATTTGTGGCAAATTGATTTGGCTGAAATGCAACAGTATGCTGATGAAAACGATGGTTATCGTTATATTTTGGTCTGTATAAATTGTTACTCTAAATTTGTCTATACCAAAGCCATAAAAAACAAGACTGGTATAGAAGTTACTAATGCGATGAAAAGCATCATTGAAGAGGCATCATATACACCAACAAATCTGCAAAGTGATCAAGGAAAGGAGTTCTATAATACAAACTTTCAAGCCCTGATGAAAAAATATAATATAAATCATTATTCCACTTACAGCACAAAGAAAGCTGCAATTGTTGAGCGAGTCATAAGGACTTTAAAAAATAATTTATATAAACAATTCTCGACAAGAGGATCTTACAAATGGATACATATATTATCGGCAGTAACAAAAACCTATAACCATTCGAAACATCGCACCATTGGAATGAAGCCTGCAGACGTGCAAGAAAAAACACATATTAAAGCATATGATTATTTAAAAATTGTACCTAAAAAATTTAAGTTTTCCATGGGTGACATTGTGCGTATTAGCAAGTACAAAAGCTTATTCGAGAAAGGATATACGCCCTCTTGGTCAACCGAATTGTTTAAAGTTGTAAAAGTTAACGTTACAAATCCACCTACTTACTTGTTGGAATCGTTAGAAGGTCAGCCTATAAGAGGGTGTTTTTACGAATCAGAACTACAAAAAACAAGCAGTCCTGACGTTTATCTAGTAGAAAAGGTCCTTAGACAACGCAAGAAAAATCACATCGAACAATTATTTGTCAAATGGCTAGGATTTCCCAACCACTTCAACTCTTGGATAGATAAAGCTAATATTGTTTAAATAACATATTGTATGACTATATTTTTTATTTAAAATGTAAAATAAATAAACAATATATTGTAAAATAAAGTTTTTTATTTCAATCTTCATTATTAAAAACAATGACAATAAAACATCATACACATAAATAACATTTCAATATTCTTGGAGGGAAGGTCCAATTCACCGACGACTACGACGTTATTTTCAAGGCTATGCCACTCGGAGTGCGTTCTCCTATTCTTTAACCTGCTTTTTTTAGATTTTTTTTGAAGTCGAGTCGTACGACAGTGCGCTTAATGAGTCATTTAAAGGCTGATGATAGAGTATTTTCTGCATAACTTCAATTTTTGTTTTAAGCTCACTATTATTTTTGTATATCATGGGGAGGACATCCTTGTTAAATATGTCACATATTACAACTGCAAAATTGTAAAACTTTCTATTAACAAAGTGTTTTGTCACAGCATCGTCATCATCTTTAGGTTCGCCTAAGTTGGTTATGATTTTTCCACCCATATCATACTGCCCATCCGCTGTAAGTTTAAAACCAATCCCTTGTGGCCCAGATAATATATGATATTTTTCATTATATTTCTGACGACCAAATTTATCAATTGTGTTGTTTCCTCGACTCATTTTCAATCTTTACTAAACTATTTTATTTTTATTTGCCCTACTTATATTAAATATTTCAGCTGAGAAAAAGAAACACTGACTATGATCTACTGGGTTGGTATGTTTATAAAAGAAATAAAATAAAGCTGTGATTGTAACAGATATTTATTTACAGTTATTTAATTGCACAAATACAAAAATTATAAAAAATTAGTTTTCCATGTCTTCGTTTTCGTTGCTCAAAATTCTATCCCATCCGACACTATTTCGATCGTCAACGTCTTGGGCTGTTGCTGTTGCAGAAACCAATTCATATTTTGCAGCAAGCTCACCTGGTAAATGTGGAATATTGACGAGGTATTCTTTTAATTCTTCTTCAACCATTTCAGCACAAAATGTATCCATGTCTATGGAACCATATAAAAATTTGTCGCACAAGTGTGCCCCAGCCATAAAATTGATTGTATCCCTGATCTCGTTCTTATATTGATCTTTGGTTACATCAATATGCGACAAATCATTTACGCTATCTAATATATCGTGAGCCCTATTTCTTAATTCTCTCCCCAACCAAAATATGTATCTATCTACACATTCGTTGGCGGTCGTCGTCGTCGTCGTCGCATCAGCAGACATCTTTAACAGAAATAATGAACACGCGTAAGTATTCTGACATGTGCAACTATATTTTAAATTTAATTACATCCTTTTTTTCAAACAATTTACATACAATTTACTCCAATGAGCCAAAACGTAATAATTTTCGAGTATTGTTTCCAAAAACTCTAGTGCCCTGCCCCAAATAAGTTAGAGTGTATTTATCTTTAGTTTTACTCATAATATCTACAATATCGTCAGATAGTGTTTCGGCCACACGTTTTGGTAAAAAAGTCTCAAATGTGCTATTATCACCGTCATCGTGTAAAGCCACTAAAAGAGTTTTACCAAATCGTGTAGTCATTGAAACCATCTTTACAATTTTATACACTTTGCCTACAATCATTTCGGTAACCTTTTTTCTCTCTAAAACCTCGAAATCTTTGCTAAACATTTCATTAATTTCATCTAGAGTTTCTTTTGCAATACTCATTATTGAAAAAAATGGTATATAAATCCAAAAATTACCGTGAATATAAAAGCACTTTCAGAACACTACACGAACACAATATTTGATGTTTATGCCACTGATATCTGCGACTGTTTGAAGTCACTTCTTCTCCCACGAACCTTTATAGCGGGGTTTCAAGGTCGAATTGTAACAATGGTGGGGGTAGCTTAACGATAGAAATAGTGGGAGGAGTATTCAAGGTCAAATGACGTCACACATTTAAATTGGTATAAGGATAACTTCAAGGACAAAATATAATGAAACAAATAACTACATTTTATGTACTTTATTCATTGATTTTTTTCTGCCATTCTTCTATGCGTTTAACATTATCACCTAAACCTAATTTCCTTAATTTGTTCAATAATAATTGTTTGTTTTTATATCTAAGAAAATTCTTACAAACTATACTAGCTAAAAGACACACTTCGGCATGGTCCATATACTTAAAAAATACACTAAAGTCCTGAGCCTCCGAATCTTGCATTTCATATGCGTAAAATTCCGAACAGGCTGCAGAAATTAGAAATTCCTCGTACATTTCTCGCACTAAACTTTCCATATTAACTACTACTACGTTAAACTTAAGTCCTACACTCTAATTTCATCTAACACAACCGGATCTGCAATGAACCTAATCAGTTTTTCCAAACAGTCACTAAACCCCAACTTTTTTATCTCACGAACAAAGTCTTGTAAATTTATTGTTTTGCTGCAATATTTACGACATGCATTCGCAGCCTTTTCATATTCATAAGCCAAATCACAATAGCGCGACGCCCATTCTGCTCGACTTTTCATTGCATCATTGAAATAATTATTAGCCGTTTCAGTGAACTCATCGCCCAATTTTTTTACTGTCTCTTGCAAAGCACTATTCATATTATTCACTCATTTTTACATTCACGACACTTTTTTATTGCTGGTGGTGGCCCATCTATATGATGACGATATATTTGTTCATAGTGAATGTAACAGGGTAAGCTTAACTCTAGTTCCTTGTTACACCGATATGACGCTGGCAGCTTATCCCAAATTTGCCGTAAACTCAGCGTATCAACGCAAGTTTTTAAATATTCGAGAGGAAAAAATGCTAGATCCTTCTCTTCAAAATCACACAAACTTTTTAAATTACTCTGATATAAACAAATTACTCTGCCGACTTGCTCTATAATTTTTCTTTAGATAGTTCCGTATCTGACATTTCACACTGAATGAATGCAAGTAGACTCACACAATTTATAGAACAATTTGCAAGGTCAAAATCATTTCAAGATCATCCCACACTATTACAATGCACAAATAACTACTTCAAGGTCACACACCCAAGATGACCTTCAACAAAGTCAAGGTCGTCTCGACCAAGGTCAAGGTCAAGGTCACACACACAACCTTGAAACACAAGGCCAAGGCCAAAGCACACATGCACTTTCAAGGTCAATGACAAGGACATGTGGGCGGGGCCAAAGAGGGGTGAAGCAAGGTCAAGGTCAAGGTCGAGGAGTGGGGGGATCGAGCGAATCGGGTTATGTTCACTACTGATAAAAACCCTCAAATTGTTTGTGTTCGATTTTTATAGAAATACAAAAAAAAAATGATATTGTGATCACGAGGAAGCTAATACTCCAATTAATTATTACTTTTAAAAAATTTGTTCAGAATGCTGCGCACTAATTCAACCTCGGATACTGATGTGCCAGTAATGTTAATAGGCAACATATACAAATAAATTACCCGCTAAAGAAATATGACTGACCTGATCACATAGAAAAGAAACACTCAATTTCACAGAATTATAAGGAGTTAAGCTTATAGCTTTCCAAGGCTTTGCCATTTTAGCATGCTTATAGTGACTGTAACTACAATGTATCATTTATAAGGACAAAGGGAAAGTCAAGTCATTTAACTTTGAGAAATTAAATAGGACTTTTCAAAAAATATTTATAGAATTGACTGATTTTGAAGATAGATACAGTACTAAAAAATAGGAACAATTTAAAAATTGAATATACAGATATGAAGTATAACTTATGGTGATTTCAATGCTATACAAGTCAAAATATTTAATAAAGAATATGTATCTCAATTCATAAAAAAACATTTCTGAAAAAATTTTCTTTCGATTCTGCAAATATTCCACCATTAAGTATTAAAATAACAGGCGGCAATTATTAAATGTAACAGACATTAAGGGTAATTTATATCAATTGGATGTGGCTTTCTGTCACAGAGTTTAGTTAGTATAATATGATCCTAAAGATTGTGGGTAGATACTGAACAGCGTTACCGGTTTATTACAACTGAGACAGTTTAAAGGTGAGGCAGCACCAAGCACTGAAGAAATAATAATAATAAAAAGAGGTGGTTAATTATTTGAAACTCTACTTTATTTCTTTTTCACTAAAAAAAATCCGATCGCGCAAATGTGTTGACCTATATTTCTCAAACCATTTTATATATTTGTATAGAAATTCCTCCCAAATATTAATAATTTATTTACAATCAATAAATGTATATACATATTTCAAATTAATTAGTGGTATTGACTTATTTCTTATTAGTTTATTTTTTATCATTAAAAACAATTTTTTTATTATTCTACTACTAATTAATTTTAATTATTTCTTTCCAACTTTAACAAAGGTCCCTGTAATACCGATATATTGAAATCAGATTAATTTACAAATAAGTTTAATTTAGTTTCTAAATATTTTTAAATAAAAGGAGGTAATTGTGTATCACAGCCTCCCGGACTATAATCTTAATTTATAACTAGGTTGTGCCCTTTAGTTCCTGATTACATGTATTCAAAATATAACCATTTCCGTAGGAAACAGATTAGAACAGTTCAAATTAATTAAGTATTTAATTCTATAACAATGAGGCGCTTGTCACACGGAATTTATTTTTTATCTGATGGGCAGTATATTAAGATATTTTTTGGAAATAATATATATTTTAATTTTTGTAGCTAATCATTTCGTATGCAATATCATATATTTGGTTTGTTTGTTTTTTTTTAAAGATAACTAAGAAAACTTACATTTCTTACCGTTTAAGATACAAAATTTAAATCACTAGTTCTAATTTTGTACACTACAATACTTTCTGAACGATTTTTGTCACACACAAAAAAAAAGATTATTGTTTAAAATTAATTAAAAGCATAAAATGTGTACGAGATAAGTCTCTGCATATCTGATAGGTTTTTATTGGTTACGGCTACGATGAAATACGCCTGGTATATTTCTGATATGGTCGGTAGCAACAAAAAGAAATTATCGCAAATAATTCTCATTCCTTATTTCAGAAGTATAATACCGATTTTTTATATATCCCCAAAAGAAAAAAATCCAAAAAATTAAGATCAGGAAATATTGATATTGCTTCTTATACATTTGTTTTCAAAGTTATTATTTAAGTACACTCCAACGATTTATGTATGCCAGGACGACGTCACTAATTTATTAAAAAATTTAGGATCAATTTATCGCTGCCTCCCATGTTCTTGTGATTTTGGAATCATACTACTCTCTCTAAAAGTCATTGAAAAACTTGGATAGTTATTTACAAACACAGAAACGGTATATTTATGAGTAGATACATCTTGGCCTGTCGGAATTTTGTAGAGCGTCTCTGTTTTATAGTTACACTTGCGTACAGAATACATTTTTGGTTTCAAATCGAAACTACATGCGCTGACCGACTCTGCAATTTTAAACATTCCTCGTCGTACCTATCATTTCGAAAGGAGAGAATTAGCATAATGACATATTCAAACAACGTTGATATTAATACATGAGTGTTAAAAATTTACTCCATCTTTATGATTAATATATGGCTGTTTCTTAATTTATAAAAAGCTGTTTTTACAACGTCAATTCGATTACTTATTTAAAATTTTTGATTTTTTTAAATTTTTTGCTCCTAAATTCAGATGGACTTGAGGAATACCTTGGGTAACTTTAACGTATCTTATAATATTGTAAAACGATGCTGTTGCAAATTCAATTAGCAGGAATAACTCAACAAGATAATAAACATGCGTGTGTATTACTGGTAACTGCTACAACTCAAAAAATGTTTATTAAAGACATGATGTTGTTGTTCAAAACAGAAAACTGATAACCGACATTTATTGGTAAAAAGAACTGGTCATATAGTAACATCCTATTAAAATATCTAGATACGAAAAAGTTGTTTGAAAGATCTGAAGTTTGAAAAGCTCATAATTTTGTAATATTCTGTAAATCTTTAGTATATTATATTAATATTTTACTACTCCTTAATAATTCCACTTCATATTTATTATTGTAATAATAATAATATTCTACATTTCTGTTTATTGATCTCGACGAAAATAAATTTAATATAAATGTTATTGGAAATCCAACTAAATAATGTATAATTATTTTTTGACATAATTATCTTGCTTTCGTTAAATTAAACTAACTAAACTAAATTAAAAATTAACTATTAGTTTTATTTTTGTGACTGTTTCTGCGTATGTATGAGAATAAATTTTAAATTCACTATTTAGTATACAAGAGAGTCTTGCGGTAAGGTCTATCTGCATTTTAGGGAAGTTTTATATGGTTTACACCCTTGATTACGTCATTTCTCAAGTAATCCAAACTAGCGGAGAATGGCAATGGTTTTAAATAAATGCAGAGACAAAACAGAGGTTCGCCTGTTTTTTTTTTCGCCTACGCAAACTACACCGCCTAAAATGTATCAAAGTAATGATAATTGTAAATCAGAAAAATCTTTAGAAGAAAGTCATAGCATACCTACGTCAATCTCGTAAAAATGGTCGACAATGACGGCATTTTTATTATATTTTAATAATTTAATGAAAATATAGGTCAAATTTCAAGAAAGTTATGAGCTTTATTGCATTATTCTTTTCAAATTTAAGACTCTAATCGCCTTTACCATTTATTATAGTTAAAAATTTTTATCTCCATCATCACTTGTATGAATAATTTAGAAGATAATAATTTTATATAAGAGGAGCAAGTTCGAGGATAGGGTAAAAAGAAAAGCCTTACAGGGAAAATACAAGAATTATGACATAAATTGGTTACTTTTCCTATATCAACTAATTCTCAAGATACACACGTTCGCCTCTGGTGTTTGTAGGGTTTTTCGTCCAAGTTTTCAAAATATGTGTTCGTCGTTGCTACTATTCCTGAATTGAACTCTTACCTTTTTCCCACAAAAAAAAATTTGAGGTTGGGATATTTTGATATCGGGTAAAAAGGAAGTCTGAGGCATAACCTCAAATTACATTTCATGAAATTTGGCCATCACCATGGTGCCATTATCCTAATAAAAAAATACATCTTTGTCAAATTTTGTTTTTTTTTTTTTGAACTAATCCAGAGGAATAGCATAACTTTCGGTGTTAATTTGGCCTCCTCTTCTAAATAATCTACCAGCAAAATTTTCTCGGCCTTTCGCTTTTTTTGATAGTGGTTTTCTCTTGCTTCTTCACTGACTGGATTATTGTTTGATCTCTAAGACTGGATGAAAACTCGTCGACAACAACACACCATCGCACAAAGATTATTATGGGATTACACACGTGTTTGTTTACATTGTTTACATATCCTAATAATATAAGTGTAAAATTATAGTATTAACGCAAATAAAACGTTAACAGTGTTTACCCTTGAAAGTTTGTGTTTCACTAGTGACCATTTGTTGTGGAATACGACAGAAACTCTTGTTTTTAGTCGAAAAATCGTTTTAGAAACCAAAATACTTTTCCCGCCAATTTTAACCTAACTTTGTCAACCTTTTGACTTGCCACTCGTTCCCAGCATTTACAACGTTGCCGCTGTGACGAAGCATTTCGTACTTTTGATCTTTCCATAAAAAAGGTGAATTTCGAGATTGTAATTAAATGATCCTCTTCAAATCATAGACCTCGTTTTTGCGTGCTGCAGAAAAGATTTCAAGAACTATGTCTGCATTGTTTGTAGCAACGTCCTTCATCCCAGTTGCGTAGCACGCATGAATATCTATAAAACCCTTAAAGGCCATAGAGCTTACTGTTCTCCAGAATGTGAGTCGCATGACCGTAAAGGTGACTATATTGGTCGGCTTTTGCAAGAAATTAATGAAAAACAACAACTTATTGTGACATTAGAAAAGTCCAATGAACACAAAGTAGAAAAAATAAATAACTTGGAGAGCGAACTGGAAAGGATTCTAAAAGAGTTAAAAGACAAGGATGCGTTCTACAAGAGGGAAAAGAGAAGAACTCAAGACTTTACTGATGAAGTTTACGAGAATGAGGAGAAATGGACTAGAAAGCTTAAGGAGAAAAGTGACGCTATTGCCGCTTTAAACACTGAAATTATAGATATTACACAAAAAAATAGGACCTTAAAAGATGAGATTTTGACTGGTCAGGGCAAACTGAATGATTACATGACTGAATTAGATAGAATGAAAATAACTAGTAAGGAGATGATTACATCGATCAATGTCGATCGAATCGCAAAATGAAACTTATTTGAATGAATTGCGCAAGTTAAGACAAGAAATAAAATCATCTGCGGAGACTAGCAATGGGCAAAAAGTGAGAAAGGTATATGATAAGCCTCAAGATGACATCCCCTATAAAAATCGTCAAATCCTAATAGTTGGAGACAGAAATATCAGGGGTCTGCAGAGTCTTATAAAGAAAGAACTTAATCACTCAAGCGATGTTAACTGTCAATGGTCAGAACATCTGAGTTTCGAACAAGGTGCGGATTTGTGTATAACTTTGTCAAAAAATTTTTCTAGGAATGGCTATATCATATTTTTTTTTGGGGTCAGAAAATGCTTTGACAGGGCATGTACCCATGAGGGACAAGGTCATCACTCTTACAGAACTCGGTAAGAAAACTAACATTATCATCTTAGGACCGCCACTCCACAATGGAAGACCCGTCTTAAATCAACTCATTAACGAACACAACTTCTTTTTATCAAATATTATCACCGAAAAATCTAACAAAGTATGTTTCCTAAAACTCTTGTTTACTACAAACAGTGGCTACTTAACTTTCAGTATCAAACAAAATCTATCCCGATACTTGTGCCTCTTATTGGTCAATCCAACAAACGTGTGTAATACATCTGGTAATCTAACATCCTCCGTAAACAATGACTCTTCGCCTGTAACACACAATAAGGATTTTTCCGAAACGCCGCGCCTGCCGTGTCAAATCATACGGTAACGGTTTACTATCAAAATGTCCGTGGTCTACGCACAAAAACGAGCGAACTATATAGATCTACTATCTCCTGTGATTTCGAAATAGTAGCTTTCTCTGAAACATGGTTGAACAGCACGTTTTTTAGCTCCGAACTTTTCAACTCACGCTACTCTGTTTTTCGTCGAGACAGAAACTATGATAATCTCGTAACTCAACGTGGCGGGGGGGGGGTGTTAATCGCTACATTAAGTGTTTTGAAGTCGTCCTTGATTGCTACACCTGTTTTTAACAATTTGGAGGATATCTGGATTCAGCTCAGTATATTTGATACTAACGTTATAATTGGCTGCGTATACATACCTCCCCACTCACCAGATGAAGCTTATAATTCATTTTCAAACACCTGCGAGGATCTACGTAACAAATACCCAAATCACAAGTTCTTGATTTGTGGGGATTTTAAACTTTCACACGTCAAATGGATTTATGAAGAAGAAACTTTGATACCAGCAGAAGTTAATACTCAAAACGCCGAAGCTATAATCGATTCAATGTATTTTCTTGAACTTGAGCAAATCAATTCGGTATATAATGTTTTGGGTAGATTATTGGACTTAATTTTTGTAGGAGATTTTAATAGAACCGTTGTGACCCGCTGTTCACTTCCACTCCTATCCATAGATGCCTATCACCCAGCAATAGAAACCTTACTGCACTTTCAATGTATCAAGAAACTCAGCAATAACAGCACAGTAACTGTTTATCAGTTTCGTCAAGCGGACTTTGCTGGTCTGAATCATTTTTTTGATTGTGTTGATTGGACCTTTATTTCTGATACCGCTGACATCGATACTATTATTCGTCACTTCTATGACACTCTTTTTGAAGGAATCGATCTATTCGTTCCTAAGAAGACGATGCCAACCGAGAAATATCCAAAATGGATCGACGGTGATCTTCGTAAATCCATAGCGCTTAAAAATAAATTATACATGAAATATAAATATTCGCAGCTTCAATCTGACTACGAAGCTTATGCCAACGTTCGAGGTCAAGTCAAGTTCAGAACTGATTTGTGTTACCTCCTTTATATTTCTAACACCGAGCACCTTATACCACAAAATATTAAGCACTTTTGGTCATTTGTCAACAATCTGAGAAAGGACTCGGGTCTGCCTGCTCAGATGAGGTACAATGGTTCAATGTTGGACAGACCTGAGGACATATCTGAGGCCTTCGCATCACATTTCCAGTTGGCATATTCCGGGAGTAATATTGATGCCAGATTGGATGGTGCTGGCGTGGTTGATTTTGCCGGCGTTCTCTCCAAGCACCACTTCTGCCTTGAGGAAATTTTAGAAAAACTAAATCTGCTTGATATATCTAAAAAAGGTGGTCCCGACGGTGTTCCTACCATAATGCTAAGAAACTGCTCAACATCTCTTGCCACACCACTACAAAGAATATTCCAGCGCTCATTAGACTCCGGCTATTTCCCGACGGTATGGAAATTTTCTATCCTTCTACCTATTTTTAAATCAGGTGATAAGTGTGATGTAGCAAACTATCGTGGAATCTCAATCTTGTCTGCAATTCCTAAACTTCTTGAGTCAATTCTGACCGATGAAATCTTTAATACCTACAAGCGATATATCAATCCTGAACAGCACGGATTTTATCAGGGACGTTCCACTGTAACGAACCTCGCAATTTATCAGAATTTCCTGGTAAAATCCGTTGAACAAGGGCATCAGATTGACGCAATTTACACCGATTTGTCTAAAGCGTTTGACAGCATTCATCATCTACTGCTACTCAAGAACCTGTCTGAGATCGGTATCTCGGGAAATTATTTAAATTGGATCAAATCTTATCTCAGCGATAGACGACAGAGCGTGGAGGTGTGCGGGTTCCTATCCAGTGAAGTAATGGCTACTTCTGGTGTCCCTCAGGGGTCACATATTGGACCGGTTCTGTTTGTTCTGTTCATCAACGACGTTACCTCCTGCTTTGTTTCCTCTCAGGTCCTATTATACGCCGATGATCTGAAATTTTACAGCATTGTTAACTTAGATCATAACCACTTACAAACTGATCTGGATTGTTTCGTCGACTGGTGTGCTTCAAATCATCTAAAAATCAACGTCTCCAAATGCAAATGTATCAGCTTCTTCAAGTGCGATCACCCAATTGTTAATTCATATGAAATACTGGGTCAACCCGTCGAATCCGTCGAATCTATCAATGACTTGGGAGTAATTTTCACGAAAGATTTGCAATTTAACGCTCATATTAACAGCGTCACGATCAAGGCTCTAAGAATGCTGGCTTTTATTAAGCGAAACTCGAGACATATGAATGACACTAGAGCTCTGACTTGCTTATACAACTCGCTTGTTCGCAGCATTTTGGAATACTGTTCAATTATATGGACTCCCAACTATGTCACCCACAAAAACTCGAGAGAGTACAAAATATATTCGCGAAATATCTACTATATAAGCACCATTTTCCATCACACGGCTTAGCTTATGAAACAAGACTGATGTTGTGTGGACTCAAGAGTCTGGAGAGCAGACGAAAAGAAGCTATGTTTTTGTTCCTGTTCAAAATTTTTAATAACATAATTGACTGCGACATATTGCTGAGCGAGATTAATCTTAGGGTTCCATCAAGGCGTACTAGGCTGCAACGGCTGTTCCAGGAAAGCTTTCATCGCACCAACTACGGCCAGTCCACCTTCATAAATAGATTAATGGTTAATTATAACCGATTTTATATAGACTGTGACATTTTCAAGGACTCACAGCGAAGGATTAAAACGATTATAATGTTTAAATGATATACTTTGTTGTACATTTTTCTTTTTTTTTCTTGTGAATTTTGTTTGACCGTTTGTATTTTCTTTTTGTTTTTTGTTATTGTTCTGTATCATTTGCCATACCATTTAGAATGTATCATTCTGTAGTGTATGTAATTGGATAAATAAATAAACAAGATCTATAGAAATGGACTCTTAAAGAGCCAAACATCATTCCCCTATGATAGGATGTGCTACAGTTTTTGGTCCACAGCCAGCAAACGCAGCAAATTACAATGCTGATATTTCTTAATCCCTAATTACAGCTTATGATGCTCATACAATCTTAGCTATTTCTGTCAGTTTCAATCGACGGACGTTCATAATATTTTTTGTAGACTTTTTGGACGATTTCTTCCAACGTGTTAATTTTCATCTTCCAGAGCGCCCAGAATTTCATTGATTGTTCTTACAATTGTAGTGAAGATGCAGACTCCCCAATATAGCGTCTAACTTTGGCTTAATTTTTAATAAAAAATATTTTATCACGAATCCGAAATCGTAGTCCATAAGACCTACCAGTCCTCTGAAACTTTGTGAATGGCTTCATTTTAATGATTTTTATTTGATAAATTTCTTGTATGCGCTGTATTTTGAAACGCACAATTTCTATATGTGTTAATTTGGTGAGATATTAAATTGGTATGATGAACTGTTTCTTTGCAATTAAATTGTAGGATAATTTTATAAGAAGCACGAAAAAATTAGTCCTACAAAAATGATGCACCGATCGTCAAGTCCACCGCCGGTAATATGTCAAAATAATATGATAATGTTTTTTTTTTTCATTACCAACCAATTGAATTTTTCATAGTTGTTTAATTATTGTTTGTACAATCGAGTGGTCATATTGTCTGACAAATTTTATGTGCTATATTACCAGTCCCACGCTAAGAAATTGTTAATATCCTAAGAATGTTTCAGGTATTACCACTTGTCCGACAAACGGTAAATATGATAGCATAACTGTATTTTCTCACCACTTCGTTAAAAGTGCACATTTCTAGAAATTTAATTTTTGAAAATTTTTTCAAAAAATTTAAATTTTATTTTCCTTCCGTTATGAATATTAATTGATTGTTCAAAATTGATTAATGTTATTCCACGTCTAATTTCAAATTTGTTCCTAAAAATAAATTCGCAATTAATTTATTTAAAACTTTTGACTTTCTTGGATAATTAAATGCGGTAATAAGAAAATTAACCGTAGGATTTCCAAAGCGATATCAGACTTTTTGCATTGACGACCAGTCAATAATATTTTCTTGCTAGAAAATTACTTCCTCATCTCAACAGACATTTTTATTCGACATTAAAATTAATTTGAAATAAAACATTTTCAATTAATTAGATCCTGATAAAATTTTAATTAATTTTAAAACAGAGCTTGACTTGTTTTAATATTAGTTAGTTTCCTTTGGTATACTTCACTCATTGTCGAAAAGAAAGAAAACTCTGAATTTCAAAGAGATTGCCAAAATTTTAAATTACTACAGACAATTAGTGTTTAAAATTAAACTTGTGAAAAGGGAAATCAAATCTTTCAGAACATTCAAGATATTTTGCGTAAAAAGAATTGATTCAAGATTTCTAATTAAAAAGACCTTTGCCAGTGATAAACAAGTTGTGCGTTGAACAATTAAGCTAAGAAAACCCATTGTATTAGTTTTAACTAGTTTAGTTAATTTTAATGCGGACCAAAATTTAATTTTCTCATTTTTCATTTTGCGACAAAGGCCTATAAAATCAATTTGCGTTTGAGACTAATTTATAAGCATATGCATTCGAATCTTTTGCGTTTGAAAAGATAGAAACAAAAAAACTTATTCGGCGTTTTTACGAATAAAAGAGCTAGCTTTTTCAACCCAATAACCGTGACAATTAGTTACCAATTTCGTGTAAGCCCGTAATTAACTAAAAATCATTCCTCTCATTTATCACAACTCATTACAAAAATCTCTCAGAATTGTCATTGAACATTTCCATTGAGAAAAAATTCCACTGTGAATTGAACATACCAGTCCTCCGTGAAATTAGATACACCTTGCATTTCTTTCAATTAAAATTTCCAGAATGTCATCACCTTGTATTTACCCTTACAAATCAAATGAGGCGGGTGGCATTTCTGGCTCCCCGGGTGGTAAAGGTGGGTCCTCGGCAACTTCCCTGAGAGTTGCCTTTGACTTGTTGAATCAAACCCAAACAGCAGAAAACCAAAGGTTACCCAAGTAACCACAACCCTTACAACTAATCAGACAATTTGAATCAACACCTGATCGAAACGACCTTGACTCATAGGGACAAAGTTTCAAACAGAATTGAAACAAAAATTCAAAACAAGATTTCAAATCAGCTTCCAAACAAAATTGGAGACAAAACATTGCCAGTTTACCGGAAATCGTATATTCACGCGAAACCGGAACACGAAAATTTACCTTCACGTCTCAATTAAATGAAACTCGTTCTTTGACGCATTTGGACTGGGAATTCTCACACAAAGTGCATTATTATCATCCGAGCATGTCTCTCAAGCAAACCGTTAATGATGGACGCGTAAACTACAACCGCCGTGGTAGGTTCGAGAATTTTCGATGCTTCTGAGTTCGTTAATGGCGCGAATCGGGAAAATCACAATATTCAAAAAATTGATGTAAACAGACATCATGGCATCCCTGATGACAAATATTTTGATCCAATCGATGTTACAGAGATACATGACGGAAACCGACATATCGAAAACCCAAAGCACGCGAGTATATATATATATATATATATATATATATATATATATATATATATATACATATATATATATATATATATATATATATACATATATATATATATATATATATATATATATATATATATATATATATATATACATATATATATATATATATATATATATATATATATATATATATATATATATATATATATATATACATATATATATATATATATATATATATATATATATATATATATATATATATATACATATATATATATATATATATATATATATATATATACATATATATATATATATATATATATATATATATATATATATATATATATGTTCAAATGTTAGAGAAATGTATGAAGCTGTCATCATGGCATCCCTGATGACAAATATTTTGATCCAATCGATGTTACAGAGATACATGACGGAAACCGACATATCGAAAACCCAAAGCACGCGAGTATATATATATATATATATATATATATATATATATATACATATATATACATAGAGAAATGTATGAAGCTGTCATCATTTGGAATTTACTAATAATCATGCCGGGAAGCTTAAATTATACAAACAAAAATTATTTTAAGTCATCTATTATTTATGGAAAATTTGATAAAGTTACATCAATAAGATGTAACACATAGGTCATTCGATATCCGCAAGAACAAAAGCCATTACAATGTGCTGTTAAATAAATTAACGAAGATTTTAAGAACTTTGGAATCATCAAGGCAATAGTGCAAATAGTACAAAGAAATAAACCTTTTGTCAATAATGAGAATAATGAAATTGCTGTTTTGGGATATATTGCTGCATATCCGACAATGCCAGACAAGCTGCTTTAGAGTGAGGATTATCTAAATGAGCAGTTCATAGAATATTACTCAAACATAAATTTCATCTATACACATTTTTCATGGTTCAACATCTAACAGAAACCGATTTTCCAACACGAGTTACATTCTGTGAATTTATGACAAATTAGACGCAAGGATACAATTTTTTCTAGTCAATATTATTTGATCAGATGAAGCTAAATTTATAGAAAGTGCTGTCTTTAATCTACACAGTTACCATTATTGGAGTGATTCAAATTTATATGTGTTTAGAGAGAAAATTTTGTAAAAATGCTGGCAGTTTAATGTTTATTTTGCAATAAAAAATGACGTCCTGAAACTAAATTTCGATGAATTGATAATTTAAAAATGCTTCAACATTGAAGTTTATTATCTTGTCGAACTTTCCCCCTTTTATTTTTTCCCTATTGTGGATAAAAAACTACTCTATATAGCATATTCAAAAATTTCTTCGTACTACTCGCACCATTGTAAGCATGGTCTTGCGATACAGACTAGGTGATCACGTTTAGTGGCACTACTATCAATATAATATGGGTCAGTTCCTTCCGAGTTTGACTCTTGTAATTTCAAAAGTACCGGTATATAGATCTCTCTGTTACTAAGATTTTTATTATACCCTTCGGGCACAAGTTTTAAATACAATCCTCAAATGATTACTTTTTAAATAAATATATTTCTATCAAAAATAATAATGGCGGATCCAGTCTTTCCCTTTGGGGGGGGGGGGTGATATCACAAAAGTACAGTATGGCAAGTGAAAGCAAGTTGTCGACAGGGGGGGGGGGACACCAGCAACATTCCCATTTCTAGTATAGAAGGCAAGGTCGGATCTATTTTTGTGAATTTGAGGCTCTTGGAGAAGAGGGGGGCGGTCACAAGAAAAAGCAAGTTGTCGACAGGGGAGAGGATGTGAGCAGCATACACATTTCTATAATAAGAGGCAAAATTGGGTCTAATTTCCAAAACTCAACGCTCCTTGGGGGGGGGCGCTATCACAAAAACAAGTTGTCGTCGTAGGGGGAGTGCCAGCAGCATACACATTCCTCATATAAAAGGCAGAATCGGTTATATTTTCCTGAACTTAAAGCTCTTGGGAAGAGGACGGGCGATCGCAAGCATACACATTCCTATTCTCTATTCAAGAACTAGAGAGAGTAATAAAAGTATTACTGAAACCTCCAACGTACCTGCTCCAATATCGCAGGTAACTGAGGACTGTCATAAATCTAATTCTATTTAATTATATTTAAATATTATAAGCTTTTATAAATTTACTGCAACAATAAAATTTCTGATAGTTCAATTTAATCTCTGTAAGTAAGCAAAGTACACCTTACAGTGTATCTTTAGTGATTTATCTTGTTTATGCTTGTTTTTACATATTATTTGAGATTAGGGAGATAACCAAAAGATATGGCTTCTACATCTATATTTATTCCAAAATCGTTAAACCAGGGCATTTTTTCCTCAACGAAAAACTTATTACGTTGAATGTTTATGATGCCTTAAGATATCAAAATCTAGATAATAATGTTAAAAGCTCTGTTGAGACGCGTTCCAACATGACAGGAGTTGGAAAACCTATTATGTACCGAATACTAAAGGAGAAGAAAGCGACTGAAATTGTTAATACTCCCAAGCCACATTCGATCACAGGCAGATGAAAAACCTCGTTGGAAGAAGAGATGTAAATTGCAATAAAAGGGGTTGTACATACATTTTATTATGGGAAGCAGATCCCAACCGTCGACAAAATTCTGACTAAAATCAATGAAGATCGAGATTTACCTGAAATTAAAAGAACTGAAAATTGCTCAGAACTTAATTTTTGCTGGGAAAAATCAAATAGGAAATCTGTTCTTATAGATCGTCCGGAAAATGTCCGTTGGAGAAAGAAGTTCTCTCTCAAGTAAAAGGAAGAGTTACACAACTTACAAAATTAGTAATATAACTGAACTTTTGAAAGATTTTTTTGAATAAAGTTGCTGCAGAATATTAGGAAAAATCCGTATTATAAAAGAATAAATGAAAATGTGGAAACTCGATTTCATGATTGGTGCGATAGAGGAACCAATTATAATTAATTTGAGCGAAGATAGCGTCACTGACTTTGATTACGAATTAGATACGTAATGTTTACCAGCGTAAACACAATTTATTATTTAAATTTTCTGTACCATATAAAAATTAATAACATTTGAATCCCTTCTTAGTGTTTAATTGTAATTCTGCAGATGGCTGAAAAAATAAATAAACTGAAATGTCAAATGTCCTAAAAATGATTTTAATTAATAACAAAATATCTATTGTTATCCAACCCAAATAGTCCTGTATTTTTGATTATAAAATTTCTAACCCATTCCTATGAAAAATATATGTGTCTAACACATTTTGTCAAAGACACCGGACTAAAGAACACAGGTAGTTTGCGAAGAAAAAAAAAAGGGTAAAAAATGATTTACTACTTGAATAAATTATAGTATAAGAGGCAAAATAGGGGCTACTTTCCTGAATTCAAAGCTCTCGGAGGGGGGATCCTTCCACCTTGGATCCGCGCCTGGTTGGAAATAGAGCTGAGTTTTCATTGGCCTAATATTTTAATCAATAGAAGAGGTGAAAACTAAATAAATGCAAGGTGCCAAGAACATTTTTCTTGGCGACCTTCGCATGTGGCGTTTATTAAATTAGTCATTATAAAACGTTTTAAGTAACATTACCTTTAGGTTTGAGTTTGGCTATTTTTTTTTTATTTGTTTTATTGCCAATAAATTTTTAGGTGAGTGCTATTTCCAAAGTTTCAAAAATTTTAATAGAGCATGAAAAATGGACTTGGATGAGATATTCAAATTATTAATACTATTCTCATTTTCTCTCCCTACTTTCTCAATAGTTTCGAATAAAACACAAAATTTTCAGAACTAATTAAAAGCCTATTAATATAAAAACTTTTTCACACTTTAACATTCAAATACAAACTAACCAACCTACTCATGTCCTATCCCTTTTTATATACCTATGGAATCTATTCGAATATACGAAACTACAAATATAGAATATAAAAGAAATAATGATGACTCATCAAAATAATATTTCTACAAGGACGCATCAAAACAACTTTCCTAGTCGTTCGTAACACTTCTTGTCAGACTATTCTTATCCATTCTTGAATGTAAGCCTTTCCATTTTCTTTCATTTCTGCCTTTTCATAGCAATCCTCATCCAGTTTCTTCCAGTAGTTCTCTGGATGTCATCTCGCCATCTCCATTGTAGTCCAACATTCCTTTTGCTCTCTCTTGGTCGCTATGCTGCTAATTTTTATGTCTTGAAACATGGCAAGCCTTTCTCTACTTCAACTGCGCCACTTTCCTGCATAGATCTGTCAGTTGCCCTCTCATCCTGATTTTTTTGGAATTCTATCTTGCAAGCTAACCAGCATAGCCCTTTCCATCGCTAGCTGCGTTAAAATTTGTTAGCCGCTTTACATATTAACGGGATTGTTTCAAAGCCATAAATAAAGACTGGTAGAATACACGACTCGTAAACTTTCTATTTAAAGTTTATGGGGATATCCTTAACTCTGAAAATGAATCCGAGTTTGCCGAAGGCTGCCTAGCTAGAGCCTAATCTTCTGGAATCTCGGCTACTTGGTTTTCCCTACCCATTTGTATTTTGTACCCGAGATATATATTCGATATGTAATGTTCTACAACGATAAGGTTCTGAACCGAGAGTAGCCACAGGGATTAGAGCAATGTTAACGCAGAGACTAATATGCTGAGTTTAACAATATAACTGTTAAGGCACTGCCAAGTAGGGGCTGTTCACAGGGAGGAGTTCTATCGCCTTTACTGTGAAGCCTTGTAATGGACAGCTTGCTGAGGGAACTGAATGACGCTGGTTTGTATACACAGGCCTACGTCGATGATGTGGCCATTTTGTGTCCTGGTCGCGATATCCGGGACCTGGAGGGACCTATGATGCGACTCTCAGGATGACGCAGCGATTGTGCCAAAGGAAAAAGCTTTATTTTATTCCCAGCTTATTTTCGTTCGGTATTCTAAAGGTTTTTTAAAAAGCTTCCGAACATTTTTTCAAGGGTTCTCGATTTCAGAGTTTCACCATGCTATTTTGAAATTTACGAGCCTTCATCCTATTTGACAGCCAGCCTCAAATGAACCCCGAATTGCATCACTGATTTGTTAGGTAGCGAGTTCTAAGTCAGCTTCATCACGATATCTCGACAAGAATCCTACTACTCTGGTTCCCTAAAAATTGTAGTATTTAACAGAGCTGTTGATTATGTCATCAATGGCGATTACGACATTTTTTCGACCTATTGATCCAATGATGAATAAGGGTTAAAATTATTTTAGGAGTGATTACAGGTTAGACAAACTTGAAATTAAATAATATCCCTGAAAAGACTAAATTACTTTTTTTTTAGTAAATAAAGAAGCTGATGTAGAAAATTAATTTTAAAAAATATGTTTAAATGCATTATATTTAAGGCAACTTTGGTACTACCAAACTTGATTAAGTCAGTTTTTCTCGAAGGGTCACGAAGTGGAGCCGTGCATTACGGCTAGCAAAAAAAGATTAATTTTAATTTAATGAAAAAAAGTCAATAAAATAAAAAAAAAGATAATTATTTATTTACGACTATGAAAAATTAATAAACTGTTTTTTTATAAAAAAGTATAAATACAGATAATTTTAAAGAATGCTTGGAAACAGTCATCGTATTCTGGCCGATAATAATTGAAATTACAAAATTCTGTTATTAGACTTTTGTGTTTCCGACTGAAAAGCAGGAGTCTTTGCTAAATTATATTTATATGACTGTTTCTTACTAATTAAATTTTACTATGTATATAGAAAATATAAAATTATATATGATAATCTCTGGTACATGGGACATAGAATGGACGGAAAGCACATTTCTAAAGAGATTTTACATGTGGCTCAGTTTCGGCTTTCAAGGAATGTTTTTGATTTTTAATATTTCATTCCTGATGAAGTTCTATCGACTAATATCAATTGAAGGTGATAGTGTAGCAATGGCCGAATGTTCCGCTCTAGTGATAACATTTATACCGATTTCGATAAAA
This sequence comes from Diaprepes abbreviatus, assembly GCA_034092305.1. Lineage (NCBI taxonomy): Eukaryota > Metazoa > Arthropoda > Insecta > Coleoptera > Curculionidae > Diaprepes > Diaprepes abbreviatus. The sequence goes on from JASJET010000476.1 coordinate 38,265, forward strand.
ACTTTATTATATCAGAAAAATAATGTTTCCAGACTATTCCTAAAAATAATGGAGCAAGATAGACAAATGCAGTTGTCTCTCGATAAAGAGATAGTACAGCTCTACACCCAGAGTACGAAAGTTGTCAAAAAAATAAGTATAGGCTTATTATTAGTTTGTATTATGGGCGCAATAACATATTTTCCGGTTAATTTGGTTATATACTTAAATGAATCATCAGTACAGAAAATCCAAAACGAATTGCTAGAAAAGCCCGTGGCATTTCCAATATGGTTCCCGTTTAAAGAGAGGGACCATGTAGTGACAGCATTTATACTAAATCTAGTTTGTGCTATTGTAATTGGACCTTTGTATAGTGCCTCTCAAACCATATTCTTTACACTAATGACATTCACTGCTTCTGAGTTAAAAATTTTACGTATTTTCATACAACGCCTCGACAGTAACAATGACAAGCAACAAATAGGGAACTATTATATCCAGTTAAAAGAAATTATTGAAAAGCATGTATTTATGATTAGATAAGTAAAAAAAATAATAATATTTAAAACACCATTTTTTTATTTTCGAAAGACTATGTGAGTTTCAAAATGAATCTTAATTCAATAAGAAAAAGATTTTTATGCTTTGAAGAATTTTGACTTTGAGCCCTAATAAGAAACATATTTGCATCGTAGAAAATGCTTGATAACTTAAAATTAGTATGTAAACAGCCTTATTTAGCAGTATTAATACTAAATGAAAACCGCGTAACCTTATATCAAATGAATGTAAATGAATACGACCCAATGATAAAACCGTAATGAAGTGAATTATACCAATGCAAATTTCCTTTTTGCTCAACTATTTCGTTGCCAGACTGTGTGCTGAGAGCTGTGACCTTATATAATAAGTATCAGCTGACGCAGATTTTTCGTTTATAGTTCAACCTCTTATGGTATTCAGCCTTCTTTAAATGTTTACTAATTTAAAGTGCTTCAAAAAAGAAAGAGATTCTTACTTTTCTTAGCATATAAGTTTTGATTGGAGCAAGATATTTTGATGCGATTTTTATAATATTGTTCTTAAAAATATCCCCACAAAGAGTACCTTAAAAAGTTAAAATATACAAACATAGAAAAGTCCGTTAGCGAACTTTTTGCACATCACTTTTGTAGGGCAGGCCTAACTTTTTAGGTTCTTAAGATATTTTCTAATATCTGCTAAAATTCTATTATATCTGAAAATTTTGAAATGGGTAATTTTTTTTTTTACAAAGAAAAATTTAATTTTCATTTTGTTCCGGTTTTCTGGAACTATTAAAAAGTTTATATTTTTATCACTTCCAAAATGGATACTGATACTGAAGTTTGGAGATAACTCTAGCTTGCCGACAATGTATCACACTTTTATAAAAATGAAACTTAATTCAGATAAAAAAATTTAAATTGAATAATATCACACAATTGAACTTTATTAAGAAATCAAAGAATTTTTGTGTGTAAGTAATTTCCATTAATGGACATTAGAGGCGTAACCTAAAATGAAATATTCTAAAACACAAAACAATATTGTTCAAAGCTTATTACCTAAATAAGTCAAAAACTCAAATAGCCAGAGGTGCTTTGACAGCACTATTAAAGGACCAAGAAAATTTTTTGAAATTCTCACTGTCCTACCGCTTCTGATATCGCAATATATCAATCATCAATTTGAGGTACAACGTAATAATCTTAAAAGGTACTCCTACTTCTTCTAACTTAAACACTTACACGTTCGTCTCCTTACAACAAAGACAAAATAATGTTTTAGGTTGAGTTTTTCTGATAAAATTTCAGAAGTCAGTTTTAAACATGTTAATGACAATTAGTACACCATTTTAATATTTCTATATGCAAATTACAGGCCTACATCTTATAATCGAAATAATTTTATAAATAAGGGATGATATATATATATATATATATATATATATATATATATATATATATTATATATATATATATATATATATATATATATATATATATATATATATATATATATAAATAGATAAGTTTTTGTCCGTGTAATTTAAAATAAAATAGAACCAAATATTGGCGAAGCGGACGTGAAAATTTGTTAATCTACATGATTCTCGTGTTAAAAAGTGCGTAGCACTCCAAAAATATGGAAAACTCCGGGTCCGACAGATGGCGACAGCGCTGTTTCGTCCTAATATGGAACTCGTCAGGCCACCGCATTCGGTACAAACCATCATCTCGCCTTTGCATCCTATAAACCTGAGTTCAAAATCAAAAAACAGCAAACAAGACGACAAAGGCGACATCTCGATGGTCCACTCGATAACACAAGAAACACACTGATTAACAAAGTTTGTAAAATAACATATGGTGGCGCGACGGTGAATTAAAACAGAAATATGTAAAATCGAGCACACGAAAAGCGCTGACCAAAGGATAGGGGTCGCATTTTTCGGTACTGGCAAAAAAAAGATGATGGTTTGTACCGAATGCGGTGGCCTGACGAGTCCCATATTAGGACGAAACAGCGCTGTCGTCATCTGTCGGACCCGGAGTTTTTCCATATTTTTGGAGTGCTCCGCACTTTTTAACACGAGAATCATGTAGATTGACAAATTTTCATGTCCACTTCGCCAATATTTGATTCTATTTTATATATATATATATATATATATATATATATATATATATATATATATATATATATATATATGCTTTATTGTTTATCCGGGAGTTCATTCGTTCGTCATTGTTTCCTGTTGAAGGATCTTGCAGACGTTTCGCCAAGGTAGCACTTGGCATTTTCAATGCTTACTGATCGAAGTTTGGAAAGTGAACTGAGGTTCCTTAGATTGCGCAGGCTTTTTATACTTTTCGTGATCGTTCGTGATCGTAGGTTGTACCGAAGATTGTTCGGTGGTGACTCCTCCTTCGTGCCGCGTGTGCTTGCCGACGTTGCCGGTTGTACTTGTTACCGATGTTGATGTGGTGTTTTCTGTTCGTTTGATGATGGATTTCTATGTGACTGGCAAACTTAGTGTATCGTCTCTTTTGTTTAGTTCGCCACTTTTTTCGATTTCTATTGCTTCGCGAACAAGTCTTGTTCTGAGGTTACTAACATTGGCTATTTCTCTGCATGACTCAAAATCAACTTTATGTCCTGTTTGGATGTGGTGTTGAAATAGTGCCGACGTGGTTTGTTTGTTCTTAGTAGATAGCTGATATTCTTCTGTTTGTCTGTCCTATATATAATTTGTGGCAGGATCCGCAGGATATACTGTGGACCCCTGGATTCTCTAACTTGATTTTGTCCTTGGGGTTTTTAAGTGTCGATCTTATGGTTTGATAAGGTTTGTAAGCTGTTTGGATATTGTTTCTTCTTAGAATATATATGTATATATATATATATATATATATATATATATATGTTTATACGTCTTTTACGGATTCCTCCGTGTGAGATGCATTAGCAGTGGTTATATCCACATTATGCTGTTGCTGTGCTGAAATCACATTCAGCAAACGTACAACTATATGCAATTCCGTATATAAATGAAGTAAAATGTGAAACAGTGAACGCTAACTTCGCTCCATCATATCCTTTCTGTGTTAGAGGTTGCACAGTTAGAATAAACTGTAATAAAACACAATTCATCTTATTCCACCACCATCGAGATGGTGGCCTACCTTTACCACCATTCCGAGAAGGAAGTCAAAGCTTACCCTCCCCTCCACAGTGAAATCGCATTCAGCAAACATACAACTATATGTGGAATAGGATGAATTGGGTTTTATTACAATTTATTCTAACTGTGCAACCTCTAACACAGAAAGGATACGATGGAGCGAAGTTTGCATTCACTGTTTCGCATTTTACGTCACTTACATACGGAGTTGCATATAGTTGTATGTTTGTTGAATGTGATTTCAGCACTACAACAGCATAATGTGGATATAACCATTGCTAATGCATCTCACACGGAGGAATCCGTGAAACCCGTATAAACATATATAAGCCATCCGACGAGAGGTCGGCGAAGCCGCGTTCAATGTTTGCATGCTTCCTTCCGATCTGTCCTTTGCACAGCCAGGTGCATGTCGGTACCCTGATGAGTCTAGTGAGAGACGAAACATGTATCTCTGCCGTATCACTGTGGCGGGGAGGGTAAGCTTTGACTTTCTTCTCGGTATGGTGGTACAGGCAGGCCACCATCTCGATGGTGGTGGAATAGGATGAATTGGGTTTTATTACAATTTATTCTAACTGTGCAACCTCTAACACAGAAAGAATACGATGGAGCGAAGTTTGCATTTACTGTTTCGTATTTCACGCCACTTACATACGGAGTTGCATATAGTTGTATGTTTGCTGAATGTGATTTCAGCACTACAACAGCATAATGTGGATATAACCACTGCTAATGCATCTCACACGGAGGAATCCGTGAAACCCGTATAAACATATATAAGCCATCCGACGAGAGGTCGGCGAAGCCGCGTTCAATGTTTGCATGCTTCCTTCCGATCTGTCCTTTGCACAGCCAGGTGCATGTCGGTACCCTGATGAGTCTAGTGAGAGATGAAACATGTATCTCTGCCGTATCACTGTGGCGGGGAGGGTAAGCTTTGACTTTCTTCTCGGTATGGTGGTACAGGCAGGCCACCATCTCGATGGTGGTGGAATAGGATGAATTGGGTTTTATTACAATTTATTCTAACTGTGCAACCTCTAACACAGAAAGAATACGATGGAGCGAAGTTTGCATTTACTGTTTCGCATTTTACGCCACTTACATACGGAGTTGCATATAGTTGTATGTTTGCTGAATGTGATTTCAGCACTACAACAGCATAATGTGGATATAACCACTGCTAATGCATCTCACAAGGAGGAATCCGTGTATATATATATATATATATATATATATTATATATATATATATATATATATATATATATATATATATATATATGTGCGTGTATGGCTATGTGTGTGTGTGCTTTAAGAATTTAAGAAAGTAAACAATTAAGTCTTTCATGTAAACTAGATATTTTTCATTCTGAACGCCAAGGAATATATTATCCATCATTATCTAGAAGGTGGACGGTGCATTTTTCAGGCAAGAAGGCATGCGAGGGAATTCGTAATAACCAATTTCGATTGAGAAGGGTGTATTATCAGGATTGATATTAGGTTATTAATTGATTTTTAATCGTTTGAATCCTATCTATTTGAATCGAAATAGGTTCGTTTTCGGAATTAAAGTTAGGTGATGTGTCACTAGAGGAGAAAGGTATAATAGAAAGAGCTGAAAAATCAATACTTTTGAGGATTCCATTAGTATTAAAACGCTTGTACAGAATTCATCATTTCTGTTAGCTTGTAAAGGAATGTTTGTTAATTTAACACTTTCTTTTTAGCAAGAATGTAGAATTGTGCTCATATTTTTTAAGTTGCACATTAATTTAAAAATTTTTTCGGTACGACTTTTATCTGAAATAATATTTTTATTTTGTTTTGGTTTAGAAGGATTCTTATTCGAAGTATGTACTCGATGTAAGATAGCGGTTTAAAAATTAGCGAAAGGAATTTTTAATTTTATATTATTCATTTATAGTGTTCTAAGATGCCGACAAAGTCGATATCTAAATATAGATAAACACTTTATGTTGATCGCTTATATTGAGAGTTGATGGAAAAATAGAATTTTTATTTTGTTATTCCTTTTACTGTTATATTTTCGGGAGCTAAGAATATTTTTAATGTGTTTTCTTTAAAAACAGAAATGTCGGCGGCAGTACCAATAAATATTTTGAATTTATTGGTAGAGTTGTGAATACAATATAGATTTTTAGGATTTACTTTCAATCAATGAGTTGATATGAAGGTTTGTTCTGAAATATTCAAGTTTGCGTTCAAATAGTCTATGTTTTTATTCGGGGTAATCATAACTATTTTCTGGATAATATTCACAGTAATCGTAATTTTCATTATAGTTTGGATCGTCTAGTAAGGGTTTCGTTCATCAATACTTGAACAAATATGGGTGTTATTTTGCTGAACTGCAGAAAACCTATATTAATTTTGAAAAGTATTAGGACTTTGTTTGATGAGAGGGTTAGTTTTAAGGAAGGGTCTGTCTTTGGTAAATTGCTCTAATATTTTGGAAATTACTTAAACGTCATTGCATTTGGGAATGACAATATACAGTTAAATAGCTCATATGTCAGCAGTTGTAACAAAGATTAACTTGCATTGGGCTTTATCTTACTCGCTCGGTTGATTTTTAAATTGCAAGTTGGGGAAATTTTTTGGGTTTCGTAATATGACAATTGTGGTTCTCGTCTAATATTCTAGGGTTTCTCGCTCGAATAATCTGGCCTAATTTAGGCTCGAGACCAATTAGGAGGGTATGTATGATTATTGTATAGATTAAGGCGGATTGAGCTGCCTTCTAATCGTTCAGGTTACTCCAGTTTACCTTAAGTTAGATTAATGTGATTTTTAAGCATTCACCTGCATATGGGCGTTGAGTGCTTGTTATCGATTGAAACATAAGTGGGCTTAGTCATTAGGAAGTTGTCTTAATTTTTTAAGTCCTGAATAAGCGACGAGCGATCCTTAGAGTCGCAAAAGTGGAAATCCTAGGGTTGTTAAATCTCATTGTATGTCAACGGGTTTCTGGAAATAATTAGTTGCGATGAACAATCTTTTAGCTAATTTGATATCTGGATCACCAGTAGAACCCGTGAGTCAGTTGTTGCCATTTTATAAACACAATCGCACGCGCTCAGAAATGTACGGAGTGAAAGTTAGTCCCCTTCGAATTCTAGTAAAAATGAGAAAATTTCAGAAAGTCTTCGGGGCTTGATTTCAGCGTCGGCAATTTCCGCTCTCGTTTTGGGCATTCTTTTTTTTCGAAATTATTGTTTATATTAATTTAAAATTATTTATAGAGAATTTTAAGTATTGTTCAAGAAAAATACTGCCTTTTCCAAAATCGGACAATGTAAAGAAATTTGCACTAGTAAACAATAAACATGACGATCAAAAATTACAATACTAGAAAAAGAAGCATCGGTACTTGTTCTCTCTGTTTATTAGCATGGGAGTAAGGACGTCGCTTTGAGGTTCTTTCCTTCCATAATGGATAAAATTTCGCTATTAGCAATTAGAATTTTTCCTGTGTTGTTGACGTTAGCGGCTAATACCAACTTTGCCAGTTGCAAGTTGTTACCTTGATTAAATCATTCTTGGAATTCTTTCAAAATAATTTATTTATTTGAAACTAAACTATATTTTAACAATTTCAATATTTAAAATTTCGGTATTTCTTCTAAATATCAATTATAAAACTAACAGAATGGCCATTTAGAACTGAATTACAGGTACAAGTTTAATAAAATTGCTATGTAATAATGCAATTTCAGCATAGATAGCTGGCCCCATTGTCCTGAATAAATTTTGTCTAAACCATTGTTCTGTGTCTGGCTTATTTACCGACAAACACACAGTTTATTATTAAACCCACTACTATTTCAAAATATTTTTATTGTCAACCTTATTGTTGACACTTTGTCAAACAATTTCAATTTGCATCAACGAACTCTAAAACTATTCTGACTATGAAAGTCGATCTGGACTCTTTAAATACCCTTTTGGACGATACCGGAAGATTCCCTAATTCTCTAGAAGGATTTTCATACTATATGGGGTAATCAAAATAAAAAAAGGAATAATCCGGCAATTTCTAGGCCTTCTATCAAAGGCGTTCCAAGTTAAAACTAAGGAAATTGAATTCTCAAAAAAGACCTTCTTTCACAGTCGTCTCGTGAGGTAAAGGTAAAATTACTTAAATAAATTATAAACTCGTGGGAAATATACCTAAAACCCTACGAACTACAAACACGAATTAATACTATGAAAAATAAAACGCTACAAAGCTCGTTACATTAGAAAATATACCTAAAACCCTACAAACTACGAACACAAACTAATACTATGAAATGTACAACACTATAAAGTTCGTAACATTGCCCCCTCCAAGCCTTGATCGGCCCGACCAACCTTCATAATCTTGATAATGGACCAATCTGTCCAGATGCACGACTTTCATCTTCGCATTCGGTACACCAGATCGTTTAGTAGAGTCACTACGTTGTACGGACCTTCCCATGACTTTTGAAGCTTTAGTGAACACCCTTTGGTTCTTTTTAGATTGTATAACGACACCTTTTCAACACAGACATGAATCCACCAGTATCGGCTTTGACGTCATAGCGGATCTTCGTTCTGTCGCTTTCTATTTGTAGTCCTCTCTGTACCTTTCCAAGAATAGCCTGGAGTACAGTCTTCTACCGGAGTCTCTTTCACCGTCGCGGTCCCTCTCAACGTACCTTCTCGAAGATGACCTGTAGAACGTGCTTCTTCCGTAACCCCATTCGCTGTCACGGTCTCACGTTCTCCCCGGTCGCCGCGTGTACTCCTTCTAAGTCTTCCGGAATAATGGTCCTTTCTTCTATCATCTCCACCAACAGTAATATCCGGGCAATCTCTGTAAAAGTGACCTTTGTCTCCGCACTGGTAACCATGCATGGTATTCGAATAGTACCGGTGACCCTGACCCCTTCTTCTCGGTCTGGCATAAGTTACTCTAATGCGACAACCGCATACTTCAACTCCATCGCAAGCCTTGACAGCAACTGCAGCATTTCTTTTATCTTTGTAAACAGCAAATCCAAAACAGGGAATACTATTATTTAACCAGACTTCCTTAAGTTCGCCATAAGGAGCAAAGACTTTCTCGAAGTCGCTTCTTCGAACATCATCACCTATATTAGCAATATGAAGCCGATAGCCATCAGGGCCTCTGTCAGGAAGAGTATTGCAAGTAAACTGGCTTTGTAGATGCCCCTCTTGGCCACATTTCCGGAAACGAATTTTTTTTCTGCTACGAAAGGTTGTATTTTTGTTATCTTGTGTTTTCCCTTCATTCAAAAATTCTTGCAACTCCTTCATAAGCCTCATGAAAGTTTTCTCGTTGGTCTTGCCATAATCCCGGGAAACATTGACTCTTCATATGATTCGTTCTTGGTTCCTTGATGTCTGTTTGGCTATCTCAAACTGGAGGGGATATGCAAGAACCTCGGAAATTTGCTTCAATCTGGCCATTCTTAGTCTCTGACTTGTTTCTGGGTCAAGTAAATCTTCTATGAAACTATTCACTGCTAACTCTTGCTTTATTTCTTCTGGGTATGTTGGATTGGTCAAATTTATTAACCTCGTTATATCTGCCTTAAATTCTTGAAGACTTTCGTTGTATTTTTGTCTTCTTCCTTGGAGTTGGGCTTTATGAACTTCTTGGAGGTGGGCTTCCCCATAGCGCATCTCCAGAAAAGTAACAATGAACTCGTAATCATTCTGTTTTTCTTCAGGAATCTTACGTAGGACCTCCATAGCTTCGCCTCGTAGTGCTAGAACAAGAACACGTGCCTTTTCCGGTGAACTCCAGTTATTGCCATCGAAGGTAGGTGGCTTCATCACACTAGTTGCAGGAACACCACCTACCTTTATCATACCTGTACTGGCTACTTTCTCGATTTGCAAATATAATTGTTGCATCTGTTTCTGGATTCCCGCCACCTCATATTGTGCTTCATGTTCTATGCGCTTTACGTATTCTTGATTCTTTCTAATGTATTCTTTCAGTCCTTGTTTCATATCTTCCTGACTTGTCTCAATTTCCTGTCTCATGTCCTCCATGCTTGTTTTTAGTTCTTGTTTTATAGTTTCATGGCTTGTCTTTAATTCTTGTTTCATATCGTTTAGATTTTTCGTCATACCTTCTTGGCTCGTCTTTAGTTCTTGTTTCATATCACCTTGGCTTGTTTTAATTCTTGTTTCATATCATCTTGATTTTTCGTCTATCTTCTTTCAATTCTTGTTTCATCTCTCCTTGGCTTTTCTTCATATCTTCTCGGTTTTTCTTCGTATCTTCTTGGCTTGTTTTCATATCTTGAATCATCATCAGTATTTGATTTAAACTAGCTTGAATTCGTTCTTCCATTTTTGCTTTCTTGCTTCTAATTTACACTGGAATACAATTTCAATTTACTTTTTTTTTTCTTCTTTTTCTAATTTTCTAACCTAAACTAACCTCTTCTGGATTTGATCCACTTCCGACACAATTTGTTCCGGACGGCCGGTCTTCGAACACACACTCTATATATATAAATATATATGTTATATCGTAGATTTTCACGGATGGTAGAATGAATAGTTTGGTTATTCCGGGTTTTAATCCGTTCGTTCAAAAAATCGTTTTCACGACGTTTCGTCAAAATCTCATTTGGCATTTTCAAGTGCGGTTCGTCTCGTTACTCGCTGAGAACTGATGGTGGCCTCTGAAGAATTTCGAGTTTTGTTTGGCTGGCTCGCTACCTCATTGGATGGGCGGCTTCGCAGGCTCCTCCCCTTTCCCGAGTGCGATATATTTTGTTCTGCAGGTCTCTCGTGTACTAGTTGATTTTTGTTGTTTTCTTTCTTGATTTTTTATTAATGTTTTCCATGTAGAAGAAACATTTATAGCATCGTCTCGTTTATTTAGCTGTCCCGCTTTTTCGATTTCTAGAGCCTCTCTTATGACGCGTACCTTGTAGTTCTGTACTGGTGCTATTTCTTTTGTTTTTTCGAAGTCGATGGTATGTCCGGTTGTTTGGTGATGTTGAAATAGGGCTGAGGTTGTCTGTTTGTTTTTGAGGCTATTTTTATGTTCTTGGATTCTTGCTGATATGCGCCTGTTTGTTTGTCCTATATAAGTTTGATGACAATCTGCACATGGAATGCTGTAAACGCCATGATTTTCAAGGTTGGTCTTGTCTTTGGGATTTCCCAGGATATTGGCTATTGTTTTTTGTGGTTTAAATATGGGCTGTATGTTGTGTTTTCTTAAGATTCTTCCGATTCTGTCTGTTATTCCTTTTATGTATGGTATTATGGCTTTGTTTCTTGTTTGATCTTGGTCTTTGGTCTTTGTTGTAGACTTCTCTTGTCTTTTTATGGCTTTCTTTATATCTGCTTGTGAGAAACCATTCCGTTCTAGAGCTGTTGAAATGTGTCTTATTTCGTCTTGTTTTGTGTCAGGTTCTGTTAGGCGGAGAGACCTTGATATTTATGTATTGACTACTGCCTGTTTTTGAGAGGGATGATGATGTGACGCTGCATTGAGATATCGGTCAGTATGTGTGGGTTTCCGATATACGCTGAAGCCCAAGGTGTTGTTGAATTTCCTAGTTAAAGTATATAAAGGGTCCAGTTCGACTTTAGTAGTCAGTGTAGTTTGAGAGTTCGTTGATGCAACTTGAAATTGTTTGACAAGTGTCAAAAGTAAGGTTGACAATAAAAATATTTTGAAATAATAGTGTGTTCAATAACACAGTGTGTGTTCGAAGACCGGCCGTCCGGAACAACTTGTGTCGGAAGTGGATCAAATCCAGAAGAGGTTAGTTTAGGTTAGAAAATTAGAAAAAGAAGGAAAAAAAAAGTAAATTGAAATTGTATTCCAGTGTAAATTAGAAGCAAGAAAGCAAAAATGGAAGAACAAATTCAAGCTAGTTTAAATCAAATACTGATGATGATTCAAGATATGAAAACAAGCCAAGAAGATACGAAGAAAAACCGAGAAGATATGAAGAAAAGCCAAGGAGAGATGAAACAAGAATTGAAAGAAGATAGACGAAAAATCAAGATGATATGAAGCAAGAATTAAAACAAGCCAAGGTGATATGAAACAAGAACTAAAGACGAGCCAAGAAGGTATGACGAAAAATCTAAACGATATGAAACAAGAATTGATGACACTAAAGACAAGCTAAGATGATATGAAACAAGAATTAAAGACAAGCCATGAAACTATAAAACAAGAACTAAAAACAAGCCTGGAGGACATGAGACAGGAAATTGAGACAAGTCAGGAAGATATGAAACAAGGACTGAAAGAATACATTAGAAAGAATCAAGAAGACGTAAAGCGCATAGAACATGAAGCACAATATGAGGTGGCGGGAATCCAGAAACAGATGCAACAATTACATTTGCAAATCGAGAAAGTAGCCAGTACAGGTATGATAAAGGTAGGTGGTGTTCCTGCAACTAGTGTGATGAAGCCACCTACCTTCGATGGCAATAACTGGAGTTCACCGGAAAAGGCACGTGCTCTTGTTCTAGCACTACGAAACGAAGCTATGGAGGTCCTACGTAAGATTCCTGATGAAAAACAGAATGATTACGAGTTCATTGTTACTTTTCTGGAGATGCGCTATGGGGAAGCCCACCTCCAAGAAGTTCATAAAGCCCAACTCCAAGGAAGAAGACAAAAATACAACGAAAGTCTTCAAGAATTTAAGGCAGATATAACGAGGTTAATAAATTTGACCAATCCAACATACCCAGAAGAAATAAAGCAAGAGTTAGCAGTGAATAGTTTTATAGAAGATTTACTTGACCCAGAAACAAGTCAGAGACTAAGAATGGCGAGATTGAAGCAAATTTCCGAGGTTCTTGCATATGCCCTCCAGTTTGAGATAGCCAAACAGACATCAAGGAACCAAGAACGAATCATATGAAGAGTCAATATTTCCCGGGATTATGGCAAGACCAACGAGAAAACTTTCATGAGGCTTATGAAGGAGTTGCAAGAATTTTTGAATGAAGGGAAAACACAAGATAACAAAAATACAACCTTTCGTAGCAGAAAAAAAATTCGTTTCCGGAAATGTGGCCAAGAGGGGCATCTACAAAGCCAGTTTACTTGCAATACTCTTCCTGACAGAGGCCCTGATGGCTATCGGCTTCATATTGCTAATATAGGTGATGATGTTCGAAGAAGCGACTTCGAGAAAGTCTTTGCTCCTTATGGCGAACTTAAGGAAGTCTGGTTAAATAATAGTATTCCCTGTTTTGGATTTGCTGTTTACAAAGATAAAATAAATGCTGCAGTTGCTGTCAAGGCTTGCGATGGAGTTGAAGTATGCGGTTGTCGCATTAGAGTAACTTATGCCAGACCGAGAAGAAGGGGTCAGGGTCACCGGTACTATTCGAATGCCATGCATGGTTACCAGTGCGGAGACAAAGGTCACTTTTACAGAGATTGCCCGGATATTACTGTTGGTGGAGATGATAGAAGAAAGGATCATTATTCCGAAAGACATAGAAGGAGTACCCCGGGCGACCGGGGAGAACGTGAGACCGTGACAGCGAATGGGGTTACGGAAGAAGCGCGTTCTACAGGTCATCCTCGAGAAGGTACGTTGAGAGGGACCGCGACGGTGAAAGAGACTCCGGAAGAAGACTGTCTTCCAGGCTATTCTTGGAAAGGTACAGAGAGGATTACAAATAGAAAGCGACAGAACGAAGATCCGCTATGACGTCAAAGCCAATACTGGTGGATTCATGTCTGTGTTGAAAAGGTGTCGTTATACAATCTAAAAAGAACCAAAGGGTGTTCACTAAAGCTTCAAAAGTCATGGGAAGGTCCGTACAACGTAGTGACTCTACTAAACGATCTGGTGTACCGAATGCGAAGATGAAAGTCGTGCATCTGGACAGATTGGTCCATTACCAAGATTATGAAGGTTGGTCGTATATATATATATATATATATATATATATATATATATATATATATATATATATATATATACAGGGTGTCCAAGATAAGGATCCTAAGCATGGGGATCTCGGAAACAGTTGGAGATACGAGGTCGGTTAAATTAGAGAAAAGTTGCGCAATTTAGTGCTAAATTAAACGCAGTTAAAAAAATTTAAAAATTTCAAACACTTCCGGAGATTTCCGGAAAAAAACGAAATTTGGCAAAATCGTTTTTAATTTTTGCAGGCTTTATTTAAAGAGATATCAGAAAATAAAAGGTAGATTCTCATTGCCACTTTTTATTTTTTATAATATGGTCTAAACAAAATTTAAATCCGACGTTTCGTTTCTGAGATACCATCATGAACTTTCATTTTTTATATGGAACAAAAAAAAGTATCCCATGTATTTGATAGCATTTTTTATTACAAATTCAACGATGTATCACACTTGCATATCGAATACGTAGTTCAAGTACTTTCCATAAGAGCTCCATGAGAGCGAGAGAGAAAGGTATATCAGTTTTATAAAAGCCAATGAACTACACACTTGATATGCAAGTGTGATACACCGTTGAATTTGTAATAAAAAATGCTATCAAATACATGGGATACTTTTTTTTGTTCCATATAAAAAATGAAAGTTCATGATGGTATCTCAGAAACGAAACGTCGGATTTAAATTTTGTTTAGACCAAATTATAAAAAATAAAAATTGGCAAGAAGAATCTACCTTTTATTTTTTGATATCTCTTTAAATAAAGCCTACAAAAATTAAAAACGATTTTGCCAAAATTCGGTTTTTTCCGGAAATCTCCGGAAGTATTTTGAATTTTTAAAATTTTTAAACCGCGTTTAATTTAGCACTAAATTGCGCAACTTTTCTCTAATTTAACCGACCTCGTATCTCCAACTGTTTCCGAGATCCCCATGGTTAGGATCCTTATCTTGGACACCCTGTATATATATATATATATATATATATATATATATATATATATATATATATATATATATATATAAGCCCATCTATTTATTTCGGCAATTTGATTTTCTTTTTCCAATTTTGATGTCATGATTCATGGTTAATCCGATTTTTGCGCAATTTCTTTGAGGTTCTTTCGACAGCATTTGTAGTACCATTATATTTTGGCTAAAAAGCGCCATATCATTTGCAAAGCGAAGGTAGCTCAGATGTCTGACATCGACTTTGAGGCATTTCTTATTCCAGTTCAGTGTCATAAAAACATTCTTCAATGCAAGCATGCACAGCTTTGAGAACGTGGTATCCCCTAACCTGACTCCCCTTTCTAATTGAATAGAGTCTGTTTCTATTTCTTTTGCATTATCATATATGTGCTATAGCGAGTGTCGATTCTTGCATTGTTCCTTGCTCTGAAAATAGCTCACAATTCCACTAAATCGAATGCTTCGTTATAGTCAATGAATGCGATGTGCGTAAAATTAATGTGTGAACGGATTATATGTGTTCTATTGTGCTAGAGCCCTTAAGGAATCCAGCCTGTTCGCGAGATTGATAAGTGTCTAATTTCACTGTGAGTCTATTTGTTATAATTTTTGTCACAAGTTTGTACAGGTAGGGAAGTAAACTTATAGGTTTTTTTTGTACAATAAAATTGCTTGGGCATTCTGCCATGTTTAGGCTTTTAGGTCTCTAATTAAATATTTATATGTATTTACATATATATATATATATATATATATATATATATATATATATATATATATATATATATATATATATATATAGTTTTCGCATATTTTCCACTTTCCGATCACTTCCGGTTTCACCGGAAATGGCCCCGGTTTTGAATTCTTAAATAGAATACCCTGTATATTTTAACATCTTTGGATTTCTGAGACAATTCTAGATCAGAATGTGACATTTTAAAAACTTTTTACGTCTACTTCATTTTTTTAGAGCCACTTTTAAAATTGCATATAGGTGGCCATGATTGGACGCAAACTAATCTAACGGCCTTAGGTGATGTCAAAAAAATACTATCGCAAAGTTTTAGTGACTAGTATGAAAGACAGGAATTGGATTAAAAATTTAACAAAATTAACAAAAAACTAACAAAATAAACTAATAACTTAGACGACGCATTTAAAATATTTGAAAGTACAGTAGCTGAATTTGTTAAAAAGTTTAGTGTAGTAAATGTTCAAAGTGCATTCCTTCTTTTTCACGACACATTTCAGCTCGTTCAATTGTTTCTCTCAACACGTTTTGTAGCATTTGGGGCGTTATACTTCTAAATGCCCCTAAAATTCTTTCTTCTAATATTTCAAGAGCAGCTGGGATTGCTCCATAGTAAACCCTTTCTTTAACATATCCCCAGACAAAGAAATCGAGCACAGTAAGATCCGGTGAGCGGGCTGGCCACCGTACCGGACCATTGGTTGCAATAATTCGATTATTAAAATGCTCTATTAAATAATTAAGAACTTCTCTAGTATTGTGAGGCGGTGCTCGATTTTGTTGAAAGTAAATTCGCCGTAAAACTGCTAAAGGTATATAATTGAGATGATTTTCGATTTCATTTTGAAGAAAACCTAAGTATCTAACCCCTGTTAACTGACCTTGAAACAATACTGGCCCAATTATTCTGTTTCCAACGATACCAGCCCAGACATTGACGCCAGTAGTGAACATAACCCGATCCTCTTCGACCCCCCACTCCTCAACCTTGACCTTGACCTTGCCCCACCCCTCTTTGGCCCCGCCCACATGTCCTTGTCATTGACCTTGAAAGCGCACGTGTGCTTTGCCCTTGGCCTTGACCTTGTGTTCAAGGTTGTGTATGTGACCTTGACATTGACCTTGGTCGAGACGACCTTGACTTTGTTGGGGGCCATCTTGAGTGTGTGACCTTGAAGTAGTTATTTGTGCATTATAATAGTGTGAGATGATCTTGAAATGATTTTGACCTTGCAAATTGTTCCATAAAATTGTGTGAGTCTATTTACATTCATTCAGTGTGAAATGTCAGATACGGAACTATCTAAAGAAAAAATTATAGAGCAAGTCGGCAGAGTAATTTGTTTATATCAGAGTAATTTAAAAAGTTTGTGTGATTTTGAAGAGAAGGATCTAGAGTTTTTTCCTCTCGAATATTTAAAAACTTGCGTTGATACGCTGAGTTTACGACAAATTTGGGATAAGCTGCCAGCGCCATATCGGTGTGACAAGGAACTACAGTAAAGCTTACCCTGTTACATTCACTATGAACAAATATATAGTCATTATATAGATGGGCCACCACCAGCAATAAAAAAGTGTCGTGAATGTAAAAAATGAGTGAATAATATGAATAGTGCTTTGCAAGATACAGTAAAAAAATTGGGCGATGAGTTCACTGAAACGGCTAGTAATTATTTCAATGATGCAATGAAAAGTCGAGCAGAATGGGCGTCGCGTTATTGTGATTTGGCTTATGAATATGAAAAGGCTGCGAATGCATGTCGTAAATATTGCAGCAAAACAATAAATTTACAAGACTTTGTTCGTGAAATAAAAAAGTTGGGGTTTAGTGACTGTTTGGAAAAACTGATTAGGTTCATTGCAGATCCGGTTGTGTTAGATGAAATTAGAGTGTAGGACTTAAGTTTAACGTAGTAGTAGTAGTTAATATGAAAAGTTTAGTGCGAGAAATGTACGAAGAATTTCTAATTTCTGCAGCCTGTTCGGAATTTTACGCATTTGAAATACAAGATGCGGAGGCTCAGGATTTTAGTGTATTTTTTAAGTATCTGGACCATGCCTAGGTGTGTATTTTAGCGAGTATAGTTTGTAAGAATTTTCTAAGAAATAAAAATTGTTATTGAACAACTTAAGAAAATTAGGTTTAGGTGATAGTGTTAAACGTATAGAAGAATGGCAGAAAAAAATCAATCAATAAAGTACATAAAATGTAGTTATTTGTTTCATTATATTTTATCCTTGAAGTTATCCTTATACCAATTTAAATGTGTGACGTCATTTGACCTTGAATACTCCTCCCACTATTTCTATTGTTAAGCTACCCCCACCATTGTTACAATTCGACCTTGAAAACTCACTATAAAGGTTAGTGGGAAAAGAAGTGACTTCAAACAGTCGCAGATATCAGTGGCATAAACATCAAATATTGTGTTCGTGTAGTGTTCTGAAATTGCTTTAATATTCACGGTAATTTTTGGATTTGTATACCATTTTTTCAATAATGAGTATTGCAAAAGAAACTCTTGATGAAATTAATGAAATGTTCAGCAAAGATTTCGAGGTTTTAGAGAGAAAAAATGTACACGATTTGGTAAAACTCTTTTAGTGGCTTGACACGATGACGGTGATAATAGCACATTTGAGACTTTTTTGTCAAAACGTGTGGCGGAAAGACTATCTGACGATATTGTAGATATTATGAGTAAAACTAAAGGTAAATACACTCTAACTTATTTGGGCAGAGCACTAGAGTTTTTGGAAACAATACTCGAACATTATTACGTTTTGGCTCATTGGAGTAAATTATATGTAAATTGTTTGAAAAAAAGGATGTAATTAAATTTAAAATATAGTTACACATGTCAGAATACTTACGCGTGTTCATTATTTCTGTTAAAGATGTCTGCTGATGCGACGACGACGACCGTCAACGAATGTGTAGATAGATGCATATTTTGGTTGGGGAGAGAATTAAGAAATATGGCTCAAGATATGTTAGATAGCGTAAATGATTGGCCGCATATTGATGCAACCAAAGATCAATATAAGTACGAGATCAGGGATGCAATCAATTTTATGGCTGGGGCACACTTGTGCGACAAATTTTTATATGGTTCCATAGACATGGATACATTTTGTGCTGAAATGGTTGAAGAAGAATTAAAAGAATACCTCGTCAATATTCCACATTTACCAGGAGAGCTTGCTGCAAAATATGAATTGGTTTCTGCGACAGCAACAGCCCAAGACGTTGACGATCGAAATAGTGTCGGATGGGATAGAATTTTGAGCAACGAAAATGAAGACATGGAACATTAATTTTTTATAATTTTTG
Source organism: Diaprepes abbreviatus (assembly GCA_034092305.1). NCBI lineage: Eukaryota > Metazoa > Arthropoda > Insecta > Coleoptera > Curculionidae > Diaprepes > Diaprepes abbreviatus. Next base: position 56,975 of record JASJET010000476.1, read on the forward strand.
TATTTGTGCAATTAAATAACTGTAAATAAATATCTGTTACAATCACAAATTTGTTTTATTTCTTTTATAAACATACCAACCCAGTAGATCATAGTCAGTGTTTCTTTTTCTCAGCTGAAGTATTTAATATAAGTAGGGCAAATAAAATAAAATAGTTTAGGAAAGATCGAAAATGAGTCGAGGAAACAACACAATTGATAAATTTGGTCGTCAGAAATGTAATGAAAAATATCATATATTATCTGGGCCACAAGGGATTGGTTTTAAACTTACAGCGGATGGGCAGTATGATATGGGTGGAAATATCATAACCAACTTAGGCGAACTTAAAGATGATGACGATGCTGTGAAAAAACACTTTGTTAATAGAAAGTTTTACAATTTTGCATTTGTAATATGTGACATATTTAACAAGGATGTCCTCCCCATGATATACAAAAATAATAGTGAGCTTAAAACAAAAATTGAAGTTATTCAGAAAATACTCCATCATCAGCCTTTAAATGACTCATTAAGCGCACTATCGTACGGCTCGACTTCAAAAAAAATCTAAAAAAGGGAAAGCAGGTTAAAAAATAGGAGAACGCACTCCGAGTGGCATAGCCTTGAAGATAACGTCGTAGTCGTCGGTGAATTGGACCTTCCCTCCAAGAATATTGAAATGTTATTTATGTGTATGATGTTTTATTGTCATTGTTTTTAATGATGAAGATTGAAATAAAAAAACTTTATTTTACAATATATTGTTTATTTATTTTACATTTTAAATTAAAATTATAGTCATACAATATGTTATTTAAACAATATTAGCTTTATCTATCCAAGAGTTGAAGTGGTTGGGAAATCCTAGCCATTTGACAAATAATTGATCGGTGTGATTTTTCTTGCATTGTATGAGGACCTTTTCTACTAGATAAACGCCAGGACTGCTTGTTTTTTGTAGTTCTGATTCGTAAAAACACCCTCTTATAGGCTGACATTCTAACGATTCCAACAAGTAAGTAGGTGGATTTGTAACGTTAACTTTTACAACTTTAAACAATTCGGTTGACCAAGAGGGCGTATATCCTTTCTCGAATAAGCTTTTGTACTTACTAATACGCACAATGTCACCCATGGAAAACTTAAATTTTTTAGGTACAATTTTTAAATAATCGTATGCTTTAATTTGTGTTTCTTCTTGCACGTCTGCAGGCTTCATTCTAATGGTGCGTTGTTTCGAATGGTTATAGGTTTTTGTTACTGACGATAATATATGTATCCATTTGTAAGATCCTCTTGTCGAGAATTGTTTATATAAAGTCCTTATGACTCGCTCAACAATTGCAGCTTTCTTTGTGCTGTAAGTGGAATAATGATTTATATTATATTTTTTCATCAGGGCTTGAAAGTTTGTATTATAGAACTCCTTTCCTTGATCACTTTGCAGATTTGTTGGTGTATATGATGCCTCTTCAATGATGCTTTTCATCGCATTAGTAACTTCTATACCAGTCTTGTTTTTTATGGCTTTGGTATAGACAAATTTAGAGTAACAATTTATACAGACCAAAATATAACGATAACCATCGTTTTCATCAGCATACTGTTGCATTTCAGCCAAATCAATTTGCCACAAATCTCTGTATCCTTTTATTATCGTGCGCCGTCTTACAAAATTTTTTCTAGCCGTTCTATGTAGTTCATTAACAATCTTGATTTTTTCTAGACTGGGCTTCATATTATTGGTAATATTAAAGGTTTCAGATCGAAGGAAGAACTGAATAATATCATTAAATATTGAGCTTAATATATTATATCTTCTTCTCGTAATTCCTCTATGATTGACATAATTTCATTTTCTTGTCCAGTGTGACCGGCCATTTTGGAACTCCACAACAAACGTAAACGATCCACTAACTCTTTAGCTTTGTTCCAGTAGACATATTGAAATTTTTTCGAAGATAATTTCTTTTTTGTGGGTAACTGTAGTTTTTCAGAGAGATTTTTTCTTGTAATAGTACCACCTAATTTTGTGCCCATTATCAGAGGTTTAATAATTCGTTAATATTTGTTCCATCTGGTCTCCCGTAAACCTTCACTTTTTTTAAAATTGTTGTAGACAGTACTCGTTGATTCCAAAATTTCCTTGTACATTGAAAGTACATTATCACTTAATTGTTGTTCCTTGCCTACACTTGGGGATGTTTTAAGAAATAACAAATCATAAAGTGCCGGTAATCCACCATATTCTGCAATATTTTTCCCTTTTTTGCATAAGACAATATTTCCATTTCGAAAACGCACTTCTAAATTACCAATAAAATTTTTGTTATAATCTGTTTTTGAACCAAAACGTACACCATATACAGTATCGTATAGAGATGGTTTTGAACGTAATCCTTTCAGGTGTGCGTTTAACGTATCGGAAGTTGTGGTGTCAGCGGATTCGAGAGATGTATTAGTTGATGTCGAGGGTGTATCAAACACCGATTGGCTAATATCCTGTTTTGAAATGCCATGCTGCTGCTGCTGCTGCTGTATAGGTGTGGAGGTTTGAAAGGAAAGTGTAGGTTGGGGAAAACCTGATATTTGAGTCGACTGCACTGATGTACTGGGACTATGTGACTTTGTAGCTGGATAATGTTGTTGTTGTTGTTGTTGTTGTTGCTGCTGCTGCTGCTGACGTTGCTTGACCACATCAGATATAGTTGTCAACGGCTTAGAAATGGGTTCATAAAACTTTTCCAATTCCACAACATGAAATTCTTTAGCCGCTTTAATTTGTTTAAATTTTTTTCTGACGGCATTGGTAGCTTCCACTAGTTTACGTTTTAAGTCGATCGCGTTATTCATGATGTTAACAAAGGACGTTTCAACAATCAAATGAGCGTTTTCTCTTATTATTACAGTTATATATAGCTATCAAATCCTTTGCGGTATCTTCCCGATTTCACATCGCTGTCTTTATCAATTACTAAAAATCCATACTTATTATCCCAACATTTTGAGCACATTTCTTGAAATTGAGTAAAAGTTAGATCCGGTGAAACGTGGTCGGAAAATATGTGTTTCATATTCAACTCATCTTGTTTAAACATAATAATAAAATTGGCATTGTCTCGCACAAGCTGTTTAGGCACTCGCGAATATGTTTGCGCTAGGTAAAAGGAGTCGATATTTTTATGACGTCCCATGCTAAAGTACGATCTTATAACATCTTGTTTTTCACATATAACATCATCAAAGATAAATATAGAGTTTGGTTTTGCATCGGACGGTTCCACAATATTACTGGAATCACTAAAGGCATAGTAGCCTAAACCTTTGATGGGTGCTAAAATTTTTCTTAAATACTCATATTTCGGTTGATACAGAGGTTTCGAGTAAATATAGACATTTTCGAAACGTAGCCCAAGGGGGTGTGTAAGCAGCGACATCATGACATTAGTTTTTCCACAATTGGATGGACCAATTAACAGGCCGCGAATAGAGGAAGGAAGTAGAGGACCGTGTCTCTTCATTATCTTCTTTTCAAATCCAAGTCCGACTTTTTCATCGAGATTGTCAATAGGAAGTTTTTGTTTAAGATCGATAACGCGCATCTTAGGAAAATTTGATATTTTATAGGCAATTTTTCACAAAAACTGTCATTCAGATGCCGAGCGTCAAACGAAGTGGACGGTCTCACGTTTCCAATAAAACTGGACACGGTATTGTGAATTCGTTAATAAATAAATTACCATTCGAGGTACACATTCCCGGTTATCAATTTTGCGGACCCGGAACAAAAGTAATAAAACGTGTAACAAGAGGTGATCCAGGCATTAATCCTTTGGATGCTGCATGCAAAAAACACGATTTAGCCTATTTACAAAATAAAGACAACATAAGTGCGAGACATCGAGCGGATTACGAGCTCGAACAAAGTGCTTGGAATAGAGTAAAATCGAAAGATTCCAGTTTAGGTGAAAAAACAGCAGCTTGGTTAGTTACAAACATTATGAAAGGAAAACAACGTTTTGGTATGGGTGTACCATCATCATTATCAACAAAAAAAAAACATCTAGTAAAGGCACACGTCATACAAAAAGGAAAGGTGTTAATAAAAATCGACATGTTCGGAAAGTCAGTTTCGGAACAGCTATTCGACAAGCAGTTCGAAAGGAATTATTAAAAGCCGGAAGTAAAAATGTGTTGGAAAAAAATGTCATGAATGCATCTAAAATAGCTCTGTCGGCAGCACGTAGATCGGTAAAAGCGGCAGGTGGCAAGAGGAAGGTTCGTACACCGAGAATAATACCGATTCCTAAAACTGGTGGAATATTACCATTAATACCAATTTTTGCCGGGTTATCAGCTTTGGGTTCATTAGCCGGTGGGGCAGCAGGAATTGTGCGCGCCATAAAAGCTATAAAAAAAAGCAGCGAAGATAAAACCGATGCCGGCCTGTATTTAAAATCGAAAGGAAATGGTTTGTTTTTAAAGCCATATCGTAAAGGTATGGGATTATTTTTAAATCGTAGATCAAAAAACTAATTGAATCCCTACCTCGAAGACCACTATCTAACATCGATATAGAAAAATATGCCAAAAAGAAAAGAATAGGACACTTTCGAGGCGTTTATTTGAGGGATTCATTACCTAGACAAGGTCCTCGACGTTACGAAGCAGCAATAGTGAATTTGGATAGGACGCGTGGTGCAGGGACTCATTGAGTAGCTTATAGAAAAAATAATTCTAAAGTAACATATTATGACAGCTTCGGCGATTTACCCCCACCGATCGAATTGGTACGATATCTACAAACGGGATCGGAACCATCAAAAATTATTTACTATACATACGATCGTCAACAGGATTTTGGAACAGTCTGGTGTGGAAATTTGTACTTAAAGTTTCTTGTCGAATCATCAGCGTAAAAGATGTCATCATCATCGTCTCCATTAACACCGCAATAACTATACTAAAATGTTGCAATCACTGAAAGCATTTCATCTAGCCGGTGGATTAAGGAAAATGACCGTGAAACAGTTAGAAAACATGCCCAAGGAAGTAATGATTGCATTAGCCCCAAATGAAATTCCATTCGTTTGGGAAAAGTTGCCCGAGCACCTCAAAAGCGATATCGATATATTAAATTATCAGTGCGGTTGCAAACATTATTTCAGCAGCAGCAATTTAAACGAAGTTACGGCTGATGAGGATCTTACGGCTAGAAAAATATTTTGTTGTTATTGCAAAATCAGCGATGTGCGCATAAAAGCAGAAAATAGCGTAAAAACATCACTATCTAATGCAGTGAGAAAAGGTGTGAAGATGAATCTTTTTAAATGTTGCCGCTAAGAATAAAACCGAGATGTGTGATGTTTTAATGGTTAGTCATGTCTTATACGTTCACACTAACAGGACACTCGAGCGTCTTAAGCGCCGATTTTTATCCACCAGTCGAATTAAATAGAGAAAACAAATATGGTCTGGCATTGCTGGGATTTTACACATACAATTCAATTTTTAATGTGGACGAAAGCAACAATAAGTTTGCTTTCATGAAGGAGGGTTACACCACCGAGCCGATACAATTGCAGATTCCACCTGAGGCCTATGAAATAGATGAGATAGGTAAAGCTATGTCGGAGGCTTTGAGGATTTCAACTGAAGGAAAGAACGATGGAATCTTTTACTTGGTCGCTAATAATAATACGCTGAAATGTGAACTGAAATCCCAATATACTATAGATTTCCGGGGAGAGGCGAGTATCGGTAAAATGTTAGGATTTAATCATACAGTGTTAAAAAGAGACAAAAAGCACGAATCAACCGAGATGGTGGAAATAATGAAATTACGCATCGTACGCGTAGATTGTAATATAATTTCCGGAGCATATATGAATTCTGTGGAAGGTCATACCTTGTTCGAATTCGATATCGACGTGGAGCCCGGTTACAAAATCAGTAAAGAACCGCAAAATAATATTTATATGCCGTTAATGCCAGCAGGACGTCAGTTTATCGACAACATTACCCTTCGCATCTTGGACGATAGCGGTGATCTAATCAATTTTCAAGGCGAGAAAATAATCGTGAAATTGGAAATGAAGAAACTTTCATAGAAATGGGTTTTTGCTTCAATCGTCGATTGTGTGTGCTGTCGACTAAGATGGGGGAACCGCCGAAACATAATAAAAGTAAAAGAAGAATTAACGTCAAGGTTAGTCGTCGTCCAGACTTTAGATCACAAACATATCAACAGTTATCTGCCGAAGACTATAAATTTTTAAAATCAATCGGTCTTAAAGTGCGAAAATGGTTTCCACCACCAGCGATAAAATAGAGGTTTTCTCCTAGCCAATTTTGGACAATTCCATTATTAGTCTAGAAGAGCATACGTATAAACCATACGGATCTCCATCAATCAACAATTCGGATGAAGTCCGTATCCCCATTAATTTTCAAGATATTATACTGGATATCGCCGAAAGTTACATATATATCGAAGGAAAATTTAAACCCGTAGACGCAACGAAAAGATGTTTTTTATCAAATAATGCCCTCGCATTTTTGTTCGATGAAATTCGCTACGAGATGGGAGGTGAGCAGGTCGCCGTGGTTCGTAAACCTGGAGTTACGACGACATTAAAAACCATGGTTTCATTCGGAAGTTTGCAACAAAGATCTCTCATGACGTGCGGATGGGGTCTCGACGAAGCAAACCAAGATATCGTAGACACGGCAAGTAACATATTCTCCGAGAAATTACCCTTAAAATATCTTATAGGATTCGCCGAAGATTACGCAAAAGGTGTTTTCAACGTAAAACAAGAGCTTGTTATGATTATAGCTCGCACTTTTACCAATTGCTACGTCGGCGAAGTACAGGCAGAAATTAGTATCGACAAAATCGAATGGAAAATTCGTCACATCATTCCAGACGACAAGCAAAAATTGAAAATACTGTCTCGCATTAATAAAGGAGGAAACAATGCCAGTATTCAAATGGCATATCGTAAATGGGATCTGTACGAATTACCAGCTTTAAGGCAAACATCTTCCGACGTGTGGGCCTTGAGAACGAGTACAAGTCTGGAAAGACCGCGCTATATAATCGTCAGGTTTCATGACAGCTATAATTGCGACAAGAAAGAAAAAAACGCAACCCAGTTTACCCACGCCGACGTATGCGACATTAGACTGTATCTGAATTCAACCGTTTATCCCTACGAAAGATGGAATTTAGATTTCGCCAAGAAACTGTACGCAGCAGCATATTACAATTACGAAAATTTCCAAAGCAGCTACTACGGGCGCGAAATAAACGATCCGATGATAACGTTCGCGGAATATATGAAAAACCCCGTTTTTATTATCAATTGCAGTCATCAACCAGAGGCGATTAACTCATCGACAGTGGATGTGAAATTGGAGTTCCAAACGAGAAAGAATAAATTTCCCAAAGGCACTAAAGTGTACGCATTAGTTATTCACTACTCATTTTTTAGTTATAATGTATTAAACGGTTCGGTGACCAATAAATCTATATTTTAATGTATCTATTATATGTAACAAAAAATAATGTTAAAATAAGGTACTTGAATCAATAAATTTGTAATGAGTAAAGTAGTAGTTTTATATTTATTTGAAACAAAACAAAAAAAAAGCGGACGGAAAAGCCCGCTCTTTAAGAAAGGAGTACGGGAGTTTAGATAATGGTGGTTTATTTAGTGGAAAAAAGAACTTAAATAACAAAGAAAAAATTTTTAAGGCAAAATATGAAAACAACGATTTAGAAAATTTGTAGGAAAGTAACGGTTAGGAATGGGGAAAAAAGTTATAAGAAAAAATTATAGAGGAAATCGAGTACTATAAGCAAGAATTTTTCTCGATAGTAAAAACGTAAAAAAAAATTTTCGAAAAAAAATTGAAAATGGTGAATGCGCGCCAAAGTTGAAGTTTTAGAGCAAAATAATATTAGGAAATTAGAAAGAGAATTTTTTTCTACATATGGTGGTATTTTTCAAAATTCGGAAAGATGAAATTTCAAGAAAAGGGTTATAGTAGGTTAGAATTTGGATTTTTTAAAGCGCTGTAGCTCGGGAATTGTTCAAGAGAGAAAAAAAATAAAAGCACTTTAATTACCTAGAATTTTGAGGAGAATACAATGGTGGAAAAAAAATTTGAAAAATCTTAAAAATGAAGAAAATTTAGAAGAAAAAATTGAATTTCTCGAGGTAGGAGGCTGGAGCGCCGAACGGGATTATGTGGAAGTTGTAGGGGAGGTCATTAGAGTTTTTTTTAGTGTGGTGCTCTCGCGCTAACGCGCTGCGTAACAGAGATGCGGTGAGTTATAAAATCATATTATTCTCAAACTTATATATAATGCATATATGCACTCCACCTTACCCCTCCAACTTTTTTAATGTATATAGAGGCCGGTATTAGAATTATTTCATCATTACACATTCGACCGTCAAGATGGAAGATACACCAAAGAAGATCATTGGCATTGTCAGGCCATTCGTGCCCGGCAAACTATGCAAGTGTGAGGAGTGCGGGGTTACCGCACCAGGAGCAGCACCTTCGGCACCACCCGCAACACTGACACCACCAGCGACGGCGACGGTGCCGCCAATGAAAAGACCAAGGGCTGCACCTAGGTCGGTGTAAATATCGTTGGGTATTACTCGACGGTAGGCACCCGACCCTCCCCCCAGGCCCTTTTAGGGCCACAAAAACGGCCCTTTTCAGGACCACATTATATTTTGATCGTAGTATAGTAATCGTCACTTATGGGGCGAGATATTCGTTTAACGACGATTTGTCTCGTAGCTTAAGTGCCAAGTTATATGCTTGAGAACCTATGAAAATGTTAACAGCCCAAACAAGGTTTCTATTAATTCTTTTTGTAATGTATTCTTCACAAAATGTTAAGAATAAGTCTTATTGTCTAAACAAAAAAAAAACAAATCTAATTCCTTATTTAAAGTTTTTGAAAAAATCAATAATTCTATAAGCTCTCACCAATACACAACATTTAGAATCCGTTGGTGGGGTGGGGGTAGTTCTATATATATGAGACTGGATCAGTTACACAGTCATATATTCATCAACTCTCATACGATGAACATGGAGGAAGAAAGACCCGCCAGCAGAGGCTCATCCATCTTTAGCGATGACACCGTCGCCGGCAACGTTGGAGACCTGCAAGACTTTGACGACGAAGAGGTGGATTTTGAAATTGACGTCCTACGTTGGGACGACTTGGATGAGCCGATTCCGCTGCTGTATGACCACGATCCGGGTCTCGTGGAATTAAACGATGCGGGTGATTGGTTCTTACAAAGACTCGAAACTCCGTCGCCGCAGCCAGAGCCGGACTCGACGGAAGATGCGGTGCTGGAAATTCCAGCATCACCGACACCCGACGATCTGCAGGGCCCCTGCGATTCGTCAAGCTGGTGGTCGACCAGCGAGGATGGGGCACCATAAGCCCCACACTCTCCCTGGCCCTTTTTAAGGGCACACAACAACGGTCCTTTTCAGGACCACAAAATACTTTGATCGTAGTTTTAGCACATATTAGTACTTTGTTACTAATATTGTATGTATAGAATATACAATATTAGATACAAAGTATTAAAAGTTTAGGTGCTGGTGAAACCCAGCAAAATCGTTCGATCGTATTTGAGACCACAAACAACTTTTGGTCTCAATACGTAATACGACATTTGTTTTCACCCCCCACCATTAATTTGTCTCTATATATACGACCACCAATACTTATTCCAATCATTTTCGTTCAACATGTCTGCGAGTGAATAACAACCTATCCAATGCCCTGTGGTAGATTCTACCACAGACAATTGTCTCGAGTGGGAGTTGGACGATCCCAGATGGGAAGAATTTTGGCGGTTCATAATCGAATATGCTGAGGACAGCACCGCCACCACCACCGTTGATGATGACGGGCCGTGCGACTTCACAACACAATAAAGAGTCGCATGTTTTTACAACCAAATGGTCCTTTTCAGGGCCACAAAATACTTTGATCGTAGTTTTAGTTGGTTATAATACTTTGTAACCAATATTTTATGTTTTTTTTTTAATAAAAACATACAATATTGAGATGCAAAGTATTAGAAGTTCTGGCGACAGAACCTTAACTTCTTAAACCGAACCATGTTTTAGCATACTTTTAAATATTATCAAAAAATATTTACAACTATTGCTATTGCGTAGTTTTAGTGGATTATTCACTCTTTTTTATTACCTAATATTATGTGGGAAAGGGCCTATATGAAATAGTACACAAAAAATATATTTTCAAGTCATTTTTATTCTCTTTATAAAATATGAAAATCTGATCAAAGACTTTTTTTTTTATTAACTACAATATATATATATATATATATATATATATATATATATTTACAAACTTAATACTATAAATTAAAAGCTAATACCTACAACTACCTAACATCTACTACATAATTTATTAAAGTCCTCTAATTGTCTTTTATATCACACACATTCCATCTTTTTTAACTCTAATTGTCTTTCCAGTTCTAAAATGTCACTCTCACACGCTCTCACTTTTTTCACTAAGTTTTTTTTCATTCGATAAATGTCTGATAGTTTGCTCTTCTGCGAGTTGGTGAAGTCTTCAACCCACTCCGGTTGCGATGTCTCGGAATATATTAAAGAAGAAGAAGCGGTTTCGTTTGGGGAAGATGATGATGACGACGACGACGATGACGACGATGAAGCAGCGGAAACTTCATCGCCTTCAAAACACCGCTTAAACCGCTTCTTCATAGGTTTCCGGCACCCCAATATCGGCGACAGTGGCGCTGGGGAAGACTTTATATCCGACACTACTTCCTGCTCTACGCTGGCCGTTGTTGGTGGCGTTGGTGGTGGTGGTCCATCGGGGCCTTCGATCACTTTCACTTCTACGGACAACGGCTCTTGTGGTGCTGTTTTCAGGAAGTCGGGTAATGGGACAGGGGTGGATGGATGCTTAAAGTTAAACTTCTTCTTTCCTTGCCCCACACCTTTAATCGAAGAATAAAAGGTTTTTTTATCTTCGGTTTCCGACTTCCACATAGTCAAAAGCTTCTTTAATTTGGAAGCTTTCGGAGAAGATTCCCTGTTAGGCCGCGATGGTTTTCGCACAACCACATCACTTATTATGTTGATTTTCGGCTCTTTCTCCTCCGTCCAACATTCGAGGAATTGCGCAGCCGACTGCACCAACTCTTCGTTGCGACCATCATTCAGGGCCCTGTCTTCGGCATCTTCTTGCTCCCTGCCGTTCCAATTTTCGAATACCCCCGGACTTAACACTTCCAAGCCACTGATGTTTTCCAACCTGCCTTGTTGCGAACCGCAGCTTACGTCAAGAGCATCCAAAAGAGACCTTACACTCGACGACATCTTCGATACTACAACTCACACTGTAACTTTATCTTACTACTGCACTGTTTGGTGTTCTGACGAACTGTGAAGAGCTCGAGCCAGCAAGTCTGCTTCTATGCCCGTTTCCCCCACTACACCACCTTTATTCCTTTTGTTCGATGAATTAAGTATAATAATTAAACTTGTCAGATGCAAGGCCAAGACCAAGGCCGACGTAACCGGCAATACCAGGGTCGTTTTCAAGGTTGTAATTTCCATGGAATTTTATTTCTGTATTTTTTATTTTTTTTTTGTTTGTTATATTTTTTTATTTTTAATAATAAAAAGTAAACTCAATCTTTTGTTATATTTTAATTTTTTTTTCCAATAAAACAATAGTAAAATGAATCTGTATGTGTATTTATTAAACATCACCTAAAATACGTTTTGCAATCCATATTTTTCTGCAGAGTCCGTTTATTAATGAAATAGAACCATATATTAGGGTGAAATCTAATGGTTTCAAATCAGTCTCACATAACAATGTCAGAAGTAAACACTATTGATAAGTTCGGTCGCAAAAGAAAATTTAAGGATTTTAACTTATGCGAGGTCCTTCAGTAATAGGTTTTAAACTAACACCTAATGGAGATTACGACATGGGAAGCAAAAGATTGTGCTATTTAGCAGAACCTCTTGAAGGAGACGATGCGACCACACGAAATTATGTTGATAATAACCTTGCTCAGTGTGTGCAAGATACGCAGAAATCTTTACATGACTCAACAATTGTTATTAAAGATATATTCAGAAACCAACTTGAAGGTTACGTACGCAAGAAATTAATTGGAACCGGTCAAGAACTTAGAGGATACATTGATGATACTGTTATTGCAATATATGAACTTAGACAAGACGAACTGCGTGATGAACTTAACTCTAGAATGTTGAAAATTGAAAAGACTATGGAGGATCTTGTCAGCAAACCTGTTTCACATTAAACATTTACTCGTAGACCTGTGCGTTTAATTTACTGTTAGACAAATTTTTCAACAATAACTTTTACAGTTTGTTATTTGTCGACACTTCATTATATTTATAATTTTAAAATAAAGGTTCAATAAAAAGCAATCAAGTAATGAATACATGTTTTTTATTTAAAAGAAAATTACAATACTATCATTACATATTAATGTTGTATGTTCAATAGAAATAATAAAAACAATACAAATAATGAAATATGGATTTTCCAGATTACGTGCTGTCCTGACTTAGAAATGATTCCAACACGGTGATTAAATTTGCTAAGTTTTCTTCCGGGTCTGTTTTGTAAAAATCTATGTCTACATGCCCCCAAGGTAGAGTTTTGGTTGAACTGGGAATTACATAACGTTTATCATCGCTGTGTGACAATGCTACTTTATTTATTATGTTGGTATAAATGTTATGTAATTCATTTCTAAATGTCTTCATCTTTCTTAATATCAAACCACCCCGTTCAACAATTCTTTGGTAATCTTCCTGATGAAGGTCTTTCTCGATAACACATTTTTTGATACCTTTGGCTTTTTTAAATTCATTATTAATGGACTTTACATAATAAGCCTTCGCGCCGATACCATAAAAACTTATTATCGGATCACCAGGAAACTCATCTTTCATTCTACCAACTACAGAATTACTTTTAATTATGTTGAAATTATTAATTTCGGGGTAATTTGATGTATCAAATTTTTCGGGGTTTTCTGATATAGTTTGATAAAAGTTTTCCGTATACACTTTTAAAATGAGCGAGTCAGTATCGGTGTAAAGTAACGAAGCATCATCGCCAAACTTGGATTTAATAAAATTATAATAAAAATCGTATATTACAGTCTTTGATATATCTAATATGGAAAAACCGATATAAATTGGTTTATTGTACAATATTTTAACTTTATTCATATGTATAGCAACAAAGTTCTCGGTAAATATCGAGCTACTATTGAAATTGGGGCGGGATATTAGTGCTCTAGCTCCATTTCTGCCTACACTGTTATCCCAATGTGTTACTAATTTTTTATCCTTTCGATTTTCCACATTTTCCATAGTTTTACCAAATATCGCGTTATTTTTTAATTTAAAAGTGCTCTTCGCAAATTTTGTGGTGGCCTTGTTACGTAAATTGGTATTAAAATCAATATACGACTTTAGCCATTTTGATTGCTTAAACTGTAATACTCGATGGGTTTGCATTACCACTAAGCCGTTGGCGATGGCTTGTTTTAAAGTTCTATAGTGTACAATGTATTTTTTTTTATCTTGTAAATTAGGAATTAATTTCGGCAATTTAGCGTTTTCTGTTGGCGGAATGATATTTTCTACTAGAAATGGAAAATCAGAATGTGCATCATGCAACTCAGTCGGATAATGCACATCCACTTCCAAAACGTAGCCATGTAAACTATCATCACCAACAGCCATAATATTTAAATCCAGAATTTCGCGCTCGCTTAACCATCGAAAACCACCATATGGTAATGCTTGTGACATACTATGACCATATAGATTTGTAGCATCAAGGTATGTTTTAAATGAAGAAGGTTTTGTTGGGTCATAGTCTGGTAAAAAAAATAATTATTAGCGAAGTGCTTCCTTTCTCTACACTGGCTTATGCCGCCGCGTACACTTTTTTAAAAAAATGAATCATGTCTATATCAGTTAAGAGCTCTAACTCTACCTTAGTCATACGCAGCATACAATCAAATGATAAACTTGGAAGGGTATAGTAATGTGCTGGATCAAGTTTATCGAATTTTAAACAATTATTCCAAAATTGCTCAAAAACATCACACAATAGCAACACATCTGATTTTAAATACACATCCGAATAGTCCCCCAAAGTTTTACACCCAAACAAGCGCCATACTTCTTTTGTTCTTCTATAGCTTTCATCGCTAATATGTTCTTCCCGTAAATTATCATAAAATTCATCTTTACTTGGAAGACATGTATTTTCCATTTTTTCTATAGAGTCAATAAAGCTATAGGGAAAAACACCCTTTTGACGCATCAAATTAAACTGGTTGATATTTGAAAAATGTTTCCGCGTTTCAATAAAATCGTCGTCATTTAAACCGGTGCCTAAATTTTCCAAAGACGTTGATAGAAATTTAAAACTGTCAATAAATCGCAACTTTAAATATTTGCTCTTGACATTTCCACATTTACTATCAAAATAATCGTGCACATAAATGCTTTTGGTAAATGATATGTACCTTTCCTTATTTTGAGCCAAAACACCAATTTTTTCCCATATTTACATAACTCTTTTATAAATAAATGGCTGTCGTAGCCGCTTAAGTTATGAAATATGATAGGGATAAAAGAGGGTAATTTATAATTTAAATTACAAACGAAATGTGCAGCACCAAATCTTTTTGCCCCAGTTATGTGACAGTGGTCTCGTATTTTAATCTCACCCTCTTCAAAAGAGCCTTCACATATACCACATATTTTGGCATCATTAAACTCCTTTTTTTCTTCAGGCGTTAACGGTTTCATAGGCTTAATTTCTTTTAAATATGTATAGAGCCCTTAAATCACACTCGATACGATCCACAAAGACTTGAGCTGCATTATTCCCCCGAAATAGTTCAAATTTCGAAAGTGGGTCGTCAAAAGAGCATTTAATTAAATAAGCAAAAGAATATGGTTCATGTTTAAAACTTTTTACGGTGTAAGAATTTTGTGGGTTTGGTTGTACCGTTTTAACGGGTTTTAAAACAGATTCGAAATCTGCATAAACCACGAATGGAACGCGCATTTGCTTTTCTATACCCTCGAATTTTAAAATATTTTCCGGCACACTCTTTCCAAATTTATCGATTTTTAAATCCACTGAGGGTGTTTGCGTGAAAATGTGGTGACAATCTTAGCTTTGATGTAAAGTTAAAGCTGACGGTGTACTAAAATAAATGAGGCAACCATCACAGAAATATATTTTATGTTGTTGACAACTAATTTGACTTGAAACTAAACGTGATAAATCCCGAATCCAACAATAATGACTCTTTGAACAAGTCGTATCACAAAAATATTCACCGCCATCTTTACTACTACAGTCTTTTGTAATTAACAATAAATTTACATGTCTATCCAACTTTTTTGACGCATACCTCAGTGGACCAATAACTTCATGTATTACTTCATTATTTTCATATTTAGATTCCAGACCGTATACGTTAATTGATATGTTGTTCATTTCCTCAAATTTTTTAATGTCACGTAATTTTACTGGAAAATCCATACCTGTTACATTTAGCACTCTAGAAAAAGGGGGGTAGGATGTCTTCTATGAAGGCGCTGCTGTTGGAGGAAACAATGCTGATGTTACAGCCCACGCAAAGCAAAATTCGTCCTGGTTAATCACATTGACGACAGCTCCTTTCTTTTCAATAGAACACGGCAACTTGATGTATGATGAGCCACCCATAGGCATATACTTGTTGATACTAACTTCCAAGTATAAAATTCGCACAAGAGCCCATCCTATAACAAGGAAAATAATATATAAAAATCAGTTTAATATATCGGGTTTTGATTTTTCCATACCTGAATCTTTCTCTTGGAACTCTGTGGCCTGCTTTTTTATTAATTCGGTGAAAGAATGGTAAACGGCATCCAAATCACTTTCTACACTAATTATTTGATTAGCAGTGTTGAAGGATTTTTCACTGAATATTTCTTGTGATGGAAGCATGTACTCGCCAACAGCTGTCATGTTAACTTTTAAAGCATGATACACACGTAATAAATTATTAACAAGTTCCACCACCTTGGATTTAATGTCTGCAAAGAACATTACGTAATCGGAATGCTCCATATCACTGCTAACCCGATAGGTTGCAATTCTCCTTTTGAAGGCACATTCAACGAGTTGCACACCATGACATACCGGCAAACATGAATTATTTTTATGTTGTTGTGTTCGTTTATGCGCTGACATATGATTTATTGGAACATCTACATTACATGTAGCGCAATTAATTACCGGAATCGTCGATGTATACTCTTCAATTTGGAGCCGTTTTCCTCCAGAAACTTCATTAAATCTCGCCGCACATGACGTCTCATATTATAACTATTAGTAAACTTAGAACCGCAATTTTCACAAACATATGCCATGATTTTTCAAATATTAACACATGTACTACCTATACAAGTCAGAGCCAACTGATGAATGAAACTGCCCCATACCCTATATAAAATCATTCAAGGTCACCCCAAACCACGTAACATATCTTCAAGGTCACACACCCAAGATTGTGACAGAATTTGATTATAGACTCTTGCCGATGGCATATTGAGGTAGCGTTAATTATCTTATCTATAATCATTTTTGTCCCATATTAATTAGTAACTATTTTAATAACCTACAATTAAATATCATAGTAATAAAGACACTCTGGAAGTCTGGTCGTTCAACTTCTCTCTTGCCGCTTTAGTACCAAACAACTACGGTTATTAAAGCTTACCACAACCATGACTCAGATCTTCAGGACTCAGGAAAGGCTGCTAATTAGTTGGTCAGTAGACGTCTCCTGTTTCGTAGGTCTCGCAACAGCGCGCCCGTGAAGGTTTTAATTAAATTGAGTAAAACAAGTTTCTCAAAACAACTTAGTCTATTGAACAAAAATAAATAGAATAAAAACGAACTATTTACAATGAGAAACTTAAAACTAATAACAATTACGAAAAACTAACATAATTGCTCTTCTCGGCCGTTATTTTAACCAAAAACGTAAAAACCAATTTTGAAAAAAACACGTATAAATAGCTTAATAAAATATTAAACAAAAAAGGAAAATCAAACGCGAAAAACAGCTATTTATATTACTTAATCGAGCCGTATGAAACTCGCGAAATGCCCCACTAAAATAACACACGATAATCCCTTAATTTCCCGAATTAAATCAAAAACAAATCAAAGAAAGGAAACCTTCATATACACTACGGCACTGGGCTTATAGAATGGTACCGATCACCCTTATTCGAATTTCAGATTGGAACTGAAATTTACTATTCCTTAAAGAAGTGTATTCGCATCTTACACCCCCCCCCCCTGACACCCTTCTGTTCGAAGATTTGGGAGTTTTCTTACTGAAGGCGTTAGCTGTACCATACCGGATGTTTGATTCACGAATTGACCTGTGAGCATCTTAAGCTTAATTTTTATATAACACAATTGATAAAACTATTCTACTTCTTTCTATAACTAAAAGAATATATGTTAAAGACTGTAAAAAAAACTATTCACTTTTCTTGGCTGTTTTGGCAATAAACATCTTAACTCATTATTTCTTGTGAAAAGAAAAAAAATTATTAATCATAATTCTTTTTACAAATTTCCAAACGATATATTTCCATTATAGTGAGTTTATTTGGTCATTCTTTTGTTTCCCAATAATGGGAAAATCGTTCAATACTCTAAAACACCTTAATGGTGTTCCACATACCACATGCTAAAACTACCCTTTTCACATCTGGACCTATATACTTAGCCAGGGCAGGATTACTTAGACGACTTTATAGGCAATTCTAAGAGAGGGTCTTTTACGTCTTCATAAATTAACTGACTTTATGTATTTTTTTTGAAGAAAACATTTAAACGACTAAGATCATAAAAGTTAAGTTCGATAACTGATTTATTTATCCTTTAGACCTTCGTGGATAGTGATAAAAAAATATAACTACCCTATTCCCACGGCATATATATTCACAGAGTGATTATTTAATTATTTATTTTAACAAAATATAGTTGACATTGAACAATGAAAATAATTAACATTTGTTCCATTACAAGATGGCCCCCCAACAAATTCAAGGCCGTCTCGACCAAGGTCAAGGTAACACACAACCTTGAACACAAGGTCAAGGCCAAGGGCAAAGCGCACGTGCGCTTTCAAGGTTAATGGCAAGGACATGTGGGCGGGGCCAAAGAGGGGTGAGGCAAGGTCAAGGTCAAAGTCGAGGAGTGGGGGATGAAGAGGATCGGGTTATGTTCACTACTGACGCCAAATCTTTCTTGAAAATTGCCCTCTCTCATTTCATGTTGATTTTGTTGGGCCCAGTACCGAGTATTTTGCTTATTGTACATACCATTATTTGTAAATCGGGATTCGTCGGAAAATAGAATAAAATCGATAAAATTTGGGTTAACTCTATGATTTTGAAGCAGCCAATCACAAAACACTACCCGTCTATCGCCATCCACAGTATACAAATGTTGATGTAACTGATATTTAAATGCTCGATATCCATGCTTTTTCAGTATTTTTCTTGCTGATTCATAACTTATCTGCAGTTCTTGACTAATTTTTCTTAACGAAACTGTTTTATCAACCTCAACCATAGGAAGTACGTTAATCTCAGTCTCTTCATTTATGATAAACCTCTGTTCCGCCTCTTGATTTCCTATTTGCCTAAAACGAGTCTCGACATACGGAAAATACTGATGGGCTGGATGTTGCCGATTCGGATATCTATGAGCATACAACTCGGCAGCATTCCTTGAATTTCTATGACACTCTCCAAATATTAATAACATATCCACTTTTTCACTTTGAGTATACATTATTTTAACGAAAATTTAAACTAAACTTAATGAAAATTAAGAAACTTTTACGTCTGTTCTTAGAGCGTATGTCACTGTCATTATCTACTTAAGTGAGTGCTTTGTTTTCCAAAGAAGACTTGATAAAAACAGTTGCAAATTATTATGCATCATGGCTGTCCATGGCGCACTTGTCATAAGTAAATAAATTATCCAGTATTTTGCTTAATAATACTTAATTTCTGTTCTTATGTCTAATCTAATCGCAAATAAATTAGTACCGTTAGATTTGTCAAAGAATGCTTTTTTCGAAAAGTAGTTGTCAAAAAGGGGTCGCCATTTGAAAATTAATAGTTAGAAGTGAAAACGTAATTTTGTCAACTTGTCTTATTCCTGTCTTTCATACTAGTAACTAAAACTTTGCGATTGTATTTTTTTGACATCACCTAAGGCCCTTAGATTAGTTTGCGTCCGATCGTGGCAACCTAGATGCAATTTTAAAAGTGGCTCTAAAAAATGAAGTAGAAGTAAAAAGTTTTTAAAATGTCATATTCTGATCTAGAGTTGTCTCAGAAATTTAAAAATATTAAAATATACAGGGTGTTTCATTTAAAAATTCAAAACCGGGGCCATTTCCGGTGAAACCGGAAGTGGCCGGAAAGTGGAAAATGTGCGAAAACTCTCCACTCATTTTGATACACATAATACTCTAGAAATTATGACTTGTCTAATAGATTCGTTGACACCCGGTATATATATATATATATATATACAGAGTGGGCCATTTTAATATCTGGTTCAGACAAAAATTATTTAGGACAATGACGGTCACCTACCTGTGATGGTGGCTGACTTTGAGGTCAATTTGTCAGATCATTCGAAGATTAAGTTGATTTTTTAAATAGAAATCACATTTTTCACTATGTAACAGTATAAATAATATAGGAGGTAAAATATAATGTGGAGATTATTTGAAAATCAAATATTTTTATATCATGAGTTGGCATAAATTACCCAATAGCTCGAAAACTAAGAGTGATGGAGAAAAACTTGTCCAACAAAAGTTTCAGGAAATCAAACAGTTCATGTCAAGTTTAACCTAAACCTTCAAGTTTATTTGAAGATCAAATATATTTTTTTTTCAATGGACTCCTATACTTTTAACGTCGGGAATGGAAAGAGTGCAAAATTTTACATATAGATACAACTACAAGTGACTTTCCCTTAAATTTTGTGGTGTTCATTTAAGGCGGGTTACATTATAATAACCCAATAGACTAGGCTAGGCTAATAACTTTGACATACATAAAAGTAGTAATTAATACAAAATGATTACGCAAACGTAGTTTAGATTTAAATATTTCGATTCCCAAAATTGAAAAACATGAAAGAAAAAAACACTGAAAAATAACGCCCCCAGAGCCAAAGAACTTGCCGCTAAGGAAAGGTGGCTGCGCTAGCTAAATATGTCAAAAATGCGTTGATTCAATTTGTGTGTGCCTGCCTAATTGCTTTCGAAAATATATTTATTCAGTCGAAGTCAAAACTTTGAACTACAATGTGATCAAATGAATGAATCGAGAGAAATCGACTCATCGGAGAGAAGCGCGCTGATTTAACCTCTGAAATAAGCTTTTTCTTTAGTGGATTGCGTTGTACCACCTATCGGCTGCTTGGTAGTGCATGTCTATATATTAGTCGTTTTAATTCAAATGAAATCGGGTTTGCGGTCTATAATAAATGTTTTAAATTATCACATCAATAAAGACGTTTTGAGTTCGTTTAAGCTATACATTACAGAAGTATTTGAAAGTCATACCTTTTTCGACGACGGGATTAGTCGTTGGCATAAGTGTATCGCACTAAATGAGGTCTATTTTAAAGACGAAAAAATAAATTTTGATGACCAAACCAATATTTTGTACTTTATTAAACAACTTGGTATGTATTTGATAGGATTTGCTGGTTTAGAAAATGTTTCAGTTATGATAAAATTTTTCAGGATTAAAAACAGTTAAAACACTGCTAGAGAACTTTCTTCTATACTGGATCGTAATAACTTTTTTTTGCAGAAACCATAACAAAAACTTTTACTTATATTTTAATGCTTTGTTTTATTTAGTACGTTCTTTTATAAATGTAACACTTTCTTTTAGGTTTGTAAATGAGTTAAACGATGCAACAAAGTACATTATATTAACGGACTTCCTTTTTAATTCAATAAATTTTGCGCCAGTGATTCTAACACTAATATCGGTAAGTAAAATACTAATAAAATATTTTAAAAAGTCTGTCCTAAAAACGAATAAGTTATTAACAAGTTGTACACCGAAAAACAAAAACCTACTTCAACTTATGCTCAGATTTTATAAAAAAATATAATGGAAATAAATATCTTCTAATTTCTAACCCGTGTTTACCCCGTTTATATGGGTTACCAAAAAAAAAATCATAAGCAAGGAGTACCAATTCGACCTATTGTAAGTTTTACCAATACTCCCGTTTCGAGACTGTCTTCTTTTTTGAACGCAATTCTGATTAAACTTATCAAAGACAAGCCTAAGTTTTGCCTCAAAAACTCCACAGATTTGGTCAAATACTGAACTCTGTAACCATGCCAGACGACTCTTTGCTTGTTTCCTTCGATGTATGCAATCTGTTTACGTCGATTCCGAGGATGGAAACTCTTCCGATTATATCAAATCTGTTGACAGCGAACAACATCTCTAGTGACGACCAACTTGGTATAATGACCCTTCTTAAGTTCTGTTTATCTCAGGACTTTTTTGCTTTCAATAACAAATACTACGAACAACCCTCGGGGTTGGCAATGGGGAATCCTCTATCTCCTCTTTTAGCAGACATCTTCTTGGACAACTTGGAAAATGCACTAATTCCGAGATTGATTTCTGAGAGCAAGATAATCAACTGGCTTCGTTATGTGGATGACTGTTTTACAATTATTCTGGGAAATGAACAGCGGGCTATTGATGTCCTTAACAGTCTTAATTCTCTACATCCTGCTCTAAAATTTACCTTAGAAATAGAAACCTAAAACAAAGTTAATTTCTTAGATTTAACTATCAAAAAAAACAATAATTCTCTCAGTTTTAAAATCTTTCGAAAACCCACTCAAACAGACCACATAATTCTTTCTAATTCTAACCACCCTTTACAACATAAAATGGCCTCAATAAACTGCTATGTTAATAGATTGCTCAACATTCCCATGTCAGCGGAGGATTACAACAATAAGGTCAATATTCTGAAGCAAATTGCCGTAAACAATGGGTATGAGCATACAGTCATCGACAAATATATAGAGAAAATTAAAAACCAGAAAGAATCCCAAGAGGCTTACAGCTCGATTCCTTACAATGAAAGTCAGTAAAGGAAATTTTTCTCACTCTCTTACTTGGGTCACTTCTCTAATAAAATAGCACGGACTTTAACAAACCACACTCAAAACGTGAAGATTTCATTTAAGAGTGTAAATCAACTCAGTTCCCATCTGGTCAATAACAAACAATTGATATCTCATATTCAAAAAAGTGGGGTCTATCAACTTTCTTGCCCAGACTGCCCTTCAACGTATATTGGAAAAACTATTAGACCATTAGCAGTCCGAATTAGGGAACATATTAACAAACCTCAGGCCTCTGTGTTTGGTCACCATATTAGTTTTACCAAACACAGTTTCTCTCCAACTCATAATAGTAAAATC
This sequence comes from Diaprepes abbreviatus, assembly GCA_034092305.1. NCBI lineage: Eukaryota > Metazoa > Arthropoda > Insecta > Coleoptera > Curculionidae > Diaprepes > Diaprepes abbreviatus. Next base: position 79,666 of record JASJET010000476.1, read on the forward strand.
TTATATCACTCCAGGGGTAATAACTCTAAAACCTTGGATTACAGAGAGGATCTTGAAATATGCAGGTAGATAAAAAGAAACCCCGACCATTGCCTCAATGTAAGAATGAACAACGTAAATGACCGCAACCCCATTTTCAAACTTTTTCCTTAAACCATTAAACAATTTAAATGTCTGGGAGCTGTGATTGCGTGGGATGCAATCTGGTAATCATTTTGATCATCTTTTTCAGTTGCAGACACTTCATTCTAAATATATTAATAGTTAACACATTTCAACAAATTTCAACTACGCCTATGTTCGCATATTTTATTGCTTTTTACAAAAATGGAAATTATTTCACGCCACTGAACCCAAGTGTTCGAAATATATCACAAAATGGCCGATAACAGTAACGCTGTAGCTTAATAAACTTTTACTACCCTTTCTTCCTGCTTTTTTTTTCTCTTTTTGCTCATTGTCAGTGAATTATTGACTTGAAATATAATTAACAAGAAATTAAAAATAATACTCATACAGAAAATCCTTACTCAGGCTTACACATACTTGTATATATTTTTAATTTTTGGACAATTTTTATTGCAATATTATGCTGACTGTGCGTGGCATAACTCTTTTGAGTTGTTATTGCAAAGCTTTTATTGTTTTAATAATTTTAATTTGTGCAGTGTTTTGAATGTTTAATTTTAATTTTAATTTGGGACAAAAAATTTTTCGAAAAAATTTTTTAATTGTACATGACTTGTTTTATGTGGAGGCTACGCTGGCGTTGTTGGAGACTGTTCTCAGACTGGCAGGGTTAAGGTGTGCCCTTTGACAATTGAGTGTGGTTGGTGAGTACTGAGTAAGCTTATTTGCTGACCATATTCTCTTGTTTCTAGGGTCTGAGCCCTGAGGATCGTCTAAGTTAGACCGAAAGCGCTTGGCCGATAGTAATAATTTTAAAAAGTATACACTGAAATACAAAATCCGTCTATTTCTTGTCCTAAAAACCATTAATTACTTAAATTATTTAAATAGAATTAAACATACAGTAATGGATTTTATAGTAGTGTCCATTCCATAGCGCTAGTTTGTGTTTCTAGTTTGTTCGGTTTTAGGCTTATTTTCAACGAGTTCATAATTTATTTAATTAATTTTCGCTTTGTTAATTTCCCTATGAGACGTCGATGCAAGAAGGTCTGAAAATTTTTATTTTGAACATGGAACGCCTATGAAAGATGTCTAGAAATCGCCAGATTACTTCTTTTTCTTATTTATATTACACCATGTAGTATGTAAATCCTTCTAGAAAACTAGGGTATCTGCTGGTATCGGCCAAAAGGGTTAATTATTTTGACAAGTATTAGAATTGAAGTTGACAATGAAAAGTCATTAAAATAGTACAGTATTTACAGTGTGTTTGAAGACTGGCCGTCGAAACAACTTGGTTTTGGAAGTGCAATCAAATCGAGAAAAGGTAGGTCAGGTTAGAAAATTAGAAAAAAGAAAAAATTGAAATTGTATGCCAGTGGAAACTAGAAAGCAGGAAGCAAAAATGGAATAACAACTTCAAGCCAGTTTAAGTCATATACTACTCATGATACAAGACATGAAAACAAGCCAAGAAGATACGAAGAAAAGCCAAGAAGATATAAGAAAAAGCCAAGAAGAGATGAAACAAGAATTGAAAGAAGATATGACGAAAAGTCAAGAAGATATGAAGAAAAGCTAAGAAGAGATAAAACAAGAATTGATGACACTAAAAACAAGCCAAGAAGACATTAAGAAAAACCAAGAAAGTATAAGACAGAAACTAAAAACAAGCCTGGAGGACATGAGACAGGAACTTAAGAAAATATGAAACGAGAACTGAAAGAAGACATTAAAAAAACCAAGAAGATATGAAACGCATAGAACAATAAATGCAACAGAAAATTAGCAAAATTAAGGAAGACGTACATGGCGAAGCACATGAGGTGACGGGAATCCAGAAAAAGGTGCAACAATTACATTTGCAAAACTAGAAGGTAGCCAGTATAGGTATAATAAAGGTAAATGGTCTTCTTACAACTAGTGGAAAGAAACCACCTACATTCGATGGCAAAGTACCTTGGCTTACCTATGTCCGTCAGCCGCCACCGGCAATAATTGGAGTTCACCGGACAAGTCACGTGCTCTGGTTCTAGCACTACGAGGTGAAGCTATGGAGGTTCTACGTAACACTCCCGCAGAAAAACAGAATGATTTCTAGTTTATTATAACTTTTCTGGAAACGCAATATGGGAAAGTCCACCTACAAGAAGTTTATAAGGCCCAACTCCAAGGAAGAAGACAAGTTTTGTATAATCACGTGATAAGAACTGCACAACAGTGAAAAATAAATAGCTGAAAAAAGTAATTTAAGAATTTTTAGAAATAGTGATCTGTTGCCTTAACTTTTACTTAAAAATTACCAATTTAAATAATTAGATGGTAGAAAATGTGTTGAAGAATACATACAACATAACTCTAATTACCAATTATATTAAACTATGAAAATTTTTACCTATAAAATTTTAAATTAACTGGTTAAAATAACCGAGGCTATAATAAAAAAATTCTTTAAAAAGCCAAAGCTTGGAAAGTAGCAGGACAATTTAAGACTTCATTGTCCAAAGAAATATTTACATTAATTTTTTCTCTATTTTAGGCAAATAGAATAAACGATATTATACTCCCTACATTCAACCTGTTAGTTATTGTTACACAAGTCTACATTGTAGGATGGTTATCCAATGATATTAAAGACCAGGTTCGTATTACAATAAAAAATAAATTTTGAAATATCAAATTCAGTTAAAATCGGATACTTCTGTAGATGTAGATCTTTGTAACATACGTGCATTTCGAAATAATACTTCCATTGATCTCAAATATGTCCTGTTACAGAAACGTAACCGACAAAGTGGTTAAATTAATATCGTAAACTTGTAATTTTTTATCATTCATAAAGTAAGCAGTTTATTTTCTCTTAATTCTCCAAAAAAAAAAAATAATATATATTATTTAACCCGATATTTAAATAAAAATGCATGTGTGATTCTCTATCTATGTATATACAACCCGAAATTCGAAACAAAATAAAAAAAAAATATTATTTGCTAAATAAAAAAAGGTTGAATTTCCCAGAATTCAATTTTTAACGTTTTTCCGGTGCCTTTGTAGTCTTTCCGGCGACGTTTTGATCAATCAAAATTTTCCACGTTGCGCCGGGATTCAGCTTCTCACTCCTGTTGTCAAATTGATTAGTATTGATTGTAACTCAGAAGTAGTAGCTAGCGCTCTCACTCTGATTACCCGACGATCACTAGGGTTGATCAAGGATTTCGTTGGAAGAGTAAAAAAGTTATTCTTCAATAGCTCTCTCGCTCAACTCGAAAGGTGTTTTGTAGATAGACAAGCTTAAGTAGAAAAGTCTATAAAGTTTGTTATGTGGTTTAACCTGTCTGGATGGTAATTCGATATCTGCAAAGATCACCTTATTTTGTAAAAGTAAAAGGAAACTTATCACACGAAAATCGACACTCACCCACGTTGGTAATAAATATTGTACTTACTCATGGCTCATTTGCTTAAGCTGCTGCCGGCCGGCATTTCCTCAATGATTCTAGTTCACAATAATATAGGTTAAAAATGGTTCTAAGCCGTTAAGGCCACGAAATGCACATTAAAAATTCTTTGTAAAGCGCCGCTTCTCTCACTCGTTCATGTTCTCACGATGTCTCGCTGTTCACAGCTGCAAGCATTTAGGATCAAGTGCACAGGTACCAATTGTGAATTATAAAAATGAAAATAACTTATTCTGGCACGGATTTGAAACATTATACACTTTAATACCAAACATTTAGCCTACCAAAAATATTTTTTTTCTCTTCAACAAATATCCCGTAAACCTCAAGACAAAAAAGTTATACTCGTAACACTTATTAATTAAACGATGTAGATGACAAATTTTGTTTAATCATTTTTATCTACTGGTTTGGCAGTGGACACAGTTCGACTAATGTACGACCCATTAGCCCTTTAGTGGTCCGAATATGAGCAATTCAAGCAACATGATCAGAACTCTCATAAATCTTTAAAATGTCACCCAGTAATTATCGCAGCTGCCAGCGATTAAGACGATTTGGATTAGTATCGACCAGGTTTTTATCTAAAGGTGACAATAATGATTCCGTGGTCAAGAGATGACCAGTAGTTAAACTGGTAAAATCAGGGGAATCCGGACTGAGACCACACAAGTGGCGAGATTTAAGCAATTGTGTGAAAAGTGTGGTCAATTTTTCGAAAGAATCTGAGAGCCCACAATACGTACTAAATGTGTTTTAACCGATTTCACTTCACTTTCACAAATTCCACCTCAATGAGAAGAGGCGGGAGGATTGAATCGCCTTTCAATTTCTAATTTCTCAAACGACCTCTTACAATAAGATAATAGCAAATTAAAAGCCCGACAAAATTTGTTCCACGATAACTGTAAATGTAATTATATTTTGTACGTCTAGTGATAAATTTTCGAAAGGCAGCGAGAAAAGCTTCCAATGTCAAATGAGAAACAAGTTCAAAATGTACATATATATATATATATATATATATATATATATATATATATATATATATATATATATATATATATATATATATATATATATATTAGAATAAATGTTTATTTTGTAACAGAAATATCAATTTTATTTACGGTCAATGCCCAACAAAAACTAATTTTTTTCTATTTCGACTATTTGATGTATTTAAAACAATCAATGTATCAAATAGTCATTAAATATTCCAAATTCCGTCGATTACGTTATAAGTTTAGACGAAAAGTAAATACACCCTCTCATTCGTTTCAGGTACTGCTCGTCTTCGTGTTGCACGGAAGTTAGCGGGGGTAATATTACGGTAGGCGTTCCCTACGATATTCTGTCCCGAACTAAGTTAGACGGGCTTAGTGGGTTAGAATTTGAGGAAACGGCCAAAATAATTTGTAGTTAGGAAATTTAAAATAGAAAGTTGGCTATAGTAACGTTTCTATAAAACCTCGGTCTATTTTTTCCAAAGTTTTGTCTCAGGTCAAAGGCAACAGTGTTATAGTTGCGTCGCGCCCAGTTACAATTCAACGATTACAAAATTGGGCTAAACAGAAAGGCAGTAATATATTTTCGCCGTACTCTGGTGTGTAAAATACAAAAAAAAGCATGTTATCCACATGACGAGTATCTAACTTTTACTAAATCAAAAACCGAGGTTAAATTCCAAGGCTTACTGGATCATACAGTGGATCGAATTATATTGCTCCTAAAAAATGTATGTAATATGTACATATTTACATGAAACTACTTTTAAAGCAAGCCAAAAAATGGTTTTTAAAAATCATATTATCTCCGACTTATTGCAGATTTCTTGTGGATTATGAATATTTTAAAATTATTTCAGAGCCTTGCTATTGGAGACGCACTTTACGAGACTAAATGGTACGATCAAGATGAAAAAGTCAGAAAAATTATTCCTATTATAATTCAACAAACACAAAAGGCCTTAACTTTGCTTAATGGCCCATTTGGACCCATGACTCAAGAAACCGTTTTGAAGGTATGAAGTTTGGAAGCTATTGACTAGTAATTTATATTTACAAAAAGAAACTAAACCAACTGCAAAAAAGTGCACTAAAAAGTAAAAAATAAATTATAAACTATTTTAAATAGCAATCAATTAATATTAAATGTAGATTTGCTCACTTACTAAGCCCCTTGAAGGGGTTATTTTTAAATTGAATTGGTATTTTCACCACCTTTATTTCTACACGATTGTCGTGTTGTTGAAATAGATTTTAATCTATGTTCCGTTTCTTTTTACGTTAGTTAAGAGTGTATTTGTACAGTTTATAATTCATTTTTTAATAAATTTGTTCATCCTCTTTTGTTTTAATTGGTCTTTAAACTAATCTATCCTAATAATGTTCCATGAATGCGCGGAAAACGCGTAAAGTGAAAACGAGATAATATGAAGAAAGGAACTGCTAATAAAACAGATAAAGTTCGCTAATCAAAAATTTTGTAACCTTGAAAATGGATTGATGGAACTTTCTTCTAGGCAGTTTTTATAACTTGCTGGAAACCAAATCAAAATAAAACACTCCAATCAAAAATAATATACGGAAGAAATATTATACAGAATCGTATTTGTAGTTCTTTATACAATACATATATATATATATATATATATATATATATATATATATATATATATATATACATATATATATATATATATATATATATATATATATATATATATATATATATATATATATATATATATATATATATATATATTCCTCCCTGTGTGGATATATCCACATTATGCCATTGTAGTGCTGAAATCACATTCAGCAAACGTACAACTATATGCAGCTCCGTATATGAATGAAGCAAAATGCGAACAGTAAATGCAAGCTTCTCTCCATCATATTCTTTCTGTGTTAGAGGTTGCACAGTTAGAGTGAATTGTTATATAACGCAATTTATTCTATTCCACCACCGAGATGATGGCCTACCTGTACCACCATACCGAGAAGAAAATCAAAACTTACCCTCCTCGCCAAAGTGATAAGGCAAAGGTACATGTTTCGTCTCTACTAGACTCATCAGGGTACCGACATGCACCTGGCTATGCAAAGGACAGATCGGAAGGAAGTAGAGACGAAACATGAACCTCTGCCGTATCACTGTGGCGGGGAGGGTAAGTTTTGACTTTTTTCTCGGTATGGTGGTACAGGTAGGTCATCATCTCGATGGTGGCGGTATAGGATAAATTGTGTTCTATAACAATTTATTCTAACTGTGCAACCTCTAACACAGAAAGGATATGATGGAGAGTAGCTTGCATTTACTGTTCGCATTTTACTTCATTCATATACGGAGCTGCATATAGTTGTACGTTTACTGAATGTGATTTCAGCACTACAACGGCATAATGTCGATATATCCACTGCTATTGCATCTCACACGGAGGAATCTGTGAAAGCCGCATAAACATATATACGCCATCCGGCGGGAGGTCGGCGAACCGCGTTCAGTATTTGCATGCTTCCTTGCGATCTGTTCTTTGCTCAGCCAGGTGCATGTCGGTACCCTGATAAGTCTAGTAGAGACGAAACCTGTACCTTTGCCATATCTGTGGCGGGGAGGGTAAGTTTAAACTTTCTTCTCGGTATGGTGGTACAGGTAGGCAATCATCTCGATGGTGGTGGAATAGGATAAATTGCGTTTTACAACAATTTATTCTAACTGTGCAACCTCTAACACAGAAAGGATATGATGGAGAGAACTTTGCATTTACTGTTCGCATTTTACTTCATATATATATATATATATATATATATATATATATATATATATATATATATATATACAGGGTGATTCAAAAATCGATCACGAAACTTAGGGGGGTGATTCTACTTGACAAAATAAGGGTAGAGCTTCATATAATTTTTTTTCAAAATGTCATTCGTTTTCGAGTTACAAGCCGTCCAAGTTCAAGTTTTTATTTTTTGTTTTTTGAATTACTCGCTTACAGGAAAACCGATTTGACTAATATTTGAAAGATAGGCTAAGTCTTCTGCGCTTCATCATTTTAGTAACAATTCAGATTGATTGTTTGCCGCTAGAGGGCACTTTACCTACATTGAAAATTGTTTTTTGTCATAATTTTTTAGTGTTGACAGCTATAGTAGTTTTTGGCATAATTTCTGAAAGACTGATGCCAGGCCTTTAAAAAAGGTGCTCTTTATTTACATCGCTAAACCCAACGGTTTAGACGTAAATCACCCTTAAAAATTAAGTGGTAAATTTACTTTTCTCATTTCATTACCACCAGCTACCAGGTAAATAGCTATCAAAGTATACTAGAGCTGTCAGTTTAACATCAAATAAATTCGCTTTTTAAACTATTTAATTTATAATCTTAAAATAACTAATAATAGCTAATCAGTAAATATTCATATTATGGATTATTGCGATATACATTTAATTGATAAAAATTAATGAAACAGTATTAAACAAACTAAAAAAGATTCTCAAAATGTCCCCCATTTTCTTCCATACATTTCCTAACACTCTTCAAAAAATGTCGCCTAACTTGATGAAAAATTTCTGGTGTTTCTTTAATAATTTGGCACTTTTCGATTATCCTGAAGCGAAGATCCTCGACGTTGATTACTGGAATATCGTACACCAATTGTTTCAAATGACCCCAAAAGAAAAAATCCATAGGATTAAGGTCTGGTGACCTCGCTGCCCATGCCAATGGTCCACTTCGTCCTATCCATCGCTCAGGATACGTTGCATTCAAATACTGTCGGACACGTATACTAAAGTGGGGCGGAGCTCCGTCTTGGAGGATCCACATGTTGGCCCTTACTTCCAATGGCACATCTTCCAGATACAATGGGAGACGATTTTGGATAAAATCTAAGTATACGTCACCAGTTAATGGGCCATCAAAGAAATGAGGACCAATAAGGTAATCTCCTATTATCCCTGCCCACACATTTAGTGAAAATCTACGCTGATGTTTCGTTTCTACCACATTGTTTGGGTTCTCGTAAGCATATGTGTGGATGTTGTGTAGATTTGTTATGCCATCACGAGTGAAACCAGCTTCGTCAGTGAATAATATGACGCCAATTAATCGATTATCGTGTTCATACTTAGCTAGGATCTGATTGCACATTTCCAACCGTCTCGGCCGATCATCGTCATAAAGAGCCTGCATCTTTTTTGAATAAAACGGGTAGAGTTGTTCTTCTCTTAGTATCCTCCATGAACTAGCCTGACAGAGCCGCACTTCATTCCCAATTTTTCTAGTACTAATACCTGGATTATCTTCAATAATTTCAAGCACTCTTTCTTCTTGTTGCACGTTTCTAGCAGTTCTAGGTCTTCCCCTATTTCCATTATAACTTTTAAAGGAACCACATTCCGCAAGCCTCCTGTGCACACTGGAAAATGTTTGAGCATGAGGGATATTTCTTTCCGGATAACTCTCCATATAAAATCTTCTTGCCAACTCTGCATTACCATTTGCTTTTCCATAACAAAAATGGATATCACAATATTCGATATTTGAATATTGGTGATTAGCCATTATTAGTTATTTTAAGATTATAAATTAAATAGTTTAAAAAGCGAATTTATTTGATGTTAAACTGACAGCTCTAGTATACTTTGATAGCTATTTACCTGGTAGCTGGTGGTAATGAAATGAGAAAAGTAAATTTACCACTTAATTTTTAAGGGTGATTTACGTCTAAACCGTTGGGTTTAGCGATGTAAATAAAGAGCACCTTTTTTAAAGGCCTGGCATCAGTCTTTCAGAAATTATGCCAAAAACTACTGTAGCTGTCAACACTAAAAAATTATGACAAAAAAACAATTTTCAATGTAGGTAAAGTGCCCTCTAGCGGCAAACAATCAATGTGAATTGTTACTAAAATGATGAAGCGCAGAAGACTTAGCCTATCTTTCAAATATTAGTCAAATCGGTTTTCCTGTAAGCGAGTAATTCAAAAAACAAAAAATAAAAACTTGAACTTGGACGGCTTGTAACTCGAAAATGAATGACATTTTGAAAAAAAATTATATGAAGCTCTACCCTTATTTTGTCAAGTAGAATCACCCCCCTAAGTTTCGTGATCGATTTTTGAATCACCCTGTATATATATATATATATATATATATATATATATATATATATATATATATATATATATATATATATATATATATATATATATATACAGTGCCTTCATTTCAAAACGAACCATCCTTAATAACTTTTGTTAAATAGAAAAATTTAAAAAAAAGAAAAAACACGTCAATTTAGATATACAGGGGGAAGTTTAATTTTGCATTTGTTAAAAGTCTGTCAATCACCTCCTCAACTCCAGCTAACCTCACTTTGATATGTCAAATGGGAACCCCCACCTTGTGACACATCATTGTAAGCAGCATAAAATTGTCTATCCAACCGTATAAAAAAAATTAAATCGGTTGACGTACAAGCGAATAGTGTGCAAAAATGTCTTGTAATAATGCATAATATATCGGCCTCGAACTTTGGTATGTCAAATGATTACCCTATAGTGTGATACATCATTTTAAAGGACGTACGATCTGCTATCCAACGATGTCAAAAAAAATTAAGTTAATAGACGTTATAGGCAATTAGGATGCAAAAATGTGTGTTAAATATAAGCAGTTTATTCAGTTTTATTCAGTTGAAGAAAATTATTTTATTAAATGTTCAAAATGTGCGCCGTTATTAGCGAGACAATAAAAAAGCCTATTTTGAAATTCCCCACGAACATTGGCAAGGGTTTCTCTGCTAATTCCTCTACATTCCCGAACAATTCGATCTTTTAAATCGTCAATATTTTCAGGTGGGGTTTTATAAACCTTGCTTTTTAAATACCCCCAAAGAAAAAAGTCTAGAGGGGTTAGGTCTGGAGACCGTGCTGGCCATTCAATTGCACCACGTCTGCCAATCCACGTCCCTGGAAAATGTTCATCAAGCCACTCTCGAATTGCCAAAGCGTAGTGCGGGGGAGCTCCATCTTGCTGGAAATGCAAATTATTTTCATTTAGTACCATAACAGCATTTTCATCCACTTGATTTTCTAAAGATTGCACAATGGCAGGGTATATTGTGTTTTCTAAAAGGTTTAAATAAATTTGCCCAGTTAAATTATCTTCCAAAAAAAATGGCCCGATGATTTCATTGCCATAAATTCCTGCCCACACGTTAATTTTTTCGGGATATTGAGTATGCCCTTCTCGGAAAAGGTGCGGATTTTCATTATCCCAGTATCTGCAGTTATGTCTGTTAACCAGTCCATTTAGAAAAAAAGTTGATTCATCACTAAAGCAGATATTCTTAGGTAAATGGGGGTCCTCGTCAATTCGTTGGCACATTAATTCGCAAAATTGAATTCTCCTATCAAAATCGTCTTCTCCGAGTTCTTGAAGAATTTGAATTTTGTAGGGAAAAAACTTATTTTGTTTTAAAACTTTATGCACAGAGCCAGCAGAAATGTTGGTTAAATCTGCGACCTTTGAGATGGATAAAGTTGGATCTATTGCAAACTGTCCTAGTACCTCGATTTGGCATGCTTCATCTACAACCCTTTTCTCAATATATTTTTTATTACAAACGGATCCCGTTTCTTCAAACTTTCGTACCAATTCGAGTACATATTTATGGCCCACGTTTTTGTCTTGATGCCTCTCGTTAAATGCTCTGGCGGTTCTACGAGCGCACCGATCTTCAGCTCCATAGAGAAAAATTATTTCTATTCTTTCGGCTAGCGTATACACCATTTATATTCACGTTTCAACTAGGCGTCACAATGACAATTTTAACAATAATAAACAACTGGTGTTTAAAGATCTTAAAAATTTTATTTATTGCAGTGATTTTTTGTACCTATCAGGTACCGCAAAAAATATCATTGAAATAAATACACTAGATTGATTAGACTGCAATGAATTTTGCGATGAATTTTAAAACAGGCTTAGTTTTTTTCTCGCAAATATTTTAACTGTTTATTATTTTAAAAAAATATTTATTTTAAATTTAAAATAATATTTTACTCTATGAAGTAGCCATTTGACATAATAAAGTTTAATGTGATAAGGTGTCTATTATTACCACACATCTTTTCTTACTATTCGCTTGTACATCAACAGATTTTGTTTTTTTTTATTGGCTAAATAGGAGATAGTATGCCCTTTAAAATGATGTATCACACTATAGGGTAATCATTTGACATACCAAAGTTCGAGGCCGATATATTATGCATTATTACAAGACATTTTTGCACACTGTTCGCTTGTACGTCAACCGATTTAATTTTTTTTATACGGTTGGATAGACAATTTTATGCTGCTTACAATGATGTGTCACAAGGTGGGGGTTCCCATTTGACATATCAAAGTGAGGTTAGCTGGAGGTGAGGAGGTGATTGATAGACTTTTAACAAATGCAAAATTAAACTTCCCCCTGTATATCTAAATTGACGTGTTTTTTCTTTTTTTAAAATTTTTCTATTTAACAAAGTTATTAAGGATGGTTCGTTTTGAAATGAAGGCACTGTATATATATATATATATATATATATATATATATATATATATATATATATATATATATATACTGATTCACCGGGAAATTTATCGATCGATTCTAGAAAATCTATAATTAGGAAGAATCTGGAAATTTGACAGTGTACTAACGTGCATGGGAGTCAGTCGGTTAAAACATTTTCAAGATGACGGTACTTCCGGTTATACAGGAAGTAGATGTCAACTTGCTTATTTTATATGGAACATATTATTACATTTGATTTATTCGTAAAATTCTAGACATATTTTTGGACATTTAAATTTTTATGTTAAAAATAACGTGTGCGGACCAAAACTTAATTATAAATTTTTCCGATAAGGAAATCTTCATTATCTAATTTGGGTTAGTTTTCTTGTAGACGAAGATCGACTTTAGTGGTCTTTTCTTGACATTTTGAAAATTATCAGTGTAGAGTGGTCTAAAAAGAAGAATAAAAACGAAGTCCATGTATTTTCCAGTAGACTTTTACATATTGAATTTTTGATAGTCTTATTAACGGATCGAAGTTTCTTTCATCCTTTGTTACAAATCTGTCAAGAAGATATAATTTGTTTCTACCAAACTTAGTAAAAGGATCTTTGAAATCGCTATATGTTGGCTTTTGGGACATTTTTAACATCCAAGAATGGTACTTAGCTTGCGGACAACTTTTTCATCATTTGTTAACCTATCATACACCGCATAATAAGTCAATCAAATTTCTTATTGTCAATTGTTTAATTGATTTGTAACATTTATGGGTGGTCCAACTATACTTTCGTACTTTTGCTCATGAAATTCTTCCACACAATTTTAGATTAATTAAGAAACAACACAGTCACCCAAAGTATGTTTCAAGTTCTTCTGAATACACTGCAATAATCTATTTACGCGTCCACCCTGTCGTGCGAAAACTTGAAATTTTACTTACATGCTTTAGGAATTTTTAGCAACTGTAAGCAATAAAAATTTGACAAACAATATTAAATCGCTATTATGGTAAAAAATGTAATAGGAGACATTAAAATAAATCAAAATGCTGAGTTAAGGAAAACTTACTTTTACAGCACTGATTTAAAGTTGGCCAGCTAAGTGCAAGATAAACTTTTTTTTGCGGTACGCGAGATTCCTCTAGAATCATCTACTTACAAAAAAAAAGACAAACGGGTCTAATTTTTCATAAAACATGCTTTTACCTTGCGAAGTAGTAGATATCTGTTGGACTTCCATTGTCCTTATTTTTTGATTGAATATCACGATGTTTTGGCTAGTACTTATCTCTAGGAATTTACAAGTTAAATTAAATACAACTAGAGACAACTACTAGCCGAAATGTCGTGATATTTAACAAAACATAAAGAGTAGGGTTGTCTATGACCTTCAAACAAACACATTTAAACTTATTATCATATTTGCGAATTTTTCATATTTGTTCAAAATAATTGCGAATTTTAATAATACGAATTGTGTCTGTTGAACTTTTTCCTAAACAAGGATAAAAAAGTAGATGAAAATTATTTCACACAAGTGTTGGTGCACTATAGTTTTGAAAAAGAAACACCACCATTTAGGTCTAAACTTCAAAGTACTAAAGAACATAGGCCAAAAATTTTACCAAGTAACAATGCTCGTTTATAAAGATGGCACTCAATAATAAACACAATAATTTTGTATTTATTTTTGAAATAATTTTACCCAATATTTTAAGTCATATGTTGACAAATTTAAAATATATACATATGTTTTTTCTCAATTCCAGGTACTGCGGGCAGCATATTCTTTTACTGCAGTTATGATAAATTATAAAAAAAAAATGCAAAACTAATCCAAGATGTAGCTGATTATTTAACTGATATATCCCTGCCATTGAAAGAAGAGCTGACGGAAATATAAAACAACATATATATATATATATATATATATATATATATATATATATATATATATATATATATATATATATATGAAGTAAAATGCAAACGGGAGGTCGGCGAAACCGCGTTCAGTATTTGCATGCTTCTTTCCGATCTGTCCTTTGCACAGAGGGTGCATGTCGGTACCCTGATGAGTCTAGTAGAGATGAAACATGTGCCTCTGCCGTATCACTGTGGCGGGGAGGGTAAGTTTTGACTTTCTTCTCGGTATGGTGGTACAGGTAGGCCATCATCTCGATGGTGGTGGAATTGGATGGATTGTGTTCTGTAGCAATCTATTCAAACTGTGCAACCTCTAACACGGAAAGGATATGATGGAACGAAGTGTGCATTTACTGTTTGCATTTTACTTCACTTATACACGGAGTTGCATATAGTTGTACGTTTGCTGAATGTGATTTCAGCACTACAACGGCATAATGTGGATGTATCCACTGCTATTGCAACTCCCACGGAGGAATCCGTGAAAGCCGTATAAACATATATATATATATATATATATATATATATATATATATATATATATATATATATATATATAAATATATATATATATATATATATATATATATATATATATATATATATATATAAATATAAATATATATATATATATATATATATATATATATATATATATATATATATTTATATTTATATATATATATATATATATATATATATATATATATATATATAATCATTTTAATTAATTACCTACATATCTAAAAATGTGCTATATTTTTAAATTTTATCTATCAACTGCTTGTATACATTCAAGTCATAATTCCTTCATTTTTTGATTTATATCATCTCTTTAAAGGAGCGAGAATAAGAAATTAAGTTCCAATCAGGACAGCTAAATTCTATAGTGGTAAAGATATTCGCTTCAATTTACTAAAGCACCAAGTTCAATTCTCTATATGCCCTGAATATTTATACTAGTTAATATATTAAAAATTTTAACATTTGAACCATTGAAACTTTATGACTGACTGTATGGTTGCAGTACAAGGCAAAAAAACGCTATGTTAAATTTGATTTTTCTGTTTGATTAAACATAGAATAAATTAAATAATGTTCAAATCTGCACTCAATAAAAAGCAATATATATATATATATATATATATATATATATATATATATATATATATATATATATATATATTTCTAATCTAATAAAAAGAATAAAATCACCTATCAAAAAGACACAAAAACGCAAAAAAATGCAATACATTTTTATATTTAATTGATTCTTGAGGTGAATGCCAAATTAGTACTCAAAAGAAGTCGGTAAACAAAAAAAAACTACCGATACCTTACGATATATAATATATAAATTCAGTAATTATTCTTAACTGGTTTTATTTGTAAGCGCTGGTTTTGGTACTCTTTGTACTTATTTAATGTTGGTCGTTATTTGTTTCATTTAATTTAGTTCCGATTTCAAAAATTTCAATTGAAGATAAAAATTATACAAGATCATTGTAAACTATACTAAATGAACAGTAAGAAAAAATTTAATCCTGATAATCCTCCCAAATCCAGTTTTGGAAAAAATTGAATGAAACAAAAATATAGTTCGCCATACTGAATTTAACTAAATTAATCTTAGATTCGTAAACTACGCCCCCTAAAATAATAATAATTATTTTATCTATCATAATATAACCTCTATATTAAATTCTCCTAAGTTAGCCAAAATTATATGGAGCCATCACAGCAACTTTCTGAATATAAAGTATAAAATTTACCGCAAAATTTTTCACAATTTCAGCTAAAAATTTAAATTTAATTACTATGTTAAATGATGGAATCGAAATTCAAAATTCTTTTCAGCAAATAAATACTATAGAAGCATTAATTTTTTATGTCCTGAGGATATGTAAGCAGTAGATAAACAATAAGTGTTGTTGTTAGTTACATAAAATAAAATAGATCTAAAAATTCTAGTTACATATTTTTAAGTCACCAGTATTCAGACTTACGTTGAAAATCACATATTTTCAAATATATTTTTTAATTTAGAATTTTTTCAAATTAGAAAAGAGTAAGTAAAAATAATAACATTACATAACATAATTATTAAGTATAGTAGTTTACAATTTTTGAACATACGATTTTCAATTATCTCATTTTGTTTTAATTAAGTGTATATGTGGTTAATGCATGTATTCTAATTAGTGCCAATTAATTACCAAATTTAGAAATTTAATTCTAAGATATTCAATTGGAAAATAGGTAAATTGAGAATAGTAGTCTAATTTGTTGATATCAGTTTTTAGAGTTACTATAGTTTGTTTTAGACATTAGCCTGTTTCACTAAGAAATTTTAGTACCTAAGCCCGATCTAGTTGCCATCACCAGTTTTTTTTTAGCTTATGATATTGTTATAATTTGTTTCACATATGTCAACAAACAAATGCTGACACAGGAATATTAAGGATAAAAACCTTCAGAATAAGCCTTAGAACCGGTAATAGGAAAACTTGTCTCCCGAAAATGAACAAAATTTTCCATTTTTGCCAATTTAAAAATGCAAGGAAATTATTTTTTAGTCCATGTGTTTTTAAGATTCAAAACTTACTTGACTTATTGTTGTATTTGTCACTTTTCTACTGTTAATTTAGACCGGTTTTAAAGTTAAACCATGGTTAATTTCATTTCGTTTTTATTTTTTGTTATATTGTTCAACAAGTAAATCATGAAGAGCTTGAAGATTTATACAATAAAATGTTTTTTTTAATATTTTAGAATTTAAAGCAAAAAAAGGTATAAATTTAAGTGTCAGTATTAAATATATGAATATGAAAAATGTATTTACTATATTGATCATGTTAAGAAAATAATTAAAATTTATGTATTTAGAAATGTGTTTCTCTTTTTTATTTATCTGTTTAGAAATATACCGACTATCTACATGCGAAGTACATTTAATAAGAATAATTTTGCTCAGTCGCTGGATAATTACAAGAAAATGCAATTAACTAGTCCGCTACTCTTATAAATATGTTCTCATTTACAAAATTTATTAATATACAAATGAGATAAATTGAAAGCTATTTGTTTCATTTTCAAATCATAAATTCTTAAAGAATAAAACTATATAATATACAAATAAAATTTGACTCCTAACAAACTCTAGTACATACTGAAGCTAAAACAGAACGCAAACCTTGTAATAATTCCGGAAAATTGAGCAAACTTAGTTTATAAAATTTAAGGGTTGTTATAATTAAGATACAAAAAATATAAGTGCAACTGTTAATATGATGGTTATCTTGAACAAATTCGACTTCTTGCTGATAATCTTTTGAATTTTAACTTTATTTCCCAAGTCTTAAGTATCTAAGCATTGTAATCGAACGTAAAAAATTAATTCTGAACTCAAACTGAAAGTAATAAAGCCACCAAACATATCACGATGCTATATTTTCCTATTCTCATTAATTTTAAACCTAGAGTGGGGTCAGAAACACTCTAAAATATATAAGTTAAATCGATTGTTCGGTAAATTGGGACTATCGAGATATATCCATAGAGTTAATATGTACCAAAATATAGTAAATTTTACAATAAGCAGCAAAGGCCACTCTTAAAATTAGCCCTAACAAATATCAAAAAATAGATTAAAGCCATTGCCAAGCAAGAGCTATCAAATACTAAGAAAATTTAAAAAAGTCATTATTCATAAATATTAACAACAAACTGCCTTAAAACCCAATATTAATTTGCTTTTGAGAGCTAGCAGCTATTTTTGTTGAAATAAAACTGTCTCTTACATTAAATAGAATATTAATGTGTGCCTGAACATCGACATTAAATAAAATTGGTACTCTTCTCCCTCTCTGAATATTTTCTTTCCTATTAATTTGAAGTTTATCCTGATGTTTTTAAAATTGTTTAATGTAATTTCTTGACCATTTGGCGGTAATAATTTTTTTTCTTTAAATTTTTAGTCGTTTACTCTAGTATTATAAAGATTTATTAGGTATTGCTGTTATTTCTTTTTATTATATTTAAATTAGGGTTCACCATTTGGGGTCAAGAAAACAACTTATATCCATCCTTTGGGGTCAAGAAAACAACTTATATCCACCCTTAGGGGTATAAGCCAGTCCAGGGATACAACTCAGATCCACCCTCTGGGGTAGTAGTATACCCGAATCCACCCTCTGGGAAGGACGTGAAATCTAAGACGACCATCGGAGCTAGAAGAAGTCCAGATCGACCAACAATTAGGAGTTCTCTATCATCAAAATTTAGAGTATAAATATAAGCATTTCTTTCTTTTAACATTTTCTTTGAGTTTCATTTTTCCCGCAACTTCTTTTCAATTTTGCAGTGCGTTATCTCTTTTTTTTTATTTTGTTATTTTGTGCAGACAGATATAGAGCTGAGTTGGAGGCCCGAGCAACAACGTGGGGGGTTTCCTAGTTTACCCGGCCAAAACTCGGTGGCGCCTATAAAATAAATTTCCACCCCTACTCTACGGCATAGGGGCTAGCTCGGCACATTGCTAACTGGTGCCGCCTCTAGCTTCCAACTCTACTCTGTTCGCACAAGACAGTTTTTTTTTTCCTTTGAGCCTTGAAATAAATACCAGTGTAGCTCTTGTGGCAATGCAAACCCATAGAATTTTAAAATTTGATCAGTCTAAGTGGCTAAAAAAATATACTGATTTCAAGACTGAATTACGTAATACATCAACTACGAAATTGGGTAAAGATTTATTTAAATTAATCATAAACGCAATTTTCGGAAAAACAATGGAAAATGTCGATAATCGCAAAAATTTTGTAATTTTTTGGAGGAAGTTTGGAGGGGCAACTAATACCGTGTTGCTAATGGCTTGCAGGAAATATATTTCTTAATAAAAATAAACAGTGAACTCCTATCTGATTCAGAGCCGAAAATGTTAATGACTAATTACTTAAGGAATCAGTTTCAGCCCTTGCATGTCATTGCGAGTTGCTCCGGGTCAATTTAGTACTGCTATTTCTGTAAAATTGTTACTCTTGTGAAATTTTCGTTAACACTTTAGCCTTACGTATAAAATAGAGCCATTTTTACCCTCATTTTTGAGTTTTTCCTGTTAGAATCGAAAACGGAAGACTGAAGACATCCATCCCGCTGATTGTGCAGCTTATTATTGGATTTGGGTTCGAAATTCTCTTGAGTTTGTCCGGTATTATCTTCAGTATCATTTAAAAGCTAGTTTCAAACAAGTGTTAAAGGTTTCTGCATTCAACCCGGCTCCGATGTAGTGGCGCCCTTAATTGTCCACCCCTACTGTCTGCCATAAGGGTTAGCTTGTCATTATTGCTCGCTGGTGTTGCTACTAGACTTCAACTATACTCTTAAAACTTTATCTTTCACCTCATTGTGAGGTATAGCGCCTTTTAAAAACTTGTGTAGCAATGTAAGGACATTCTTTGTAATTCTGTGGAACGTTTTCGGATTAAGAATATTCTTCAGTAAAAGACTCTATAATGGCATTATGGAATCTTTATTTTCTGTTAGAGTTTTTAAATCGCATTATAAGCATAAATTTATTAAATTATGTCATAATATCTTTAAGTCAGTAGTTAATGAAATGACAATTTCTTTATTTTATTAAGTTTCAAATTATTCGCAGTTTGTGACAAAAACTCTAAATCTTCCATTTGGTTTAAAGAAGTGAAGTAAATTTTTATAGATAGCTTCTGAGTCAGCAAAGGCAATAGAAAAATAAGGAATATTTTTCCTATATACATTTATATCATAACACCGCTTTAGTTATGTAAGAATATTCATCGCAAAAGTCGGAGATAATCACCATCCTACTTTTCATCAAAATGAGATAGAATAGAGGTGAAAATAATTGAAGAAATTGGGATATGTAATTGGCATATGCAATAAATATATAATTTTAATATTTAAAATATAACAGTCCAATTTTATTGTTTTTTCAAAAGTTAAATTATTTCCAAAGTGACTTGTATGGCATTTGTTTTAATCTGAGATGTTTTTGTACGTTTAAGAGCTCAAAATAAAAATTTTCTGTTTTTATTACACTCGGATGTAAAGTCAGAAGTTTAGCGAAAGTAATTTAATTTTCAATGTCTCATTATGATTAGTTTGTTTAATGGCAGTATTAAATTTCTCAGTAATGTTCAAAGTTATTAAGTCCTCTTTCTAAATACTGTCACTTCATTATTTTGATTATTTTGCAGTTCTGCGATAAGTTTTTAATATCTTTCTCCGTCCGAGGAGTCTAAGTTTCCGTACTGCTTTGAAAACTGATCCTAATAAATTAACTAAACCTCGTTTTATTTTTTTAGGATGGGGAATTATTTCTATTACTTTGTTTCAACCCTACCTGGTATTAATTTCAAAATCTTTAGATAATTCGAAGTGTCGAATATGTATTCCTGATTGCAACTTATTTTTTCGATAAATTTTTAGATTTTATGTAAAGTTCACCTACTTCTAAAATTATTAGATTAAGATCGTAATAATATATTAAAGTGTATGTAAATTTTTGCACTTTCGCACTTCTTAATTTAAATGGAATTATACCGGGATTAACATTCAATTTTTTCACGGCAATCTTTCTTCGTATCCAAATGTTAATTAAGAATTTTGAAAAATAAAATGATTGTGTTTTATGTAAAACTACATCCTTTTCTCAGGGGACGTTTTATGTTTCTTAGATGTACTTTATCGTGTGAGTTTGTTTTTGCTGTGTTGCTTTCTTGATTCACAGAAATTAACTCGTCTGGTATTGTGAATTTATCCGCGGTTTTTTGTAAAATATGCTTTTTAACGTGTACAGTTTGTTTTGGTGTAAAAATCTTAGGGACTTCTCTGGTTTTATTAATGTTACTAATAATATTACTTTTCTGGTTTATAAGTTTTTTATTGAGTTGACAATACAGAAGTTTTGTTTTACCTCTATGAATGTTTATATAGTCAATAATTGTTCGATATTTATGTCAAATGGGTTTTCGTCTGTGGTTTAAGTTTTGTCGAAGATTGAATTGAATTAATATATGCTAAAATTGCACTTATTATCTTTTGATTAATAGGTGTCTTACCAAATTATTGATTAGTGAGCAATCGGCATATACTCCGAAAGTGTAGAATGTAATCTTTTAGTCAATCCGTTCAATAGTAGATGCTTGAGGGAACGAGATTGAATTTTTATTTTATGTAATTGTAAGAGATCAGTAACTACGGAGTTTTTAAAATCCATCCCGTTCTTGTCTATTATTTGTTTTGGGATTTCATGGTGAGAGAAATAAAATGAAAGGCTATCTATTATTTCAGTAAAAGCAGGCGATTTTAACGGGTTAGCTTACGCGTATTTAGAACAACTATCCATATTTGTTAAAAAAATTTTTTGCTCTAAAATGTATGCGTCGATATGGATTATTTGAAATGGTTTTAATACAGTAGGTGTTATGTTCGTTAGCATTTTAACCGGCTTGCAATCGTATTTACTTATTGGGCAAATTTCATATTGGTTTTTATAGTTTTAAATAGAACTTTTTAAATTTTGCCAGTAATATTTATCTTTAATTTTTTGTTCCGTTTCGTCTATTGCTCTATGATTACTTTTATCTTCGTGAAAATTTTTTATTATTTCAGGAATATCCTGTTTGTCAATAATATCAATTAATTTTGATAGTCGACGTTTAAACTTTGTAGAAGGTATTTTTTTCTTAAAACCTAGTAAAATAGTTTATAAGTATTTGGGTTTTCGAAATATAAATAAATCCGGAAGAGTGGATTCTTTTATAAATTCACTGTCGTTTTGTATATTATCGTCGTCTTATTCGTTGGTTTTATTCTCGGAATTTGTGTTATTGTACCGAGTAACTTGGTTAGTATATTTTCCTAAATCGAAAACATTTGTAGTGTGGATTTCTGTATGCGATAATGCGTCGGCAATTGGTATTTAATTTGCCTTTTTTGTACAGTAAAACTTTCAGAGCTTTTATATTTGGGATATGTTTGGTGTGGAATTTTTATTTCGCCATTTCTTGTAGATGCTTTTATTTTTATAATCTGTTCACTATGTGGGGCAATGGTGACCCAATTTATTTCCATTTGAGTTTTATGAAGACATAATTTTATTTTTTTAAGGGTAATTAATATTTTTTTTTTCAACACTTAAGTTGACTTGACGTAATTTTAAATTATCAAGGCCAGTTAGTTCATCAAAACGTTAAGACATTTGAATCAATAAAATTTCAAATTAAGTTTCTCTAGTAAATTGAAAATTTTTGATACTGGGATTATTGCCCTGTATTTCTGTTCTGATTTTTGAAATACAGATGATACAATGAATGGGTAATTTTTGATACGGTTCGGGTTTATTTGAAAGTTAAACTTGGATTAATAAAAAATTAGTTCAAATCTGAATCAACTACAAATTTGAGATTATATTCTGGAAATGTAATGTATAAAAGTTTGCCAGAATTGGAGTTATTTAAAGATATTTGTTGTAGCAAATTGAAGGATCCTTCGATGGATATTCCTGAAAATTTGGGATATTCGTTCTCAACTTGTTGAAGTATATTTATCTCGCTGGTGTTCCTAGTATTCATAATTATATTCGTCGTATGATAGGTGAGGATTGCTCAGTTCGTAAACCTGGTATTGTTTCTCAGTATCATAAGGGTTCGTTGTAAAACTTTTTGCACTCTTAGGTTAGGATATCTAAAAAATCTGACGTGATAAATCAATGTTGAAGCCCGATTCGGATTCAGCGCACCAAAATACTTCGGAAAAGTATACTAAAATTTCTGTCGCTTAAACCTTGTTAGCCTGTAAATCCGATTTAAAAAAGTTTATTTTTCCGAAGACTCGCGAATTTGTGAAGTATTTTTATGGCTAAGTATTGGGGTTTGGTCCAACAGGTATGGGCTTTGAAGAGAAACTTGACCTAAATTGATTGTGATTTGTATGTGCGTTAAATGGTCGTTGATTAAAATTTTAAGAAAAAAAATTATTACTGTTAAATTGAGGTCTCGGACATTGGATTAAAATTATTAAAATTTTGATTCATGGTACGCGTTCCGAAATTTTGCCCACTGTTTGTATTTTTTATTTGGTTATTTCCCATATTTTGAAAGTATTTAATATTTCTTCCTTGAATTACGTACTTGATAGCATTGGTTAATGATTGTGGACAAATATATACAATATTAGTACTCAGTGTTTCTCTTAGTCTTGACAGAAATGTTTTTGGAGCAAAATTTTGATATAAGGTTCGTTTTATACCTGCGGCATTGACCCCTTTATGGGCGCCTATATAACTACATAATAAATTTAGAATTTCTAAACATCTGTCGTAAAATTATTGTGAATATTCATTAGGTGATTGCCTCAGCATCAAAAAATCTCTGATTCGACAACTTTTATAGCATCTATCTGCAAAATTTCTAGACAAAGTTTCTTTTAATTCGGATCAGTTAGATACGTTTTATATATTTATGATTAATTTAGCATTTCTTGTTAGCTTGTCAACTGAAGAATATAAAAGATAAGTATTTTGAAATGACTCTGTGTTTGTATTATCGTAAAAATTATTGATTAATGTCTGGCACACCGCTAAATATCTATTTAGCTCTGTAGCCATCAAAGATTGGAACACAGTTTAGATATTCGGACTTAAACTGATTAACCATTATTTTGTCATTTAATAAATTGATAATACAATCTAAATCACTTTTTCTAATTTCTTCATCACTTAACCAGTCAAAAAATTAATTTAAATTATCTTGTTCTTGGGAAATACCTGCGGAATTTTCGACAAGAGTTTTATTTAAAATTGAATTTATATTAAATAAATCGTTACAATTTGCACTTACATAACTAACTAGATTACTCAAGTCATTCTTCTATAAGACTCCTTGATGATGCAGCAATATTCGTCTGAACCAATCAAAGACTTCTTGCGAATAGAACGATTTGGGTTCCTTTCCAGTATTCTCGCTGCTGGTAGTGTAACAGTTCCTCGATGGATTGGGTTTCTGATTTTTAATAAACCACTCTGTCGAACAACACACATTTTACTTCAGCAAAGTTACAATGTTTGATCGCTGATTAAAACGATGGTCGAACTTGAATTGTTCATTACATAATCAATATCCACACATCCTACTTACTGCGCCAGTTAGCTAATTGACCCCAGGAAATACTCTTTAAAAAAAAACACTTTATTTAACTTAAAACTTTTAATGCTTTACTTTTCACCTGTTTTTAAATAGCAACTATCGCTATCATAATTAATAAATATAAGCTTACTAACTCTAAGAAGTTCTATCTCTAACTAACTTTAAACTCTGACTAACCTGAACTAAAACTCTATTGCAACCGGTAACAAAAGGAAATTATGAACCATCAGCGAAATGCATAGTTCGAACTTTTATATATGGTCTTATGAAACGATTATAAAATTTACCTTTAGGTAAGAAAAATACTATTAAAAATTTTAATTTTCTTTTAGTAGTAAGTAATTATCAAAAATTAAACGTATCCAGAGTTAGTCCTTCACAAAAAAATTTTTTTAATTAGACCACAAGAATTTCACATTGAAATAGAGGTACAGCTTAGAAGATTTGTTCTTGAAGCATTCCAAAGTATAATCCACGTAATGCTAAACAATGTGTTAAATTCTGCAGTTCTATCATGATGTTTATAAAATTTAACAATATTTTTAGACTTCTAAAATCTTTATATTTTTATTTTAATAATGTATCATCCATATCCCTGTATTCCTTTATTTATTTGTGTTTTCTTGTTAATAGTTATTGGATGATTTTACATTAAGGGTTTATAATGATTATGAAGTACATTTTAATAACTTATTAATATTAGAATATTTAACTTAATATATGAAACAATTTTTACAAAAGTAAAAAAATACTAGTTCGTACCTTAAAAATTTCATAATAATGGTGAAAACATAACTGAAATTAAACCCAAATATAACACATTGTTGAACTCAAAATAAAAAGAGCTTTTACATTTAATATTCAAATGATAAGTTAGTTGATTATAGTTGCTCGAAGCCGAAACATCAAATAAAGAAAACGTCCATCTTTAAGCTCATAAAAAATTGCCGTAAAAAGTTTCATCGGCATCGCTCCAACTTTAAAATTAGCGACAAAAAGGAATAAAATACAAATAATACAAATATTCTGTTTTTAATATAATAAAAATTTCTGATCTTTATTTCATTGATTCTTAAAATACTTTTTTCCATTTAACCAGATCGATATCTTATCTGGTACTGTTAGAGAGATTCCCATACTGACTCGCAATATTGGACTGGTCAGCCAAGAATCACCTTCTTTTTGATTGACTGTCCAAGTTCACCTCCTATATCGATTGGTTACGTAAACTCCACCAAAGAGATTCAAGCATTTTTTGATGGAAACTAGTTTGGAGCATTATAAATCTGCTGAGTCTATTTGAAAAAATAACAAAAATATCTCTTAGTTAAACGACATATACTCGAAAAACAATTGCACTGTTATATTTTAAAAATAGTTTTTTAAAGACCACTATGAGTCCTTATTTCAAAATGTAATTAATATCCTAGGATCTGTAATAAAAAAACTTCCATTATCTAATGACATTCTAAACTCTAGAAGTACAGTTTAACGATAATGACGATAAACCACTTATTAAACAACATTTTCTTGACATTTTAATCCTAAATTTGCTAACAAAAAACTTAAATCTATCCTATAAACTAGATAAATCTGTATTATATTTTACGGATTTGTACCATACATGGTTTTAATTTCCACATATTTTGTTCAGTAAACCTTAAAACTATTACATTCTTGTTTGATACTTAACATTAACGAATGTTTTTCAATTATCAGTGTCTTTTGCTCAAATTCCGCACTAATATTACACTCCACGCACTTATGTATATATATTTATGTATATATATATATATATATATATATATATATATATATATATATATATATATATATATATATATATGTATATTATAATGTACGACATGGAGGTAGCTATACTGGCGCGCAAACGAAACTCAAATTGTTATTTCTATTTGAAGACACCGACAAGTTTATCAATGCAGTTACATATAAAACGAGCATATTATGTGACTTATGAACTTAATTGTTTGTATCCAAGTTATGTTGTTTTGGATCCTATGGATTTTGGATATGAGCTGAAAGAAGATTGGCTAGTTTCTTCTAAAATTAATGTGCTTTTACCCCCCATTGAGAAATTTGTCTCCAATTGTGAATGTAACGCGTGTTCAACAAAGATATGTCGATGTGTTTTGGCTCAAATCGTATGTTGCAGTTACTGTTCATGTTTTCAAAACAAGACATGTAAAAATAAATATAATTAAAATAAAAATATTGTATTTATTTAAATATATTCTCATTGAATACTTTTTTATTGCTTGCGGAAACACGCAATACGTGTCGAGTAGCTTAAGCTCAAATGCGTCGAAATTACAATTTGCTTATAAACTCGTGAAATAATATTGAGTCGTGAAAAGAGGCTATTCATGACAACATCCGATAGGTGAGAGCGCAGTAAGGAAAAGTATAAAACGAGCAATTTTTCTACCTTCAAATTATAAACTATCAATTATTGTATGTAATGTCGCAAGTAGTCATGCCCCAGATGGAAAGAACATATGACTAGCGATCTAATTTTCGACCACCGAAAATGTATGGATGTTTCGTCCCGATACCGGTGGTGGACTCATCAGTGGGATCCACCGGTATCTTTCCCAGACATCCTGTTTGTCGTGCTTTCTACAAAACTTGGATTCCTATTTAGCCAAGTTTTGTCGGCAAATAATGGTGAGATATTAGGTTTCACAATATGCCCCCTCAAGGCATCTGCTTACCCGACTTCGACTACGATAGGGAGTCCAAGCCGTAGGAAAGCATATGCCTGAGAAAGAATGTGAAACGAACATCCTCGGTGATCTTCCAAAGGTCAGGCCGGACTTAATCAAAGCCCTTTAGCGGTTTTGGACGTTTGTCCTATATCCGCATCATGAGCAGTGTTGGACGTTTGTCGTATATCCGCCGTCCTGTCACGTTCGCCATGTCGCAAATAGTCATGCCCCTGATGGAAAGGACATATGACTAGCGATCAAATTTTCGACCATCGAAAATGTATGGATGTTTCGTCTCGATACCGGCGGTGGACTCATCAGTGGGATCCACCGGTATCTTTCCCAGACATCCTGTTTGTCATGCTTTCTACAAAACTTGGATTCCTATTTAGCCAAGTTTTATCGGGAAATAGTGGTGAGATGTTAGGTTTCACAATAGTAACATACATAATTATTTTATTGTTTCTTATATTTCATGAAAAAATTGGTTGCAAATCAAAAAGTCGATTTTTTTCTAATTTGTTTAAACAAATGAAATAATGACAATTTTTCGATATAAAACATATACCATCGTATAGTATGGGCCAAAACAAGAAAAAACTCTATATATGATGTACATAAAAAATCAATACTTTTGGAGTTAATAATTGAAAGTAAAGCTTTCGTTGATCTAATCAATATTTTTTAAAAATAAAAAAAAAATCGGAAGTTTAAACCTACATCTTCAATCTACAATTAATAGAAATATCGAAAAGTTCAAATCAGGCAGTTATTTTGAGCGATAAACAATTTGTGTTTCGTGTGCGCACCGGAATAGCTATTTCCACGTTGTACATTATTTAATAAATATAGCGGTGCGCAGAAGTGGGCGCTCGAAACATAATTTGTTAATCGCTCAAAATAACTGCCTTATGCAAACTTTTTGACCTTTCTATTAATTGGAGGTTGTAGATCTAGGTTTCGACTGTTGAAATCCAACAAACAGGGTTTGAAGAAATATTGATTAGGTCAAAACTTTTGAAATTTTCACTTTCAATTGTTATTAACTCCGAAACTATTGATTTTTTGTATATAACAACTTTTTCTCGCTATACGATGGTATAGGTTTACATCAAAAAATTATTATATTTGTTTAAACAATTGCGATTTAAACATATTGGTACCCCTTTTCGTGATTTCTGAACAACAAATTCGGTTTCAGCGGACTTAAATACATGAGAATAAGTTATTTCTATCCTTGTACTTTGAAAAAACAATGGGAAACTACCCAATATCCAAACTATAGACTAAATCAAGATCCAACTGAAGGATAAATATTTTTGAACTTTATTCTGCTGAAACTTAAATACTCATATTATTAATAACTCCTTTAGTTTTATTTTGTAACGTTTTGTTTAATTGTATCTTGTATCTTTTCAGAATCTATAGTTTTATTTCTGTTTCTTAGTTATAATATACTTCATTAAAGTCTTTTCGGCAAAGCCGAATTGATCGACCGGTAAACCAGTATATGTGGTGTATATTAGCTGATATCGGTAAGACTAGTAAACAAATACAAAAAAAATGCGACTGATGTTATAATGGCTGTTCTTGAGACTTTAAAGTACCCTGATAGCGAATTCAATAACCAAAATTTTCCATCATGTATAGATTTGAGCCATAGAATGTATTATTTATTTTTATTTTATACACACATTTTTATATAATATTTATACATAAGTTCATAACAATAAAAAAAAGATTATTTAAGGATAACAGGTTTTATTTATAAAAATACACACGAAAATACATTTATAGTGAGTCTCCTTTTTGCAAATGTTAAGTTTCGTTTATAGTCCTGATCATTTCCTCTCAAAAGAAACCAACAATAATCCCTCATGATTGCTGAATCTCATCTGCCTTAGTAGCGTCGCTCCACTATTAATATGTCTTGGTGGAACCTTTCTGTTCGCTCGTTACTAACCGCACCCAAATTTTCTGAAAAAAAATTTTAATGTGAGTGCAACAAGTGAGTTTTAAGAGACATGTTACAGCCCATTTTTCAGTAGCTTTTAAGTAGTTCTTCTACAAGTTTTTCGTAGGTTTATACTTTTTTGTTTCCTAAAAACTTCGAAACAATTGTTTTAAAACTATTCCAAGCAGCTAATTCAACATCATTTAATTTTTATCAAACTGTTGATCCTTTAGTATTTTTTTAATTTGTGGTAATATTCCTTCCTTAAGCTAAGCATCACTTAGTTTAGGAAAAATTTGTTTAAACTATTTAAACGTATCTTCTTCTTCATCTAATGCTTTCACAAAATTTTTAGTCAATCCAAGTTTAATGTGTAATGGAGGTAATTGTACTTTTTTGGGATCAATTAGAAGTATATTCTTTAGGTTAGCTTGACCTGGAATATATTGATCTCCCAGAAGTCATTCTTTTACTTGGTGATGCAATACTTCGTAAATCCACCCTGAAGCCCTAGTAATAATCCAATGACTTTTAGGTCACTACATATTTACCACATATTTTCGCATGTTTTCTTCATGTCAACTGCATATACAGGAGTGCAAGAATAGAGGGTCTTTTGTTGTCATTACGGAGAAGAACTGCTTTTAAACTTATTTTAGAAGAATCATAAATAAGCTCCATTCGTCCGGGTTATGTGCAAATTCCAATTATTCCATAACACTATTTGGATTAACACAAAAGAACATTTTATCCTGCAGAATAAAAAAGGAGGATAGGTCCTGGTTACGGTTCCTAAATACTGTAACTTTGGTTTCAGTGTCTAGTAAATTCCATTGTTGTAATCTAGACTCTAATAATGGAGCATGCTCTTCGGACAAGTGGAAGTCCCGAGCTAGATCACTTAGTTCAGGTTGCTCGATGAAGTCGGGTGCGTCGGGAAAATAAGAATCTTCTTTTTCTGATACATTATCGGGTTCTACCTTATCATCATACATATCCAAATCTTCCTCCCATTTTGCCGGGGGCGCTGGAACTGGTAAACCTCCTTCATGAAGAACCGATTTTATTGCTGAACGGATATCCGGATATTTAATATTATGTTTGCTCTTTTTTGAAAAACCAGACACTTTTGTCATGCAAACATGTAGCAAAAACCATCCGCAAGGTTAACATTTATAGGCGTCAACTAACTTTATTCAACAGAAAGAAAACACTAATACAAGGGTCTTACTTATTGGTTTGTTCGCGCACTTCGCTTTTCTATCTAATAGTAACCACTACTTCTGCTTAACCAGTACTGATGATACGACTGCCGGCCAGCTGCTTTTATAGTAGGAATTATATAGATTTAAATGTATACTTTCGTTATTTTAAGCCCTAGGGGGTTGAGACTTCATGGTTGATTTGTCATTCCTAGACACCCCTATGTGTTTTTGCCAGAGTATGCACAATTTCCCTAACTGATGGAAAATGTAAATTTGGCAACGTCGCCATCCAGTATATTACAAATTAGTTTTAAAAATATTGTAAATAAAATACTCATTCATTTTTGCTGAAAACATCAATAATTTTCGCGTTTAGAGACCAAATATTAACCAAAGACTTTAAGATTACAGTCGCAAATTGGCTGAAAAAATAATGATAATTGTCCTTTCAACTAATATGGTATTACCCTCGTAATTTTACCAATATATCGATAATTTCCTATACTGTGCTTGGCTTTTTTACATTTGTGGAATTTACCGTTCTTTATTTTAAATAGATCTCGGTTTTTCTACGCCAGTTATCAAGAAGATTCTTCCTTTAATGACTATTGTACAGGAGTTTATTTAATGGTAGCAAAATAAATATTGCATGCATAACTATTTTTCTGAGTTTATTTTACAATAAA
The DNA here is from genome assembly GCA_034092305.1 of Diaprepes abbreviatus. Classification (NCBI taxonomy): domain Eukaryota; kingdom Metazoa; phylum Arthropoda; class Insecta; order Coleoptera; family Curculionidae; genus Diaprepes; species Diaprepes abbreviatus. The sequence continues at coordinate 110,523 of JASJET010000476.1, forward strand.
ATAATTGTGTTCTCATCATTTAGTATTTACATTAGTTTTCGGGGCTTCTGTTGATCAATTTGTCTTTGCTGATTGATAAAGTTACCATGCTAATTCTATTTGTGCACTTATATTGGACTTTGTACAATTGTGATAATCTTGGCTATCCTCATCTTACTCGTTTTTTTCTGAACAATTCGTTTATTTTGAAAGGAAAGAGATTCTAACTAAGCCGAAGTGTGAAAACAACGTGAGTCAGATATTTTTACTCCACTAGTTAGGATTTTTCAGTTAAAATTGTAATTTGTTGTTAATTTTTTCGGTTTCTGTTGTCTCCTAAGAGAATTATCGAGGCTTGTAGGTCCTCAAAATCCTTAGAGAGGCTCTCCTTTCGACCAGAATTTTTAAGTTCATCGGCCAACTGTATGTATGTATGTGCGTCGAGTTGGGGTCTGTACACTGCAACCTTGTAGATCTATTGTGTCCCCCTACTGCTACCAAGTCATAAGAATTACATTATCAGCTAAAGCAGGTTCTCCGATCCTATTTTCCTCAGGAAAGCGGCTAAATGTAAACCTCCAGAGTTTTTTAAGAAGATTCTTCTTTAAATAAGTTTATTCTTTTATGGTCTGCATCTCTAACTGACTTCTTTTAAGAAGTTTTTTTCACGAAGTCCTTTTAAGAACTTTTTCTTCTTCGAAGTTTGTCCTTTACGGACTACTTTTTATAGAAGCCCGTCGTATGTGTTCAGTTTTAGAGTCCTTGTTGCGGTTCTTATGCAGTTCTTGTATGCGGTTCTTATGCAGTTCTTGTATGCGGTTCTTATGCAGCTCTTGTAGAGACACTTCTTTTTAGAAGCCCGTCGTATGTATGCAGTTTTAGAGTCCTTGTATATAGTCCTTATGCAGTTCCTGTTTGCGGTTCTTATGCAGTTCTTATAGAGACACTTCTTCCCATCACAAATCTGGAGTCGAGACTGCTCGTGAATCTGGGAGAATTGCTTGCATTCGGACAACAAGATAAGCAACTTGATGAATTGTTAGTAGCTTATTTTGTTTTGTCTCGAACATTGACCACCAATCAACGTTCTCCATCTAAGTCTCAGTTTCCGATCCAACAGGATTGATGGTCGATGGTTAGAGCTATATAGATTTTCTCTTAAACGTGATCATGTTCTTCACCTGCAGAGTAATACTAAGAGACTATGTACTGTAACTTACTGTTATTTATTTATCTTTTCATTATTTAGCTCTCAGGTGTAACCTTTGGTTAGCGCATAGCTCGTAATCGTATATTTATTCCCATTGTTTGTATGTTTGTAACTCAAGTAACAGTTATTAAATATTGAATGTTTATATAATTCTTTTAGTTATTTTTTTAGAGTGGATATTACAAAAAAAAGTACCGCAATAACCAATGGCAGCTTGCCGTTCAGCTGGTTTGGAGCTTCTGGCGCTCTAATTAAACGAACCTCCTTTGTCTGAGCAGTCGGTGATTTGCTCACTGAACCCAACTGCTTTTTTTGCAGTTAATTCATCCCAATTTCTTTTACCCTCTTTTTTCAGTCAGAGGAAGTGTATAGAAATATTCAGTGATCCTCTTAGATCGTTCAACCATGCCATCTGACTGAGGATGTAAAGCTGTCATACTGAAATAATTAATAGCAACCACGATGTATTATCTAGCCATATCAAGAACTATTCCAACATTATACTCTTCATTTTGCAACTAGAGTGTGTGTGTATATCTTGTTCTTTTGCACATTTAGAGCACTATAGATACCAAGACTTTATGTCTTGACATTAGTTATCCCTGTAAAATATTTCTCAAAATTTGTTTAGAGTTTATTTAACTTTTAAATAAACACGTGACTTTCCATAGTGAATTTCTTTTAACTACTGGACCTTTGTTTCTGGGTACTGCCAACTGAATTTTAATTTCCTTGCCGTTGGCGCTCTCCGAGGATCTCTTTGTTACCGGTCTTCAATCAGCAGTGGGTCCCACGGAGCCTAAAGTTTCTTTAATGGAAGTTCATTTTCCGAAATATCTTACTAACTAGAACGTCTTTCATTATCGTCTTTAAATTGAAGAAATGGTGCCGGATCTGTGTCTTCAAGTTGCTCTTTTCTCATCTGAGTTGTACTCCACTCTGAATCAATGACAAAAGTGACTGTCTGAATAGGAAACCGATCTCTATCTTCTGTTTTGCTACAACGCTTGAAATTTTTTTACATGGTCTCCGTGACACGCATCTGCGTTGATATGAAGTCTTCTCGCTTCATGTTCGATTTTAAAATTGTACTTTTCAACTTCTTGGTTTCTTCAAGTTCTTGTAACGAAAGATGTTTCCAGTTTGTCCTGAGCTGTTCAATTAGTCCATTATATGACAACTTTGATATAGCTTTATTGGGCTCTTCACATTTTACCGCCCATTTTGATGGCTCGTATATTGTTATATCGGCTCTTTTATTAATTTTTACATATCTAGGAAGAAAATTAGCTACTCTTATTGGTATGTTTTCATTTGAATTAATTAATGCCTTCGCTATCAGGTATTTGCCGGATTTATTGACGTTTTGAACTTATGCAATGGGGCTTTCAAAATTCTTGTTCATTCTTCAGTAAATGATCTTCTATGTGAGTTCCTTTATTATGCTTATTTGGTCCTCTTACAGAATAAATTCGATGCCAAACTTTAAGATGCTAAACTTTTTGTCGAAGGAGAATCCATGCTGACAAATCAGGTCCCTATCCAGAATGAAGTCATCTTCTATGTCGGCAACTAACACTAAATTATTTAATTTTAGCCATCCAAATTGAAGCCCCACTTGCTTTTCTCCCATCACATCAGCTCCTCCTCCAGTTACATTTCTGAATGTTACTTTGCGATACAATGGTAGAAAAGAATATCATTTATTTTCTCTTCGATTACAAGACTGCCGGCGGTTCTTTCTAGGCTGCGAATAGAAATAATTCTGTGGAGTTTTCGATATTGATCAACACTAACGCCTTAATATTGACTAAGTTTAGCTTTCTTGGTTCTCTTCGGTGCGATCTCTAAATGGTGAACGAGAAGTTACTTGCACCCCACATTCCTTTCTCATCTGTCCAGTTCCTCCACATCTATAGTACTCTATCTGTTTTTTTTTTATAAATTCAAGTATTCAGTTTCTTAAAAATTCCAGGTGATATTTTGTCAATCGTTTGGTTTGATGAGTCCTTGATTCTGACCTTGATAGGCTGCTTCTATTTCTAACGACCTGCCTAACACTTCACTACAATTACTAATCTTGTTTATATGGAATATATTTTCTATTTCTTAATCTTTGATTTTATCAATAAAACAGTGGATAGTAAGCTCTTCTCGGAATTCTTCCGTAGCTCTTGGGTAAACCAGATGAAAAAGGCATCGAACATTTGTTTAATATTCTTACAAACTTTCTCCATCTCATTGCTGTTTTGACTTGAATTGTGGATGATATAACTGGTGTCGATGTTAATCGTCAAATCTTCTTTCTAATGCAGCATTGAGGATTTCTAAAATAACCTTTTATACCACTTAAAACGTTTAACTTGATCTTTAATCTTCTTCTTTTTGGTTACGTTCTTCTTCTTTTTGACAACTTTCTTCTTCTTCTCTTCCGACGACAGTGTTCTTCATTTTGGTGATATTCTTCCTCTCCCTGTTTTTCTTTGAGAAGACGCTGTTATCCTTTTTGGAGACGTTATTCTTCTTCTTGTTTGTCTTTAAGGTGACGATATTCTATACGTTCCCTAAAATCAAACAATGTTCTATTTATTTGCTCAATTTCGCTGTTTGCTTTTTAGTACTCACAATAGAAACTTCTAGAATGTTGTTGAATATTCTAAACTCTAATTTTCGCTAGCTCCTCTCGTTTTCAAATAAAATGTTTTAGAATTTCATCGAAAATTCAGTTATAAGTTTCTTTCTTGTTTATAAATACGACGGTGAAGTCAGTTTTTGCTATCACTTCCAATTTCCGAAAAGAATGTTCCAAAATTTTGTCGGATATTAGGTTGTAAGTTTCTTTTTTGACGATAAATTCGATGGTGAAATCACTATCTTCCTGGGTTTCAAAATAGAACGTTCTAGAACTTTATCGAAAGGTAATGTTATCTTCTTACTGGATAATAAATTCAGTAGGGTCCGTTTTTCTCTATAACTTCAGGTTTATAAATATAATTTTCTGGAAATCCGGTGAGAATCCTCATTTTAGACACCAATTGCTACGATTTTCTGTCTCTTAATTTTTATTCACTAACACCTACAGAATATGTTCGAATAAAGGTCCAGAATCCCATTAAGAAACATGATTAAAAATGATGACTAATCGATATAATATTTCTATAAGCCCTATTTACTTCTTCGTTCCAATATTAATGCAATTATTGTAGACTATTTTTACCACAGGAACGTAGTTATACTCTAGCTGATTTAACTGTAGAATTTATTAAGATATACAATCATTCTTGTATTGTCAACGTAAGCCTAGGAAGCAACCCGACCACTATTTCGTCTCCGAATTTATTTAAGAGCATTGTCATGCTCGTTCGCTTTAGTCAAGAAATTATGTAACCAAAAGTGAAAATCTTATCAAAATTCATTCTGCAGTTTTTGTGATTATCCCCAAAATATAGGCAGAAAGGGGACGAGAAGCTTTCTTGTACCTCATGTCATGATTTAATAATATATTTTCATACATAATAAGAGAACTCCTTCTTCCCATTTTTCTATTTCGCAATAACAGTCACAAAAATGAAACTTATATTTAACTTTCAATTTATTTATGAAAAACAATAATTTAACTAGAGCAAAATAATTATGTCATAAAAAAAATTAATCATTTTGTAGTTTAAAATACAATAACATTTATTTTAAATTTATGATCCTCCATATCGATAAACTGAATTGAAAAAAAAACTGTTTGTGTAGCTAGAACTAAAAATATTAAGTGGAATTAATAAAAAAATAATAAAATATTAAGGTAATTTTTAAAAATTTACAGAATAGGACAAAATTATGGGCTGTTCAAAATTTAGTTTTTACCATTAATATTTACGCAGCAATTAAGGTATTGTTAAATTTCCCCACAAAACGCAAATCAATTTTTTGTAATAGAACAAAAATATTAAAAGATGACCCTTCATGTCAAAATTGTAAATTTTTATAAACAGTTATTTTCTGTGCATTGCTTGGCTGGACATAACTTTACTGAATAATGTTATCAAATTATTAAAACTCATTGGAAGCCTCTTATCAAAAGGGTTGTAAAACAATATAAAATTGCTTTAACCAATACTTAATTTTTATGTTTACCATCTTTCGTGTTTCATATCGGAAACGACTTACTATATTTGGATTAATCCCTATGCTCCACCCTTGACTTATTTAGAATAAAAAATAGATATATAAGTTAATAGATGTAGCTGATAATTGATGGAAATTCACTGTAACTAATGATTATAAATTTCCACTATTTTTATTTTTATTTTTAATATTTAAAAAATCATTACAATTGTTTCGGCACATAAGGCCTTTTTTAGATGGCAAACAATAACTTGTTGTTTACCATCTGAAGGATACCCTGAGTGTTGAGACAATGGTCATGGTTTATTAAATAGTAAAAATAAAATAACAAAACCCCTGAAAAGGTGATTTATTATTTGCTTCTGTCTATACCTGCAGTTTGCATCAGCAGTCAGCCCACATTTTACTTTATTAAGCTTAACAGCGGCTACCTCAGTTCGGATGCGGTTAAGAAATCGCCACGAGAGCACGTCTTGGTCCTCCAAAGAATAACATTATGGAAGCTCTTCACTGGTCCGAAGCAAAAAACTTAAAGACTTGAGTCTGTTATAAGATTGGGACCCAAGATACAATATTTTTGTATTTGAAGTCTTTTTACAATCCATCAGCTGGTGAATTATCATACATAATATACACGAAATGGACTCTCGATATAAATATTCTTTTAAAGCGAAAAACATATAATTTATAAGCTTACAGAATTATATAAGGTGCGATAATTAAACAGCACATATAAGCCAAAGCTCAGTTGCGCGTTAATTTTTTACATCCAGAATATTTACCACTACTCGAAATATTGTGTGAAAAATTTTTCTCATAAATTTTTTATTTCTCTAAAGTTGACAAACAGAAGAAAAATGCACTATTAAGATAGTTCTCAAGTTCTTGGTTATTTATTGTTATTAAAATTGAATAGTTCTATGCAATATTTGGAAAAGTGATTCCACATGGTAAAATGAAGACGATATGCCATATGATAAAAAGTTGAAGACACAATTCTTTTCGAGTCAAATATAATTTTTTTTTCTTATTTTTATTATCTTGCAGTTAGTTTCTTAACTTATCAAGTGGATATTTGGTACAGGGATTATACTTAATAATTTCTATTATTTTGTTAAAGTTCACTTTATCTAGAATTCAGATTTTATTTTATATATATATATCTTTTTTATTTTGACAGTTATTGGAAAAAAACGACATATCATTTTAAAGAACAAAGAATTCTTAATAAAAAGATACTCTTTATTCGAATCGATAAACCACACCGTTTAGGAGCAAACTGGAATTAAAATTTTTAGTACCAGAAAAAAAATCGATTTTCAAATGAAATATTTCATGCAAGATATGCTTCTAGATACAGCTACCTAACTTCGGCATTTCTATTTACCTTCCAATAGCAAGATTTTATGTCCTGATATTCAATATTCGTAAGTTATTTCGAAATAATTAAACCGTATTAATTTTAAGTTGTTCACTAATTTCAGGTCTACTAAAATAGAAAGAAGGTTTAATGTATTGTCAATTTTTACTGTCTAATAGAACTTTTTTAAATTAACAGGTAACCATACGATTTTTAGTTAGTACCAACAGTCGAACGATACGTATCAAAATTTTATGATATTCCGACCATTATTCATCGAGATATTGAAGTTTTAGTAACGCACAATTTGGTATTTCTAAAAAATAATTTTATACGTTTTTTGATGAAAAAATAACACTTAAATCTCATAAATGGCTTGAAAAGTGTTAAAAGGATTCTGTTCCGTCGAAAGCAACAATTTGTCGTTTGTTTGCAGAATTCAAGCGCGGACGTACGCGCAAATGATGCTCTGATCATCCATATAAGACTATTACACGGGAAAACATAAAAAATACACAAAAAATGACATGTCCTTTTTCTATCAAAACAAAAATAATACAAGTATATGAAAAATAAAACATGAATTTCTGTTAAAGTAACCTGTGATGGCACATTAATGAAACATCTTTAAAACACAACAACAGAGGTCATTAAACGTAATCTCTGTGTCGAATATCAACTTGGTAAGCTAAAAACTTACGCAAGAATTTGAAAATAAGAATAAAAGAATCTCGAGGAGTTTCTCGTTTTCAACTTTTTATTATGTGACTTAATCCATTTATCACCTCTCTAAGTAACTTGGTGCATTATCCGATACTAAAGGAATGTTATAGATGATTAATTAGATGTACAAAAGTTACCAGTGTAATTAATAATCTTTAATTTGAAAATGCCTTTTATATTATCATATTTTTGGCAATAAATTACAATAAAATATATACCACGAGTACATTTCAATCAAGAATAGACTACGCTAAGTATTGAAAGTAATGGTTCTTCTCTTTACAGCTATGATATTATGAAAGAGACAGTATTGGATTTAACCAGTATTTGTATAAAGAATTGTAGCGTATATACTCAAGTGGATTAAGATTTTACGTACCACAAGAAAAAGTTTATATATATATATATATATATATATATATATATATATATATATATATATATAGATATTTACAGGTATGTTTATATGTAAAACAAATATATTGTTGAACGTAATTTCTTTCGTCAAAAAGCGTGTATTGTATTATCTTCAAAATCTACTTCTACTCAGTATAATGCGTTCAACAGATAATTTCTTTTCTGGTAGCAAAGACGAACGAAAATAGTAATTAACTGAAATTTTCCAAAACTCTAGTAATGACAATGAGATATTTCTTGGAAGTAGTGATAAAATAAATGTATTAATATTAGCTACGCCATCGAAATATATAACTTCGATGAACATATAAATATTGAATTTTATTTAGCTGCATTTTTCAACGAACTACTTAAAACACATATTTTATAGTTATATATGAGGTCTCGTATCCCACCAATGAAGCCTTTTAGAAGGCTTCAGACATAAAAATTAGTTTATTATACTCATACAGTAAACTATTTTTACAATATCCTATGGAAATGTATTCATCTTGTACAAATATTTCAGGAAAATAAATAAGCGTCTAACATGAATAATTATTTTTCTTTCTCTTTCAAAATTTTATATTATAGATGAACAAATAAGCAGTGTTTATTAAAAAAGTCAGAAATTGAATTTTTTAGAAGCATTTAAGGTATAAACGTGCTTTTGAACTGTTTCGTGTGGTGTATTCCTTAAAATACATCAACTGTTTATAAGTAGTTGAAAACTTCTCCACTTTCATCTGTGAAGAATTCAATTTATATTATTTAAAATATGACAAAGTGAAAAAGATTAGAATCACATACTAAAACACTATTAAAAGTGCAGTATACTAGCACACAGTAATCGTTGGTCAGTCCATAATCCCCATACGTTTCAATGTTGAGGGAATGGATAGAATATTCCATAAACTTTCAAATTTTCATGAAACAGCCAATTTTTCGATATTAATTCTTTATCTTCACTTAATCTGAAAATCTTAGCAATACTTTAGTTTACAAAATATTATTTTGTTACTAATATATTTTTCCGGACGGTCGGTATTTATACACATTGTATTATTTTTTACCTTTTATTCAACTTCACTTTTATTCACAATTCCTGACAACTTGTCGAATAGTTCAAGTTACATCAACGATGTCTCAAATTAAACTGTTCACGAAAGCCGAGCTAGACCCTTTATATTCCCTTTTTCCGAATAGCAGAAGATTACGGATCTGTCTAGATGGATTTTTATACTACATGGTATAATAAAAATAAGAAAAAGGAGTAATTTGGCAATTCCTAGCCCTTCTTTCATAGACGTTCCATGTTAAAAATAAGGAAAGAGAATTTTCTAAAAATTCCAGACTATGAAGTGTCTACAGCGATAAAGTCCGTTACATTGCCCCCTTCCTAGATTTGATAGTCCCGATCAACCTTCTTAATTTTGATAACGAGTCAATCTGTTAAGGTGTACGACTTTCATCTTCGCATGTGGGCTTTCTTGCATTCGGTACACCAGATCGTTTAGTCAGGTCACTACGTTATTTGAACATTCCCTTGACTTCCGATGCTTTGGTGAACCCCCTTGATTTGTTTTCGTATTGTACAACCACCCTTTTTCACCAACCATGAATCAAACAGAATTGGCCTTGAGGTCATAGCGGGTCTTCATTTTGTCGCTTCCTATTTATAGTCGGTGTTGTACCTTCTCGAGAATGACCTGTAGGACGTACTTCTTCCATAGTCTCTTTCGCGGTCGCAGTCCCTCTCTATGTATCTTCTCGAGGATGACCTATAGAACGTTCTTCTTCGGTAGTCCCTTTAGCAGTCATGGTTCCTCTCGTCTCCTCTTCTATCTCTTCAGTAGTTAAGAAATAATATGACCCTCCTCCGCATGCGCAGTAGCGATGACCTTGACACCACACGTGCGCGCGCACACAACGCCAAGGCCAAACTTTTCAAGGTCGTTTTTTCAAGGGCAAAATTTCCGAGGTCGAATTGTCCAAGGTCAAATTTTCCAATGCCAAATATTCTCCAAGGTCAAAATTTTCAAGATCAGTGATATTTTAAAGGTCAAATATTTTTCAAGGTCATTCAGTTTTCAAGGTAGGTGTCTTAGGTCGCGGGTATATAAACGCAAAGGTGGGAGGAGGTTTGTATAAGTGCAGGTTTCCTCGAGTGAAAACGTGCTAGTAAAAATGTCTTACGTGTGTGATCAATGTGGAAAGTTATTTACCCGTTGTTGCAATGTGTTACGGCATAAAAAATAATCTTGTTTGTTAAGATTCGAGAATTCGGATGGAGCAAAGCGGCTAAGAATTGATGTTGCATCCACATCATCTGCAACACATTATTCTGATGTATGCGGTATTAGTGTGCCACAAAATCGAATTTCAGCTCACCACAGGACATTACAGCATAGAAGTAATGCGTGTGTACCAGTGTCCGAAGGCGTCCAGCTTAGTGAAACTGCATTTAATAAATGAATTGCAACATATTGCATAAGCAGTGTCAATGAATGTATTGACTATTCATTATTTTTTAATGAAATAAGATGCAAAGTGGTGAGCCTAATAACGGAGTTGTTAGCTGTATATCACATACTGAAAATAAACATGGTAGTTTTTGGACGTTATTTTTTGCAAGCACAAGATGTCTTTAGTGAGAAATCGTTCAATACAATCAATCAAATAGTGACTGCAGCAAGTGATGTGAATGATGTATATGACACATTTGTAGAGATGATGAAAGCCCAATCAAGCGAATTTCAGGAGAAGGATTCAGGTATGTAACGTTGTAAATGCAAAGAAACAAAAACATAATACAATAATTTTTGTAAAATTAAAATATGAAAATGTTATAAGATTTTTTAAATATTTTCCTTTTTTTACATTGCAGGTTGGGCTCTGGAGAAAATCCTATATTTGGAGGTGAATATGAATAAATATTCAAAAGCGTGCAGTATTCAATGTGTTTAACCAAGACGAGTGCTGTCTTGCTTGGGCCGTAACATCGGCATTATTTCCAACATCATTCGCATCTCTCCAGCCCAGCTCCTCCTACCCACACTATTCTAGAGTGTTAAACTTTACAGGTATGAATTTTCCAGTACAATTACGCGATATTTCTAAATTTGAGTGTTTAAATAATACTTCAGTTAATGTGTATGGTTTAGAGTCTAGCTTTGAAGACAATAAACTAAAATATGAAGTGGTGGGGCCATTGAGATTCGCCCCTAAAAAATTACAAATACACATAAATTTCTTATTAATAACAATAGACTGTGATATTAAAGATGCTGGTGATGATCATAATTGCGATACAAACTGTTCCAAGGCACATTATTGCTGGATTAAAGATTTATCACGATTGGTCCATTCGCAATTATCTAATAATCATAATAAAGGGCACATTTGTGATGGTTGTCTCATTACTTTTTAACACCAGCAGCTTTAGTGTCACATCAGAAATATGATTGTAATCACATATATTCTTTAACACTCTCAACGGATATGAAGGTGGATAAATTTGGACAGAGCGTTCCTGAAAATATATTAAAATTGGAAAATATCGAAAAACAAATGCGAGTTCCTTTTGTTGTTTACGCAGATTTTGAATCGGTATTAAAACCTGTTGAAACAGTTGAACCCAGTTTCCAAAGTTCATATAGTGTGAAAACTTTCAAGCATGAGCCATACTCTTTCCCATATCTAATAAAATGTTCTTTTGATGATACAGTTTCCAAATTTGAGCTATATAGGGAGATCGATGCAGCCAAAACTTTTGTAGATCGTATTGAAATGGATTTGATATATGTATAATACATATTTAAAGGAGATTAAACCGATGAACCGCTTAACACCTGATGAGGTAGAAGAGTTTGAAAATGTTATATGGTATATGTGAAGGACCTTTCAAAGAAAATGATGTTAAAGTAAGGGATCATTGCCACATAACAGGTAAAAAAAGATTTGGTGCTGCACATTCACTATGTAATTTAAATTATAAATTACCTAATTGTGTCCCTATAATATTTCATAATTTAAGTGGTTATGACAGCCATATGTTCATAAAAGAACTGTGCAGATATGGGGATACAATTGATGTTATAGCTCAAAGTAAAGAAAAGTACATATCATTTACAAAGAGCATTTACATGCATGACTATACCGATTTTAAAACCGGACAATTAAAACGGAAATATTTGAAGTTACGTTTTATTGATAGTCTCAAATTTCTATCGACATCATTGGAAAATTTGGGTAATGGTTTAAGAATTGATGAACTTAGAGAAACGCGAAAAAATTTTACCAACAATGATCAATTCAATATAATGCGTCAAAAAGGCGTCTTTCCATATAGTTTTGTTGACTCTATGGAAAAAATGAATACCCCAAATCTTCCAACGAAAAATCAGTTTTATGATCATTTGCGGGAAGAGCATATTAGTGATGCAGATTATGAAAGAGCGAAAAAAGTATGACGTTTGTTTGGATGTAAAAATTTGGGAGAATATTCAGACCTATATTTACAATCTGATGTATTATTATTATGTGATGTTTTCGAACAATTCCGAGACACATGTTTAAACGTTTATAAATTGAACCCAGCACAGTACTTTACTCTTCCAAGTTGATCTTTTGATTGTATGCTTCATATGACCAAGGTAAAGTTAGAGCTTTTAACGGACATTGATATGATTCATTTTTTCAAAAAAGATATGTATAGACTATGACAACCCACATGGTTATGTTTTTGAGGTGGATGTGCATTATACTAGTGATTTATACGATGCACATTCGGATCTACCGTTCTTGGTGGAAAACATCATACCACCAAATGAAAAAGCAAAATTGTCAAAATTGATATCGAATTTAAATGATAAAAAGTAATATGTGGTCCACTACAGGACACTAAAACAAGTTATCGAGAATGGTCTTGTGGTAATGCAAGCTCATAGAATTTTAAAATTTGATCAGTCTAAGTGGCTAAAAAAATATATTGATTTCAATACTGAGTTACGTAATGCATCAACTACGAAATTCAATAAAGATTTATTTAAATTAATCAAAAACGCGATTTTCGGTAAAACAATGGAAAACGTTGGTAATCGCAAAGATATTAAATTATTAATTCAGTGGGAAAATAGTCGAGGAATGGTTGGGGCAAGAGCATTAATTGCTCGACCAAATTTTAATAGTTGCAGTATATTTACAAAAGTCGTCTACAATAAACCGATATATATTGGGTAACCGTTATATAGGGATTTTATTATAACCTCATTAAAAAGAAATTTGGTAACAATGCTTCTTTACTATACACTGGTACGGATTCGCTTATATTAAAAGTATTAACCGACGATTTCTACCGCGTAATGATCGAAAACCCCGATAGATTTGATACATCAAATTATCCAAAGCTAAATCAGTTTCAGATTGTAAAAAACAAGTCGTTATTAGGTAGAATGAAAGATGAATTTCCATGTGATCCGATCATATCTTTTTATGGTACCGGAGTCAAAGCTTATTATGTTAAAATCTTTAAACAGTGAATTAAAGAAGTCAAAAGGCATAAAAAAAATCTGTAATTGAAAACGAACTTCACATGGAAGATTATCAGAAAATTGTAGAAAATTGCGGTTTAATATTCAAAAAAATGAAAACGTTTCGCAGTGATTTACATAACGTTTTTACGGAAATAATAAATAAAGTGGCATTGCCACACAACGACTATAAAAGTTATGTAATTCCATCGTCAGCAAAAACTTTACCTTGGAGGCATCCCGATTTTAATTTTTATAAAACAGATCCTGAGGAAAATTTAAAAATTTTACTTAGAGTTTGTGAGCAATTTTTGTAATGTGTGTTTGTTGTTTCGTAAAAATTAATAAAAAAACTGGAAAATTCATACCTACATAAGTGTTTTTAGATAATTTGTATTTTTTTTATAGCCGTTTATTATATTGCAAAAAATTGTTAAAATTATGTATATATATATATATATATATATATATATATATATATATATATATATATATATATATATATATATATATATATATATATAATTCAGTCGCATAACATGAGGGTATTTGGTGCTAGACCGTATTATTTTTTTTTTAAATAAAAACATGTATTTATTACTGAATTGCTTTTTTTTTTATTCAACCTTTATCTTAAAATTATGAAAGTAAATTAAATGCACAGGTGGACGAATAAATGTTTAAAGTGGAGCAGTTTTGTTGACAAGATCCTCCAGAGTCTTTTCAATTTTCAACATTCTAGAATTAAGTTCATCACGCAGTTCGTCTTGACTAAGTTCATATATTGCAATAACAGTATCATCAATGTATCCTCTAAGTTCTTGACCGGTTTCAATTAATTTTTCAATTAATTTCTTGCGTACGCAACCTTCAAGTTGGTTTCTGAATATATATTTAATAACAATTGTTGAGTCATGTAAAGCTTTCTGCGTATCTTGCACACACTGAGCAAGGTTATTATCAACATAATTTCATGTGGCCGCATCGTCTCCTTCAAGAGGTTCTGCTAAATAGCACAATCTTTTGCTTCCCATGTCGTAATCTCCAGTAGGTGTAAGTTTAAAACCTATTCCTGATTTACCTCGCATAAAGTTAAAATCCTTAAATTTTCTTTTGCGACCGAACTTATCAATAGTGTTTACTTTTGACATTGTTATGTGAGACTGATTTGAAATCACTACATTTCACCCTAATATGTGGTTCTATTTCATTAATAAACAGACTCTGCGGAAAAATATGGATTGCAAAACGTATTTAGGTGATATTTAATAAATACACATACAGATTCATTTTACTATTATTTTATTGGAAACAAAAAATAAAATATAACAAAAGATTGACTTTACTTTTTGTTATTAAAAAAATAAAAAATATAACAAACAAAAAAAAAATAAAAAATAAAGAAATAAAATACATAAGTTAATTTTTTCTGTTCAGGTCAGCTTCTTCTATGACCCAATTTCTTCTCTGGATGGCGCGTTCATTAATGTCCTTGAACTGGTAGTAAACTAGTCCACAAAAGCCGCATTGTACAAATTTAACCCTGAGAATGTCAATGTAGTTGAAATCGTACGTAAGATCATTCCGCCAGCAGATGTCTCGTCTTTTACAATGATGACAAGTTAAACAAAAAAATTTTGGTATATGCCCGTATGTTTTGGCTGCTTCATTAGGTTGTTCATCAGTTGGTAATATGATGTTTGAATATGTTGTACTTTTCAAACGCTGTACTCTATTTATGCATTACTTTTTAAAATAACCTTGACAAGAACAAAAAAATACTTGAAAATTACAACCTCGAAAACGGTCCTGACATCGTCGGTTTTGTTGGCCTTGGCTTTGCCTCAGACACATTTTAATACTATACTTAATGCATCAATCAAAAGAATTAAAGGTGATGTAGTTGGAGGAAATGGGCATATAAGCAGACTTGCCAGCTCCAGCTCTTCACAGTTCGTCAGAACACAGTACAGTTCAGTGCTAAACTAAAAGTGTAAGTGAAAAGTAGCCAAGAAATCTTCGGGACGGCAAAGTGTTGCATCACTTTTGGATGCTCTTGAAATAAGTTGCGGTTCCCAACAAGAAATGTTGGAAAATATTAGTAGACTAGAAGTCTTAACTCCGGAGGTACTCGAGGATTGACATCGAGAGAAAGACGATGCTGAAGCAGACAAGGCTCTCAACGATGGTCGTGATGAGGAATTGGTGAGGTCGGCGGCGGATTTTTTCAAAACATGGACAGAGGAGAAGGAGCCGAAGATCAACGTTATTAAAGGTGTGGGGCAAGGAAAAAAGAAGTTTAACTTTAAGCGTCCCTCCACCTCTGTTCCACTACCTGACTTCCTGGAAACATCACCGCAAGAGCCGTTGTCTGTCGAAGTGGAAGTAATCGAAGGCCCCGATGGACCAACGCCACCAACACGGGCCAGTTTAGAAAAAGAAGTAGTGTCGGAGGTAAAGTCTTCCCCAGCGCCACTGTCACCGATATTGGGATGCCGCAAACCTATGAAGAAGCGGTTTAAGCAGTGTTTTGAAGGTGATGAAGTTTCCGCTGCTTCGTCGTCATCGTCTTCGTCACCAAACGAAACCGCTTCTTCTTTAATATATTCTGAGATATCTCAACCGGAGTGGGTTGAAGACTTTACCAATTCACGGAAGAGCAAACTCTCGGACATGTTTCAGATGAAAAAAAACATAGTGAAAAAAGTAAGTGCGTGTGAGAGTAAAATTTTAGAACTAAAAAAGATGGAATGTGCGGGATATAAAAGACACTTGGCGGAATTTAATAGATTTTGTAGTAGGTGTTAAATAGTTGTAGATATTAGCTTTTAATTTATAGTAATAAGTTTGTAAATATATATATATATATATATATATATATATATATATATATATATATATATATATATATATATATATATTTATATATATTGTAGTTTAATAAAAAAAGTCTTTGATCAGATTTTTATATTTTACATAGAGAATAAAAAAGATTTGAAAATATAATTTTGGTGTGTTGTTTCGTATAGGACCTTTCCCACATAATATTAAGTAAAGTGTTAGTAATCAACTACGCAATAGCAATAATTGTAAATATTTTTTGATAACATCTACAAGTATGCTAAAACATGGTTCGGTTTAAGAAGTTATGGTTCTGTCGCCAGAATTTCTAATACTTTGCATCTCAATATTGTATGTTTTTATGAGAAAACATAAAATATTGGTTACAAAGCATTATAACCAACTAAAACTATGATCAAAGTATTTTGTGGTCCTGAAAAGGACCGTTTTGTTGCAAAAACATGCGACTCTTTATTGTGTTGTAGAGTCGCACGGCCCGTCATCATCAACGGTGGTGGTGGTGCTGTCCTCCGTGTATTGGACTATAAACTCCCAAAGTTCTTCCCATCTGGGATCATCCAACTCCCATTCGCGACAATCGTCCATGGTAGAATCTACCACAGGGCATTGGATGGGCTGTTGTTCACTGTCAGACATGTTGAACCGAAATGATTGTAATAAGCATTGGTGGTGGTATATATAGAGACAAATTAGTGGTGGAGGGTGAAAATAAATGTTGTATTACGTATCGAGACTAAAGTTGTTTGTGGTCTCGAATACGAAAGAATGATTGTGTTGGGTTCCACCAGCACTTAAACTTTTAATACTTTGTATCCAATATTGTATATTCTATACATACAATATTAGTAACAAAGTACTAATATGAACTAAAACTACGATCAAAGTATTTTGTGGTCCTTACAAGATCGTTGTTATGTGCCCTTAAAAATTACCAGGGAAAGTGTGGGGCTTATGGTACCCCATCTTCGCTGGTCGACCACTAGCTTGACGAATCACAGGGACCATGCGGATCGTCGGGTGTCGGTGATGCTGGAATTTCCAGCACCGCATCTTCCGTCGAATCCAGCTCTGGCTGCGGCGACGGAGTATCGAGTCTTTGTAGAATCCAGTCGCCCACATCATTCAATTCCACAAGACCAGGATTGGGTCATAGAGCAGCGGAATTGGCTCATGCAAGTCGTCCCCACGTAGGACGTCAATCTCAAAGTCCACGTCATCGTCGCCGACATAGCGCATTAGCGCGGAGTCGACACACTAAAAAAAAACCCTAAGAACCACCCTTACAATTTCCACATACTCCCGTTCCGCGCTCCGGCTTCTTAACTCGAGAATTCGAAAAATTCTAGGTAATTAAAGTGCTTTTATTTTTTCTCTATCTTGAACGGTTCTCAAGCTACAGTGCTTTAAAAATCCAAATTAATAACTTACTATAACCCTTTTCTTCAAATTTCATCTTTCCGAATTTTGAAAAATACCACCATATGTAGAAAAAAATTCTCTTTCTAATTTCCTAATATTGTTTTGTTCCAAATATTCAACTTTGGCGCGCATTCATCATTTTTCAATAATTTTTTGAAAAAAATTCTTTTTTTTACGTTTTTACTATCGGAAAAAATGCTTGCCTATAGCGAAATCTTTGCTGAATATTTCATTAACTTCATCTAGAGTTTCTTTTGCAATACTCATTATTGAAAAAATGGTATATAAATCCAAAAATTACCGTGAATATAAAAGCACTTTCAGAACACTACACGAACACAATATTTGATGTTTATGCCACTGATATCTGCGACTGTTTGAAGTCACTTCTTTTCCCACTAACCTTTATAGCGAGTTTTCAAGGTCGAATTGTAACAATGGTGGGGGTAGCTTAACGGTAGAAATAGTTGGAGGAGTCTTCAATGTCAAATGACGTCACACATTTAAATTGGTATAAGGATAACTTCAAGGACAAAATATAATGAAACAAATAACTACATTTTATGTACTTTATTGATTGACTTTTTTCTGCCGTTCTTCTATACGTGTAACATTATCACCTAAACCTAATTTTCTTAATTTGTTCAATAATATTTGTTCGTTTTTATTTCTTAAAAAATTCTTACAAACTATACTCGCTAAAATACACACTTCAGCATGATCCATATACTTAAAAAATACTCTAAAATCCTGAACCTCCGAATCTTGCATTTTATATGCGTAAAATTCCGAACAGGCTGCAGAAATTAGAAATTCTTCATACATTTCTCTCACTAAACTTTCCATATTAATTACTACTACGTTAAACTTAAGTCCTACACTGCAATTTCACTTAACATAACCGGATCTGCAATGAAACTAATCAGTTTTTCCAAACAGTCACTAAAGCCCAACTTTTTTATTTCACGAACAAATTCTAGGAAATTTATTGTTTTGCTGCAATATTTACTACATGCATTCGCAGTCTTTTCATATTCAAAAGCCAAATTACAATAGCACGACGCCCATTCTGCTAGACTTTTCATTGCATTATTGAAATAATTACTTGCTGTTTCAGTGAACTCATCGCCCAATTTTTTTACTGTCTCTTGCAAAGCACTATTCATATTATTCACTTATTTTTACATTCACGACATTTTTTTATTGCTGGTGGAGGCCCATCTATATAATGACGATATACTTGTTCATAGTGAATGTAACAGGGTGAGCTTAACTGTAGTTCCTTGTCACACCGATATGGCGCTGGCAGCTTAACCCAAATTTGCTGTAAACTCAGTGTATCAACGTAAGTTTTTAAATATTCGAGAGGAAAAAATGCTAGATTCTTTTCTTCAAAATCAAATAAAGTTTTTAAATTACTCGGATATAAACAAATTACTCTGCCAACTTGCTCTATACTTTTTTGTTTAGATAGTTCCGTATCTGACATTTCACACTGAATGAATGTAAGTAGACTCACACAATTTTATAGAAGAATTTGCAAGGTCAAAATCACTTCAAGATCATCCCACACTATTAACAACTGTGAAGGTAAAATCCAATATCATATTCAGGTCAATTTCGAAGTCATAACTCAATGACCTTGAAAAACATTCGACCCACAAAAGTCCTTGACCCTGGAAAACCTTATCTTGAAAAAACTTGACCTTGTGCGCGCGCACACGTGTGCTGTCAAGGTCGTCGCTACTGCGCATGCGGAGGAGGGTCATCTTAACTACTCTCTTCCGTAAAGGTCCTTTCTGCTATCGCCTCCACCAGCAGTAATTTCCGGGCAATCGCGGTAGAAGTGAGCATTGTATCCGCAGTGGTAACAACGCATGCTATTCGGATAGTACCGGCGACCCAAGCCGCTTTTTCTTGATCTGGCATAAGTCATTTTGATACGACAACTGCATACTTCAAGTCCATCGCAAGACTTGACGGCAACTGCAACACTTTTTTTATCATTGTAAACAGTAAATACTAAATAGGGGATATTATTACTCAACCAGACTTTTTTAAGTTCACCTTAGGGAGCAAAAACTTTGTTTAAGTCGGTACTTCGAACTTCATCACCTATATCAGCAATATGAAGCCAATAGCCATCAGGATCACTGTCATGAGCATTACTGCCCAACAATTCTATTTTTACTATGGAAAGTTGTATCTTTGTTGTCATGTGTTTTTTGTTTGTTTAAAAATTCTTGCAACTCCCTCATTAGCCACATGAGGATTGGTTCTTCAAAGTCTTTTTGACTATTTCAAACTGAAGAGCATAAGCAAGAGCCTCGGAAATTTTCTTCCGTAGGGCTATTCTTAGAGTTCTACTTATTTCTGGGTCGCGTAAACCTTCGATAAAACTATTTACTACTAATTCTTGCTTCATTTCTTCTAAATATGTTAAGTAAGTCAAATTTATTAATCTCATTATATCCGCCTCATATTCTTGAAGAATTTCGCTATATTTTTGTCTTCTTGATTGAAGTTGGGTCTTATAAACTTTTTGGAGGTGAACTTCCCCATAGCGCATCTCCTGAAAAGTATCAATAAACTCTTAATCATTCGGTTTTTCTTCGGGGATGTTACGTAGAACCACCATATTTTCACCTCGTAGAGCACGTGCCTTCTCCGGTAGACTCCAATTATTTCTGGTGGAGGTGACTTCAAATTGACGGACAGAAGTAAGCCAAGGTACTTTGTCATTGTAGGTGGCTTCATTACATTAGTTGCAGGAGCTCTATCTACCTTTATTATACCTGTACTGGCTGCTTTTTTGATTTGAAAATGTAATTGTTGCATCTGTTTCTGGATTCCAGTAACCTCATATTTTACTTCGCCATGTACGTCTTCTCGAATTTTGCTATTCCTCTATTGAATTTCTTTTTCTATATGCTTCATATCTTCTTGATTTTTTTTAAATTTCTTCTTTCAATCCTTGTGTCATATTTTCTTGACTTGTTTTAAGTTCCTGTCTCATGTCCTTCAGGTTTGTTTTTAGTTCTTATTTCATACTTCCTTCATTTCGCTTAATGTCTTCTTTCGATTCGTGCTTCATGTTTTCTTGGCTTGTTTTCAGTGCTATCAATTCCTGTCTCATATCATCTTGGCTTGTCTTTAATTCTTGTTTCATATCGTCTAAATTTTCCGTGACATGTTTTAATTCTTGTTTCTTCTCTTCTTGGCTTGTCTTTAGTTCTTATTTCATATAGTCTTGACTTGTCTTTAACTCTTATTTCATATCATATTGACTGGTCTTTATTTCTTTCATACCACCTTGACTTTCCTTCATGTCTTATGTCGTCATCAATATCTGATTTAAACTAATTTGAAGTTGTTCTTCCATTTTTGCTTTCTGTTTTCTAGTTTCCACAGGCATACAATTTAAAATTCGCTTTTTCCTTTTTTTCCAATTTTCTAACCTGAACTAACCTCCTTTAGATTTGATCCCGCTTCTGACACCAACTTGTTCCGGAAGGCGGGTATTTACACACATTATATTATTTTTAACCTTTTATTTAACTTCATAATTTCTGGCAATTTGACAAACAATTTAAATTACATCAACGACGTAACAAATTAAACTGGCCACAAAAGCCGATCTGGATCTTTTATACACCCATTTTCCAGATAGCAGAAGACTACGGATCTTACTAGATGGATTTTCAAAGTTATATTTTTTCTACTTTTTTGAAAATATTTATCTTAATAATAACTCGATTTGCACTATATTTGGTAGTTTGGGGTTTTTTAAGATGAGAATTCCAAATTTTATTACACTTTTGATATTGCAGTGAGCACCACCAGCAGCAATTCGCCTACATATAGTTAATAATTCTTATTCCTTGGTAACTTTTATTCGTACAGTAATACCATTCAAATAGATGTATATACGCAAATTTTATAGAACGCCATTAAACTTTAAACTTAAAATCTTATGTTCACTAAACCCGAAATATTTGAAACATTACTTTAAATGAGAAAGAAAACAGATCGATACAAGAAAACGGTATCATTAAAATGGTATTTAGGACAATAATATTTCTATTAATATTAAAACCTAGATCTGCAATTAAATCCCAGCAAGATTAATGATTTAAATATCAATAATTATTCTGTATTCACATAATAAAAACTATTATAGAATCCAAATTTAATACGCATATCAATATCCCTTTATCCCTTTCAAATTCTAGGAATTCTTTACACCTGACAAAAAGTAGATGATAACGAACTTGACGGGTGATAATATGTAGGTATGCCGAGGCCCAAAAAGTCTTCTGGACAGCCGTGTGCCAGATGCACTTTTTCGTACCTTGGTTTCTTAAGATTATTTAACTCACACAGATCAAATGAATGCACGGCATGGAGAATTTAAAGAAAACAATTTTACACTACGCGTAGGTGTTATAGAAATTCATTAAACTCTAAACTTAGTTTTTTTGTTCATTGAATCCGCAAAATTCAAAATATTATTTTAAATGAGATAAAAATAAATCAATACAGTAAAAAAGTATTCATTAAAAGGGTAAATAGAACCCAAACTCATTGGTCATCCATATACATACTTTATCTCTTTTCAAATTCTAAACCTTCTCACCCGATAAAAAAATAAGTAAAGACGCATCTGACGGGCGGCAAAAAGCAGGCATAACGAAGCTCAAAAAGTGCTCCAGAGAGCTATGTTGCCAGACCTTCTTTTTCATTCCTTGATTTCTTATGATTATCTAATTAATACAGAGTAAGTAATTGAGTTAATCCGTTTAAAGAAATAGAAATATGTCTTTAAAATAGTACCACGTTCATTAATACCATTGTTTAAAAAGAAAAACGGGGTCGGGTTAGTTTAATTATTACGAATAAATAAAAATTGGCATATGCGACGTTGCCTTTTCTCATCCTAGAGCTTCCCTTGTAGGAGGCCCTTCAATTGTCTAATAGGAACTACTACTAATAAGAACAAGAATATTTGAAACTCTTCATTACAAGCATTAAAAAAGGTGCAAAAAGTTATCGTTAAAAAGATTCAGTTAAAAATTGAAAAAAAAAACATATTTGGATGTTGGTTAGCATTCACTTTGGAGCACAAAGTAAATATAGAGATGTGCATGATATTTCCTAGATTTACCAGAATTGATACAGTATGATGAGAACATGCTACAAACGCCAAAGTCAATTTCTTAATTAATAATAGACCGATTATTATTATTATTATTATTATTTTGTCATGATTTACAAGCCAAACGGCTTCGCACTCCCTCCAGGGAATATTGACTCATTCCAGGTACACAAAGATAACAAAAGTATGAAGCTCTGTTGGAACCCTTTCCATGTTATCGGATCCTAGATGACATGGTCTGCTGTATTTCCTACGAACTTTCGGACGGTTCGCGCTGTTGCTAGGAGAATTGCTTTCTGCATCGGCTTATACAGATGCTTACTAAGGCCCAGTACCTTGATGTTCTGCAAGAGGTTCTTTGGTATCATTGTCTTCGGATTTGGACCTCCAGATCACTGTATTTGGCCATCTTCTCGTTGAATTTTGGCCTTAGGTTGTTGTTGTTAGATCCAGCAATGTCGATTAGTGTAGTCCGCCTAGAAATTTTATCTATTAGTATAATGTCTGGTCTGTTATGAGCTACTGTCTGATCCGTTAGAACCGTTCGGTCCCAATATAACTTGAACTGGTTGTTCTCAAGAATAGGCTCCGGATTGTACTTGTAATAAGGCACTTTTCCTATCTGTAATAGGTTTAACTTTTCTGCTAACACTTGGTGAAGTATCTTAGCGGCTGAGTCGTGTCTTTCCTTATACTCGGTTGTGGCAAACGCTTGGCATCCTCCAGTTATGTGCTGGATTGTCTCCGATGTTCAACAGCCATATCTGCATTGATCATTTTCTATTGAGGGATCTCTAATGATGAACTTCCGGTAATTCTTCGTCGGAATAACCTGGTCTTGGATAGCTAAAAAGAAGCCCTCCGTTTCCGGAAATATCTGTCCTGAAATTAACCAGTAGTTCGACGCTGAGTTGTCGACATTGTCCTGATTGACCTCATTTGGATGCCGTCCATGAAGTGGCGTCTGTAGCCAGGTTTGTAACTTTTCTGATTTATATGGTGGTGAGAAGCAATATCCTGTTCCCTCAGCTTTAACGGCGTTGAACCGTCTGCCTCGTATATTGCTCGATGTAGTGTGGAAGAGTCCGCTAACCTGTGGAAATATGAACGTAAGTTTATTATTTGCTTGTCGAGCTGCTTACGAATATCAACCAATCCTCTTTCTCCTTGGTGTCTTGGAAGCATTGTACGTTCAATAGCACTCCGAGGGTGATATTTTTGTGCTTTTGTTAGGAGTGTCCTTATTTTCCTTTGCAGGTTTTGGATTTCCATCCTGCTCCATTTTACAATTCCAAAGGAGTAGCTCAGCGCAGAGCAAGCATACGTGTTGAGCGCCTTAAACAAATTTCTACTATTTAAATTAGTTCGTAATACCCACCTTACCCTCCTGACAAATTAGGCTGTCAATTCGGTCTTCATAGTGCCATGGTCAATTCTTTTAGCCTGTTTCATACCTAGATATTTATATGTTTGGTCTGCTTCCATTACAGCTATTGTTTCACCGTTCTGCATTTCAAAAGTCCCCGGTTGTATCTTCCCCTTAACGATGTTGAAAATACGGCACTTGTCAAGTCCAAATTGCATTCCGATATCCCCGGAGAACTCCTCTACAATTTTAAGCATTTGTTCCAGCTAGTTTCTGGTAGCAGCCATCAGTTTAAGATCATCCATGTATAGAAGATAATTCACTCTGACTACCTCTTCGTTGTTATTTCTAACACCAAAGCAGTATCTGGTGGAGTTCAAACGGCGTGATAGTGGGTTCATTGCAAGGCAGAACCACAATCGGCTAAATGAATCGCCCTGAAATATTTCCCTTCGTATCGCAATGGTGTTAGTTTCGATGATGTCGCTAGATGGCACTTGCAATTGGATCCTAGTTCTCCAGGTTAACATGATGCGTTCTAAAAAGGAAACAAAATTATTATCGACTCTATACATTCTCAATATAGTTCTGAGCCACTCATGTCAAACAGAGTCGAAGGCCTTCTTACAATCCACGTAGGCAGCAGAGAGATTTCTTCGGTTGGTACAGGCTTGGTTACATATGACAGAGTCAGCAATCAATTGTTCCTTGCATCTCATTGCTCCCCTCGTGCATCCTTTCTGTTGAGTTGCAATGATGTTATTTTGCTCACAATGTGCATAGATGCGTTGGGTCAAGCAGGAGGTGATCACCTTATACAGTGTGGGTAGGCAGGTGATCGGCCTATACTTAGCTGGGTCATGTGTGTTTTGTTGGTCCTTTGGTAGGAGGTACGTAATACCTTCGGTCAAGAACAATGGCATCTTTGCTCGGTTAAGGAAAACATCATTAATAAGATTAGCCAGCTGATGGTGCATACACCAGAACTTTTTGAGCCAGTAGTTCTGGATCTCGTCGAGACCTGGAGCTTTCCAGTTATGGGATTCCTTGATTATTCTTGAAATTTTCACCGTGGTAAATGGCTCAAACTGCATCTGGCTGTAATCTTGGCAGATTTGATGTTCTTCATTGATCCAGCCAGCTGCTATGTTACAATCGGCTGGTATGGAAAGTTGGTTTCCCAAGAACTGTTCTACCTGCTCTCTATTGGGATATCCAATATTAGGTGGAGAGTTTAGCTTACGGTAGAAAGTCTTTTCTGATCGTTGGAAGAGCGCATTGTCCCGTTTTCGGTTATTGCTGGTCTTGTATCTATTTAGCTGTCCTGCAATAACAGAGAGCTTCTGTTTCAGCGAATCAAGGCATTGCTGGGCAGTAATATTCCCTGGATCTTGTTGCGAATGATATCGGACACGACTCATGATTTCTTCAACTCGCCTTTGCAGTCGATCAGTTCTTGTGACTCTGATGTACTCCGTTAGCTCTCCTATATCAATTCGAAGATTTTCAATTTTCTTATTTAGACGTCTTTCCCATGGTGGTGTGTTGGGTTCTGTTCTTGCTGATCGGCGCTCTGTTGTAACTTTACTTTCTAGAGTTCTAGCTATAGCAGTCGCGGCATAGTAGATGGTCATATGTAAGGACTCCAGAATGTAGGCATCTGAAACATAAGCTGGTTAAACCCGATTGTTCATGATGTCTAACATGGCACCCAGTTTTTTGGATGAATTAATTTTTGGCAGTGCTGGTCTTCTTAATGGATTGCTTCCATCATACTCCAACACGGCAGCACTCATTTCCGTTGACAGTTTATTATTAATATTATTATTATTTCTTAACAATTATTCGCGAAATAGCAATAAAATTAATTACTGGTTGCCGTAGCTCAAATTATCTCAACTTATAATGCTTTTTGATAACTCGTAATACCGTCCGAATTGACATCTTCTGACCAGTTTTCTGAGGAAATGGTTGCATATGTTTTCAAAGACTTTTTTGTTTAAAATAATATTGTCACGCTCAGTTTTGAGGTGTGACTAGGGACGTAGCATTTAGGAATTTGGTCTTCAGAGATTACACTCTTTAACTACGGATTATAAATAAAAAATAGTTTATTCAAAAATAAGCGACATTAAACATTTTGGATTGTACATCATTATGACTAAATTTTTAACTTACATTAAGATTATCTTCATCTTGGCACACTTCACGGGGTTTGTCACTAGAGTTTTACTATTTGTCGACCTGCTTTGGACTGGGACATGCTGGGGATTTTCGCCTCACTAATCTTCTGGGCAATTAACTAACTCACAATAGAAGATTGACTGCTGTGCATCGGATCAACTGACCATTAAACTGATTGCACCGATTGAACACGATTCAACCGATTGAACCCTATCCCAAGCATGTCCGTCCTTTTTATCCTGATTTGTTTTTTTCATCAAGTCAACGAATCGTCTTCTTACAACCTCGATTCATCATGACCTGGAAAGCGACCTTGCTTACTTGGTGAATTTGCACGATCGACGGCCAGTAAATAAATATAATATTTCATAATTAAAAGGTTATAAAATTATAAAAGGTAACGCGATTCTTATTGTTTAAATTTAAAATAAAAAATTAGTAAAATTGGAAAATGCCAATTTACGAAATATTATGTTTTTATATTTTTCCCTATGTGACACATCCCCCGGTCTTAGAGTCTGGACTTCAACGATAAATAGAAAACAAGTAGAAATTGTAAAAAAAATATGACTTAAAATTGGATAGAAACAAAAAATTCTACTTTTTTCCTATTTCATGACTCTCTGTTTACTAAACTAGGAAAAGACGAACTTAATTATACAAAAAAAGTCTTTTAAAATTTTTTAAAATCTTCACACCACTGCACTAAATCACTTTTTAAAAGTCTGTTTGAAGGATGTTGTCGTGTCGCCTTGTCCGGTGAGTCGAAAGAGTGGATACCATTTACACTGATGTTGTAGTACTTCTTACTCTTACCGTTGGTCGGGACCCTCTGACGTCATCGAGTGACTCTTGACATGCATAAGCCCCTGCGTTGACCACCGATACCGACAATGCACTCCATCCTCCGCCAAATTCTAGTAGCTAAGAGAGTGAGATTAGATGTAACATGTTACTCCTGTCTTAACTTTTCTTATTCTGTTGACTTTTGGTCTGGTAGTAGAAGACATTGTAGCTGTAAGAGATGAGTGTTCATAGATGAAGTCGCAGCGGGGTCTGTCAACTGCGCTGGTATAGAGCTGCGTGCGTCATTAGAACTCGTGACCCATTTATTGACAGTGGTGGTGAGATTACATATCATCATAATATGTTTGTCTTGTACCTAAATTTCTATACTAAATCACAATTATTAATACATTTTTCTAATAGGAACATTTTTAACTCTTTACATGGTATTTTTATGATATGAATGGTTGCAATAAAAATGAATGCTAACTTAATTTAAGCATTGTTTTCAGGTCAAAAAGGCAAAGGATTTTAAATATCGAGATGCTTACATTGTTACATTACTTATGTTGGGCAGCTAGGGTGAAATGTTACTAAGTAAAAATTTTTTTTATAAAGGAAAATATATTATTTTCTAACTTTCAACAATTTTGTCACATGATAAATTTACAATACATTAGTGGTTCTAAGGGACCTCTTTGATTTATACATAATGTGGTATTTTTTATACCAGTTTAAAGTTATTAATTATCTGGGAAGGATTTTGAGATGCATTTGAAAAACCATCTATCGATTGTATGCCCCTATCTCCTACCTACGCCATAAAAAAAAATGTATCATTTTTAGATACGTATTACATGGTACTATATATAAGTACCTAATTTATTATTACATATATTTACGTATTATTAACGTATTCAATATTTACAATACAGCAAATATTTTGTATGCATTTACATATGGATACCTTATTTTAGTACTGTCCTAGGACTCTAGAGTTTATGTAATTTACAATATTTATCCAATAACTTTTTCCAAGGTGTGCAACTTTGTTTTGCACAATTTTATGTTAAATTTTCCGTTAACACTTGGACTTTTAAATGTATTTTGTATTTTATATTCAGTTATTGTTGTGACTAATATTTTTATTTCGTTTAAATTCGAAACAATAACATACTATTTGTATAGTACAGGGATGCCTGAAAAATAATCTATTACGGGAAGGTCAAAATATTTAAAAAATTCTGTGATAGGAATGGCTACTTCATGTCAGAGGTTTCTTGATTCTTCCCCTAGTCCTAAAATCTGGGATTAGTTACCCTTGTATAAATAAATGGACTGGTTATGTTGTGTGTGACTTCCAGACTTCCTTGGCTTTGACTTCTATGCTATGTAGATTGAATTATGAAATGCTTAATTTTCCATGTAATAAAATTGCAAATAGAGGAAATCTATATAAAAAAAGAAGGAAAAAGGTTATTAACTTTAGTTTCAATATATAAACATTCTAAAATTTTTATACCATGATTGTTTGTGCAATCTTCCTGCTTATGGAACTTATGTTTATATTTTTTCTATTATTATTAAACAAATAAATGTGATGATATATGAAATTGTATACTACAGGTGGTACTTATATTATATATATTTACATAAACATTTGTATTGTTTTTTCCATATTTAAATTCATTATTATTATACGATTAAACCTTATTTAGATTTATGTTACAGCATTTTTCAATTTTTCAGATTTTTCAATTTTTCTTTTGTACATTATGAAATATAAACTTACATATGATAAAACATTAATTTTGTAGAAAAACTACCCTATTTATTTGGAGCAGTTATTTACGAACAATATTAACTAGAGAATTAGGCATTGATTGCATCTCTATTTGCTTGTGTAGCAATAAGTTCACCGTGCATGAGTAATAACATTAGTGACATAATTTGATACAAGAGATTATCAATATACATATAAGAATTGTAGAAAATGGTCTTTGCGCCATCGCTGAGAATATAAACACAAAAAAATATTCGCAAATCAAAAGATGTATGTATCAAACAAATCTTATATTTTATTAGTTTAAATTTAAGCTTAAAGTTTTAGAATCTAAGAAGTTTTCCCTTTTTAACCTAGTTATTCCCAGTACCATCGTTTTAATGTTTTCCATATTCTATACATATTTAAAATCATAATTTGTGTTATAATAAAACTATTTTAGCAAAATTTAATATTCTAACTGGAATAAAAGGGTAAAAGAAGTTAAATCTAAAATAAATTTGAATGAACAGCCCAAGATGTTATAGCTAAAATAATAATAATAGTAATGAAGAGCATATTTTAGAAATCGGTAATCTTATTTAGACCAGATCCTTACTTTTTTTTCTTTTTTAATTACACAGATAAACGGTATATAAAAATTGAATAAATTGGTAATAAATCATAGAAAACGCGGCACGAGCAACAATTTTAAACACGGCGCCTCCACCACAATGTCATAGTGTGTGGAATTTTACCAAAAAAAAGATGTTTTATTCAAAATAAGTTATAGAATATTGACTAACTCTCCTGGGCTGTAAATTACTAAAATTAAATTTTTTACTTACCTTAAGATTATCTTCATCTTGGCACTCTTGACGGGGGTTGTAACTAGAGTTTTACGTTTGTCGACCTGCTCTGGACTGGGACACGTTGGTATTTTCGCCTCCCTAATCTTCTGGGCAACTAATTAACTTATAATAGAAGACTGGCTGCTCTGCATCGGATCAACTGACCATTAAACTAATTGCACAAATTGAACACAATTCAACCGATTGAACCGATTGAACCCTATCCCAAGCATGTCCGTCCTTTTTATCCTGTTTTGTTTTTTTCATCAAGTCAACGAATCGCCTTCTTACAACCTCGATTCATCATGACCCGGAAAGCAACCTTGCTGACTTGGTGAATTTACACGATCGACTGCCAGTAAATAAACATAACATTTCATAATTAAAAGGGTATAAAATCATAAAAGGTAACGCCATTGTTATTATTTAAATTTAAAATAAAAGATTAGTAAAATTGGAAAATGCCAATTTATGAAATATTATGTTTTTATATTTTTCCCTATGTGACAATATGAATATTCGTGAGTTATATTTCAAAAAGTTATTTCCTTAAAACCTGTATTGCCTTTCAAATTGGAATCTATTTATTATACAATTATATATAATTTAAAATAGAATAACAATTTTTTTTTTTAATTTCTACTACATTTTATTGTTTTTGAAACCACATAATGCATTTCGGTACCAAGTAGCTTCTTCGGATGTTCGATGTACATCAAACATCCGAAAAAAGCGTTATGTGTTTTCTAAAACAATAAGAATAGTAAAAATTAACCAAAAAACTTGTGTTTCTGTTTAACATTATCTACAATGGATTTCCATCAAGCAACAGCCTCCATAGTTCAAAGTTTATTAAACAATTTTTTTAAGTCATCGGATAGTTTTTTTTATCTCAATATGATCTTTTAAAGGGTCATATCTAGTTATAATTTAAGAAAGGCTAAATACTAGATATTTTTTAGAATATGATTTTTGATAAAAAAAATTTATAGTGTTAATACTGCAGATGTTCTCCCAGAACACGTTTTTACAATCGCAGTTTGTGGTGGCGAGGATTGCTATAAGTCAATTATATTTGAATCAATAACGAAAAAAATGTCTTTACTATTTTAAAAAAGACTGGTTTCATATTAATAAAGAAACAACTTGGGGAAAAATAACAAAAAAATCCTTGGATCAATAGCAACACGTAGAGTCTATAAAACTCAAATAAAAAATGTGGTAAAATCATTTTGAAAAATGGAGCACAAAATAATTTATTATTTAATACATCTATATTCTAATAATAAATTATAAATAAGTGCTTTGTATGTACATCGTAGAATGAAGTTATGGTTTAAGTCGTTAAGGCTTTTCTTGTCCATCGACGGTACGTTGACCTATAAGATTATTTGTACACTATTGTAATTTAATATAAGCCCGAGATATTTAAACTTTTAACAAAGTTACTTATTTTTCTAGGAGGTGAATGCTTGATTTCTTCGGCAGTGACAGTGGCTGGTAGAACAGTATTATACATTTTCATAGCAGATCTTACATTATTTAAGCTGAATAGTCGCAGAAAAGGCAAATATGTTCTTTAGCTTTGGCTATTAATTGAGATGGTATCTCAGAGGGCCGTGTCCTATAAAGAGAATCGTTATTACTTGAATATCCCTTTTTGGGAGATCATATGACAATGGATTTCTAAATTTCCTCGCTTGTTTGAGACCAGGCCTGTTCCACCTTAACTTTATTTGATTTTAAATGGATGAATGTAGGGTTATGATGCTCAATCCTTGACGCTTAAGCCTCGTTAGGCCCATTACATCCCACCATGACTGCAGGTCAATCAAAGCCGATCACCCTTGCGAATCCAAGTGGCCTCGTTGCCTAACTGCTTCAGGTGATATTAATATATTCCCAAAAATGTCTCTGCCTCAGTCCGTTGAGCGCTAGGCACCCTCTGAGTGAAATTATTAAGTTCACAAAGTTCACCATTGAAATTAGAGATAATGTCGAGAAAAAAGCGAACTCCATTATAATTTACTTCTGCCAAATTAATTTGTAGGCGGTTACTGCTTTCCGATAAATGAATTCTTGATAGTTCACTTAATAAACTTTGAATTTCAGAATAAAGGTCAGATTCCGATTTAAAATTTAAATATTGAACTCTTCTGACTTTTCTCTATATGCGCGGTTTTTCGTTGCAGTTACTTTAAATTTTCGAATCATAGAATACAAGAGAAAATACAAATTTCAGTCGTTAACAAAAAAGTAAAATAAAGGAAAAATTTGTGAAATAAAAGTAATGAGATGAAACAGATTTACTTAACGACTTTTGATGGTTTCTATGGATTTCGTCAGTAGTGGTGGGTTGGAGTCCTGTTCACTAGATGAGCTGAAATCCTGTTCTATATACTACTGTACTTTTTGCTTGATCGTGATGTGAATTTTTTCACTGATGATTTCTTACTGATTGGTTTGTTTGAAGCTATCTCAAAAGATATTCAGTCTTTCAGAGGGCTGTTGATCATTATTTGGATTGCTTTTTAACACTATGATCCTGTGGATTGTGAGGTAATATACAATTCTCTTCTCAAAACACTGTTTCTTGTTATTGATCGTGTCCTGTTTTTGTAAATATGCTATTTCGTTGGGCATAACACTTTTCTTTCTACACAGAACAAGGATCATACCTTCTGCGTTGGTTATGATGTTAGTAAAAAGAACAATAGGGGTAATTTTGTAACATCTATTGAATGCACGTAAATTGCAACTAACAACTTAGTGACTTACAAAATACTGAACTAAACTTACAATATTTCCTAAACTTTTATAGCTTTACTAAATTGATACAAAGCGAATAAAAGTTGTTTAAGCAATATATAACATTGATAGTAAACGTCATAAAAGATAAAGTGTTATTTTATTCCGTGTTTAGCATTTTAGCGTTGACAATTTATGAAATAAATGCAAGTAAGCCAAATATAATATTCGGTAGAATGATTGCACTCACTTTTTATTTATTTATTTCTTGAAACTGATCACAAGTGGTGTAGCACAACTCCACTGTTTCGTCCCTGAATTTATTTAAGACCATCGTCATGCTCGGTCACTTCACTAGAGAAATTATGAAACCAAAAGTGAAAATCTTATCGAAATTCATTCTTCAGTTTTTGTGATTATCCCCAAAATACCGATAGAAGGGACTGAGAAACTTTCTTCTACATCATGTCATGATTTAAAAATATATTTTCATACATAATAAAAGAGCCGCTTTTTTCCATTTTACTGTTTCACAATAACAGTCACAAAAAAACTTATATTTAGCTTTCAATTTATATATGAAAACAATAATTTAACGAGAGCAAATTAATTATATCATAAAAAATAATTATACATTTTGTAATTTGAATTACAATAACATTTATATCAAATATATGATCCTCTAGATCGATAAAAAGAAATGTTAGTGTAGCTAGAATTAAAAATATTAATTGTAACTAATAAAAACTAATAAAATATTAACGTAATTGACTAAAAATTTACAGAATACAACAAAATTATTGGCTGTTCAAAATTTAGTTTTTTACCATGAGTTTTTATGGAACAATTAAAATTAGATTTTCCCACAAAACGCAATTAAATTTTTTGGAATAGAACAAATAGATTGAAAGGCGACTTTTGACGCCAAAATTGGAAATTTTTATAAACAGTTGTTTTGTGTGAATTTTCTTGGATGGAACAACTTTATTGAATAAAGTTATCAAATTTGGATTATTAAAACTCAGTGGAAGCTTTTTGGTTTTTGTAACAACACAAAAATTGCTTTAGCAAATAGTTAATTTTTATGTTTACCATCTTTCGTGTTTTAAATCGGTTTTTATGTTTACCATCTTTCGTGTTTTAAATCGGAAACGACTTATAATATTGGTGCTAATCCCTATGCTTCACCCGTGATTTGTTTAGAATAAGAAATGGATATATAAATTAATACATGCAGCTGATACTTGATGGAAATTCATTGTAACTTATGATAATTATATTTTTATTTTTAATATTTAAAAACCATGACAATTGTTTCCACACACAGTGCCTTATTCAGTAAACAATAACTTATTGTTGGATTATAAAGCTCAAATATAGCTTGTAAAGACGACAGAGTAAAATAACAGATTGGTAACTAGCAAGTAAGTCTGGAATTTCGTCAGGTTTCAGTAACACTACGACATTGGATATCCTCCACTGCTTAAGCAGTGTAAAATTTTATGAAATTTGTTTGTCATCTCCAATATTCATAGTTTGGTGTTGCAACCAAAATTTTTAATTCACTTAGTACAAAGATCTCCTATTCGTGTTTCCTTGCCATTTTTTATTAGGTTGAGTCTATTGTTAAACTCCTTCATATAAAAAATTTTACTGAGGAGGTTTGCTTCATTTGACTCCCTTTAAATTTTTTTCATATAATTTTTTTTTGGAGGCTTGCCACTGTGGAGAAATTGATGAGTAACCTGGTTGAGGTTGACCCCACCCTCTGCATGATTTGTTTATTGGGTCTCAGTTTAGAATTTTCAACCAGTTCTAAACTATTTTACTAATGCGAGTCAAACTATTATTTCCAGCATTTCAATCGATTTATATGGCCTTCTTTCACTGAGTGTCTTTTGTTGCTCCCCAGTTCTATAGTTTTCTCGGCAAAGGAATCCAGTTTATATACACTATTGTATCTGTTCGCCATATTCTTCAACTCGTCTGTTAAACTTATTTTGATAAGACGCAATAGTCACTGGGTATCAGGTTCGGTGACTATGGTGAGTGCTGAAGAAACTAGGTGGCGAATTATCCTGTTTGAAGGTCAAACGTTTATGAATTTCCCTCCCCGTTTTTCTTTGATGATAATAATAATATTAAATATGATCTTTTTTAAAATAAACAATAAAATGATCCCTTGAGTCCCCCAATATATATATATATATATATATATATATATATATATATATATATATATATATATATATATATATATATATATATATATATATTATTACTAAATAAGCAAATGTCAATGAAGATCGATAATTAAAAAAGCAAAAAAAAATTTGAAGATGCCTTAAATAAAGGGCGAAACGTCAAATTGTTTTTGATTTTTTATTAAGTAAAGAACCTAATCCCAAGAAAAAAATTTCTTCAATACTTGCCAGCCTCGAGACTATTCTATATGTTTTTGATGAAGGTGAGAGAAATGCCCTCAGATCTCAGTGCACAAATATCTTGACTAATTTTGTACATCAATATGGAGACCATCGACTATATTTGAATGATATTTTTAATAAAAGCAAACTCTTTTTACAACAGAAACCAAATTTATATTTACTACAAAGTGATAAGGGTAATGTAATATATTATAAAAAAATGAATAGCGACCTCATAACCACATTCCAAATTAAGGCAAATAAAATTGTTAAGGAACTGAAGGACGGCGGTTTCACTGATGAAAAGCAGGTCAAAAAAATGTACAGATACAACTCTATTGCACCTAGGTTTTACTACTTACCTAAAATTCATAAGCCTGACTTGTCAATGAGACCTATCGTGTCTTCATTAAACTACTCTAATGGCTCCTTAGCAACTTACATTACTAACATACTTACACTAGCATACAATACAGATAATAATTTTTATGTCAAGGATTCTTTTCCTTTCAGTGAATTCATAAAAAATCGCCAATTACCAGATAACTATGTTATTGTGAGTTTTGATGTTGTCTCTCTTTCTACCAACTTACCACTTGAACTAGTTCTATCCAGTCTTAAGGACTACTGGAATAACATATAAAATTTTTACGGATTGGGACACTTTCGAAAAGATTCACACTTTTATTTTTGATTCTGACTATTTTGTGTTTGAAAACTTATACTACAAGCAGATCTTTAGAACCCCCATGAGGATTGAATTATCACCAATATTAGGCAATTATGTCCTAGATGACCTTATAGAAGACTATTTAAAATACCTTCCTTTTTATATTCCTTTTGTAAAGGGGTACGATGATGATCTCCTCTTGGCCATTCCTGCACATAGAATAGCTGAAGCCTTGGACATGTTCAACTCATACAATTTCTATCTCCAATCCATGGTTGAGAACGAAGACTCATCACACAGCATACCATTCCTTGACATGGTAAGGTGCACAGAAACCAACCTTCTAAAAACCAGTTGGTACAGAAAGTCTTTGTGCTCGAACAGATTTATAAACTTCCAATCTTACCATGCTTCGAAAACCAACCTCATACTAGAAATGAAAAGGAGAACAATTAAATTTACCTTTCCAGACTTTAGAAATGACAGATTACTTACTTAAAACAATTTCCTTACAGAATATAAACTTCCAATCTTACCATGCTTCGAAAACCAACCTCATACTAGAAATGAAAAGGAGAACAATTAAATTTACCTTTCCAGACTTTAGAAATGACAGATTACTTACTTAAAACAATTTCCTTACAGAATATCCACTTTCTATGATCAATAAATTTTTATATAGCACACAATATGACTTACCAGAGAACATTTTTGAGAGAGAGTGAGCCAACCCTCTTTGATACATACA
The DNA here is from genome assembly GCA_034092305.1 of Diaprepes abbreviatus. Lineage (NCBI taxonomy): Eukaryota > Metazoa > Arthropoda > Insecta > Coleoptera > Curculionidae > Diaprepes > Diaprepes abbreviatus. The sequence goes on from JASJET010000476.1 coordinate 146,818, forward strand.
CAACCTACTCAATTATCACAACTAGGTGCAGACAACAACGATTGAGCATTCTATTTATATGTCGCTTCCCTACATTAAAAATTTAACTCCCAGACCGAGAAAGGTTTTCCAATATATAACCTCCATTAAAATTGCAACTAAACAAATTAAAACAATCGCCCTTATTTATTCTAGAACTAAAACACCTATCTCACTGAAAGAAAACTGGAACATTATCTATAAGATCCCATGCCTAAATTGTGACCAAGTTTATATAGGCCAAACTTCTAGAAATCTTTCAGGTAGAAGAAGTTCTCATAAAACCGATTGTAACAGAGGAGTGCTTTCTTGTGCTCTTGTGGAGCATGTGCAAAATAAGGGTCATTTAATGAACTTTGAGAGACGGAAAATTCTAGCAAAGAAAGTAATTTCCATAAAAGAGTCTTCCTAGAAATGGTTCACATAAACAACGAATATATAGTTACTTATTACAATTAGAAAGCAATGGAAATCGGTCCCCCACTGTTCAATTTTTTCAGTCAAATACTTTTTGATCACTGTTCTGAATGTTACTATCATACTGTTCAACTGGGTGTGTAGGTTGCCATTATTGACATGAAAATAGGATTTCGCTTTGTTTTGTTATTACAGTTTCTAGTCATAATTTTCATTTTTCGTTATCTTTTGGCTTAATAACATAATATTTTTCAAGAACGGTTACTTCCGTTCCCAGAACGATTATTTGTTCTTTGGCGGTGTAAACTGTAGCTATGAAAACGGGATTTCAACTGTCAAAAATTAATGTCATTCTCAAATTAAAATGGCGTTTAAACAACGTCAAAGTATTTTAAAAATTATTTTCTGCATTAATTAAAATAGTTTTTCCTTTTAGAACAATCCTTTAATGTTATGTGATCTTATTGTTAAATGATAATGACTGTATCTGTTGAACAAGACCCGACATTTTATACATACTCACTTTGGTAGGTCTTTTTCTTTATTTTTATTCATAGTAGTGGAATTAAGGAAGGTTTCTTTTTGTAGAAGTCCTGAGGAAGGGAATAAAATTTATCGAAAGCTAGACTAACGAAGTAAACAAATATGAAAATACATCGGGACACCTTACAACATGTATCTAACTTAATATTAATTACATGGACCTCTGATATAAACCAGCTTTCGGCGAAAAGTAGCTGTTAATTTTCCCTAAACCTCTGTTGTTTTGTTATATAGCCTTCTAAATTTTTATCCATTTTTAATAATATTGTTTTCTGTATTATCCTATAGACCAATTTGTGTTGGATAAATTAAAAAAAAAACTTAATTTAATACGATTCTGTTCACAACTTTATGTCCAATTAAACATTAAGAAAGGGTTAAATACTAGATATTTTTTAAAATATGTTATTTTAAACGAAAATGATTTTATAATATTGGTATACCAACGTTCTCACACAACCTGTTTTTAATATTGAAGTTTGCGATCATCAAGATTGGGGTAAATAAGTTCATATGAAATTTGTAACGAATAGAATTTATTAGCATATTAAATATAAATCGCAGGATATATAGAAATTAATTTAGTCCAAAATAAAGGATAAGACAAATATCTGTTTTTCGATGGTTCTTTTTTCCTTATTATTAAAACAATTATGCGGAAAGTAAACAATCTTTGGATCAATAATTACACATAAAAAAGTTTAGAAAATTAAAACAAAACGGATTTTTGGAAAACCGCAATAATCAGCTTAAAAATACCATTAGAAAACCGAATAAAACTAATACAGGGTAGTATGAAATGGGAAAAATAAAAACGTAACAACAGCACTAATTTTTACCTATCGCTTGAACTATTTATATTGACAGTCTCCTCAACTCAAGTCAAACGAGCGCAAATAGCGCTAGTTCACTGTCACCCAACAAAACGTTTCATTAAAGGTTTCTTAGGGACAAATTAAAGCTAACTTGACTAATCTAAATTCGGATATGTATTTTTCGAAAAAAAAACTTGAAATAAATTGAAGAAAATGTGTATAACTACATTGTGTTTTAAGCAAATCTGGTACTATTAAACTATATAAGATCAATTTTTTACGATAAGTCATGAAGCGAAGTAGTGCATTACGGCTTGGAAATAGAAAAGTTAATATCAATTTTTAAAAAAAGATAACTAGAACTTAATAAATTTATGTAATAATTATATACTACAGTCTATGAAAAATTAATGAATCGTATTTTTAGAGAATTATTAAAATAAAAGTAAAAACGCGAAAACAGTCATCATATCATGGCCGATATTACTTCGGATAACAAAAATTTGTAAATATACTTTTTTGCTTTCGACCTAAAAGCAAGAGCGTTTGCTAAAATACAGTTATAAAACTATTTCGAGTTAATTTGTACTAATTAGATTTCACCATGCATATTAAAAATGTAAAATTGCATATGATAGTCTGTGGTGCATGGAATATTAAATGGACGGAAAATGTATTTTTAAAGGTACTTTACCTATGGCTGCGTTTCGGCTTTTTAGGAATTTGTATAACTTTCACTACTTTAATTCTGATAAAGTTCGTTCGATTAATATCAATTGATGGTGATAGTGAGATTATGGCTGAAAGTAGTGCTATGGTGATAACATACATACCGATTTTGATAAAATTATTTATATATCAGAAAAATTGTGTTTCGAAACTATTTCGGGAAGTAATAACGAGAGAAGAACAAATGCGTTTGTCTTTTGATGAAAAAATAGTACTGTGCTACAATCAGGGTGCTAAATTTGCCAGAAAAATAAATATGTACTTTACTGTATATGCTATTATTGGAACAATTATGTATATCCTGGCTAATTTGATTATATATTTAAATGAATCATCAATACAGAAAGAGCAAAACGAATTCATGGAAAAACCGTTGGCGTTACCATTGTGGTTCCCTTTTAAGGAGAGGAACCATGCAGCGATAGTATTTATAATAAGTCTAATTTGTTGTCTTGTAAATGGATGTTTATTGGTTGCAAGTCACATGATATTTTTTACACTCATGATATTTACTGCTTCTGAGTTAAAAATTTTACGTATTTCCATAGGACGCCTTGACAGTAACAATGAGAAGCAACCAATAGAGCATTATTATATTCAGTTAAAAAAAATTATCAAAGATCATGTATATATCATGAGGTAAGTAAAAAAAAAAATTTATTTAAAACACAATTTTTTATTTTCGTGAGACTGTGGGCGTTCGAGAATTGTTCTTGATTCATTAAAAACAACAATTTTTATATTTTGAAGATTTTTTACTATGAGTACTATTGAAAAACATATGGTATATTTGTATCCGAGAAATTACTGGATAAATAAAGAACCGAATATGACCCATTTCTAATAAAATAGCCCCTTAAAACTCCCTAACTTTATATTGGATGAATATGAATGAATAAATAGCAATGCTCAAATCGTATAGAAATAAAATATCAATTCAAATTTCATTTTTACCCTGTCTGCCATATCTAATAAATATTTGCTTGAGTGCATTTTTTTTTATGGTTCAATTATGAAATGTATAACCTCTCATACTATGCCATGCCGACTTCTTAAATGTCTGTAAACTTAATCAACTTGAAAAAAAGAAAATCATGCAAAATATTTTAGTAGTGAACATAACCCGATTCTCTCGATCCCCCCACTCCTCGACCTTGACCTTGACCTTGCTTCACCCCTCTTTGGCCCCGCCCACATGTCCTTGTCATTGACCTTGAAAGTGCACGTGTGCTTTGGCCTTGGCCTTGTGTTCAAGGTTGTGTGTGTGACCTTGACCTTGACCTTGGTCGAGACGACCTTGACTTTGTTGAAGGTCATCTTGGGTGTGTGACCTTGAAGTAGTTATTTGTGCATTGTAATAGTGTGGGATGATCTTGAAATGATTTTGACCTTGCAAATTGTTCTATAAATTGTGTGAGTCTATTTGCATTCATTCAGTGTGAAATGTCAGATACGGAACTATCTAAAGAAAAAATTATAGAGCAAGTCGGCAGAGTAATTTGTTTATATCAGAGTAATTTAAAAAGTTTGTGTGATTTTGAAGAGAAGGATCTAGCATTTTTTCCTCTTGAATATTTAAAAACTTGCGTTGATACGCTGAGTTTACGGCAAATTTGGGATAAGCTGCCAGCGTCATATCGGTGTAACAAGGAACTACAGTTAAGCTTACCCTGTTACATTCACTATGAACAAATATATCGTCATTATATAGATGGGCCACCACCAGCAATAAAAAAGTGTCGTGAATGTAAAAAATGAGTGAATAATATGAATAGTGCTTTGCAAGAGACAGTAAAAAAATTGGGGGATGAGTTCACTGAAACGGCTAATAATTATTTCAATGATGCAATGAAAAGTCGAGCAGAATGGGCGTCGCGCTATTGTGATTTGGCTTATGAATATGAAAAGGCTGCGAATGCATGTCGTAAATATTGCAGCAAAACAATAAATTTACAAGACTTTGTTCGTGAGATAAAAAAGTTGTGGTTTAGTGACTGTTTGGAAAAACTGATTAGGTTCATTGCAGATCCGGTTGTGTTAGATGAAATTAGAGTTTAGGACTTAAGTTTAACGTAGTAGTAGTTAATATGGAAAGTTTAGTGCGAGAAATGTACGAGGAATTTCTAATTTCTGCAGCCTGTTCGGAATTTTACGCATATGAAATGCAAGATTCGGAGGCTCAGGACTTTAGTGTATTTTTTAAGTATATGGACCATGCCGAAGTGTGTCTTTTAGCTAGTATAGTTTGTAAGAATTTTTTAAGAAATAAAAACAAACAATTATTATTGAACAAATTAAGGAAATTAGGTTTAGGTGATAATGTTACACGCATAGAAGAATGGCAGAAAAAAATCAATGAATAAAGTACATAAAATGTAGTTATTTGTTTCATTATATTTTGTCCTTGAAGTTATCCTTATACCAATTTAAATGTGTGACGTCATTTGACCTTGAATACTCCTCCCACTATTTCTATCGTTAAGCTACCCCCACCATTGTTACAATTCGACCTTGAAACCCCGCTATAAAGGTTCGTGGGAAAAGAAGTGACTTCAAACAGTCGCAGATATCAGTGGCATAAACATCAAATATTGTGTTCGTGTAGTGTTCTGAAAGTGCTTTTATATTCACGGTAATTTTTGGATTTATATACCATTTTTTCAATAATGAGTATTGCAAAAGAAACTCTAGATGAAATTAATGAAATGTTTAGCAAAGATTTCGAGGTTTTAGAGAGAAAAAAGGTTACCGAAATGATTGTAGGCAAAGTGTATAAAATTGTAAAGATGGTTTCAATGACTACACGATTTGGTAAAACTCTTTTAGTGGCTTTACACGATGACGGTGATAATAGCACATTTGAGACTTTTTTACCAAAACGTGTGGCCGAAACACTATCTGACGATATTGTAGATATTATGAGTAAAACTAAAGATAAATACACTCTAACTTATTTGGGGCAGGGCACTAGAGTTTTTGGAAACAATACTCGAACATTATTACGTTTTGGCTCATTGGAGTAAATTGTATGTAAATTGTTTGAAAAAAAGGATGTAATTAAATTTAAAATATAGTTGCACATGTCAGAATAATTACGCGTGTTCATTATTTTTGTTAAAGATGTCTGCTGATGCGACGACGACGACCGCCAACGAATGTGTAGATAGATACATTTTGATTGGGGAGAGAATTAAGAAATATGGCTCACGATATGTTAGATAGCGTAAATGATTGGTCGCATATTGATGCAACCAAAGATCAATATAAGAACGAGATCAGGGATGCAATCAATTTTATGGCTGGGGCACACTTGTGCGACAAATTTTTATATGGTTCCATAGACATGGATACATTTTGTGCTGAAATGGTTGAAGAAGAATTAAAAGAATACCTCGTCAATATTCCACATTTACCAGGTGAGCTTGCTGCAAAATATGAATTGGTTTCTGCAACAGCAACAGCCCAAGACGTTGACGATCGAAATAGTGTCGGATGGGATAGAATTTTGAGCAACGAAAACGAAGACATGGAAAACTAATTTTTTATAATTTTTGTATTTGTGCAATTAAATAACTGTAAATAAATATCTGTTACAATCACAGTTTTATTTTATTTCTTTTATAAACATACCAACCCAGTAGATCATAGTCAGTGTTTCTTTTTCTCAGCTGAAATATTTAATATAAGTAGGGCAAATAAAAATAAAATAGTTTAGTAAAGATTGAAAATGAGTCGACGAAACAACACAATTGATAAATTTGGTCGTCAGAAATATAATGAAAAATATCATATATTATCTGGGCCACAAGGGATTGGTTTTAAACTTACAGCGGATGGGCAGTATGATATGGGTGGAAAAATCATAACCAACTTAGGCGAACCTAAAGATGATGACGATGCTGTGACAAAACACTTTGTTAATAGAAAGTTTTACAATTTTGCAGTTGTAATATGTGACATATTTAACAAGGATGTCCTCCCCATGATATACAAAAATAATAGTGAGCTTAAAACAAAAATTGAAGTTATGCAGAAAATACTCTATCATCAGCCTTTAAATGACTCATTAAGCGCACTGTCGTACGACTCGACTTCAAAAAAAATCTAAAAAAAGGGAAAGAAGGTTAAAGAATAGGAGAACGCGCTCCGAGTGGCATAGCCTTGAAGATAACGTCGTAGTCGTCGGTGAATTGGACCTTCCCTCCAAGAATATTGAAATGTTATTTATGTGTATGATGTTTTATTGTCATTGTTTTTAATGATGAAGATTGAAATAAAAAACTTTATTTTACAATATATTGTTTATTTATTTTACATTTTAAATAAAAAATATAGTCATACAATATGTTATTTAAACAATATTAGCTTTATCTATCCAAGAGTTGAAGTGGTTGGGAAATCCTAGCCATTTGACAAATAATTGATCGGTGTGATTTTTCTTGCATTGTCTAAGGACCTTTTCTACTAGATAAACGTCAGGACTGCTTGATTTTTGTAGTTCTGATTCGTAAAAACACCCTCTTATAGGCTGACCTTCTAACGATTCCAACAAGTAAGTAGGTGGATTTGTAACGTTAACTTTTACAACTTTAAACAATTCGGTTGACCAAGAGGGCGTATATCCTTTCTCGAATAAGCTTTTGTACTTGCTAATACGCACAATGTCACCCATGGAAAACTTAAATTTTTTAGGTACAATTTTTAAATAATCATATGCTTTAATATGTGTTTTTTCTTGCACGTCTGCAGGCTTCATTCCAATGGTGCGATGTTTCGAATGGTTATAGGTTTTTGTTACTGCCGATAATATATGTATCCATTTGTAAGATCCTCTTGTCGAGAATTGTTTATATAAATTATTTTTTAAAGTCCTTATGACTCGCTCAACAATTGCAGCTTTCTTTGTGCTGTATGTGGAATAATGATTTATATTATATTTTTTCATCAGGGCTTGAAAGTTTGTATTATAGAACTCCTTTCCTTGATCACTTTGCAGATTTGTTGGTGTATATGATGCCTCTTCAATGATGCTTTTCATCGCATTAGTAACTTCTATACCAGTCTTGTTTTTTATGGCTTTGGTATAGACAAATTTAGAGTAACAATTTATACAGACCAAAATATAACGATAACCATCGTTTTCATCAGCATACTGTTGCATTTCAGCCAAATCAATTTGCCACAAATCTCTGTATCCTTTTATTATCGTGCGCCGTCTTACAAAATTTTTTCTAGCCGTTCTATGTAGTTCATTAACAATCTTGATTTTTTCTAGACTGGGCTCCATATTATTAGTAATACTAAAGGTTTCAGATCGAAGGAAGAACTGAATAATATCATTAAATATTGAGCTTAATATATTATATCTTCTTCTCGTAATTCCTCTATGATTGACATAATTTCATTTTCTTGTCCAGTGTGACCGGCCATTTTGGAACTCCACAACAAACGTAAACGATCCACCAACTCTTTAGCTTTGTTCCAGTAGACATATTGAAATTTTTTCGAAGATAATTTCTTTTTTGTGGGTAACTGTAGTTTTTCCGAGAGATTTTTTCTTGTAATAGTACCACCTAATTTTGTGCCCATTATCAGAGGTTTAATAATTCGTAAATATTTGTTCCATCTGGTCTCCCGTAAACCATCACTTTTTTTAAAATTGTTGTAGACAGCATTCGTTGATTCCAAAATTTCCTTGTACGTTGAAAGTACATTATCTCTTAATTGTTGTTGTTCCTTGCCTACACTTGGGGGTGTTTTAAGAAATAATAAATCATAAAGTGCCGGTGATCCACCATATTCTGCAATATTTTTCCCTTTTTTGTATAAGACAATATTTCCATTTCGAAAACGCACCTCTAAATTACCAATAAAATTTTTGTTATGATCTGTTTTTGAACCAAAACGTACACCATATACAGTATCGTATAGAGATGGTTTCGAACGTAATCCTTTCAGGTGTGCGTTTAAAGTATCGGAAGTTGTGGTGTCAGCGGATGCGAGAGATGTATTAGTTGATGTCGAGGGTGTATCAAACACCGATTGGCTAATATCTTCTTTTGAAATGCGATGCTGCTGCTGCTGCTGCTGAATAGGTGTGGAGGTTTGAAAGGAAAGTGTAGGTTGGGGAAAACCTGATATTTGAGTCGACTGCACTGATGTACTGAGACTATGTGACTTTGTAGCTGGATAATGTTGTTGCTGTTGTTGTTGCTGCTGCTGCTGCTGCTGCTGACGTTGCTTAACCACATCAGATATAGTTGTCAACGGCTTAGAAATGGGTTCGTAAAACTTTTCCAATTCCACAACATTAAACTCTTTAGCCGCTTTAATTTGTTTAAATTTTTTTCTGACGGCATTGGTAGCTTCCACTAGTTTACGTTTTAAGTCGATCGCGTTATTCATGATGTTAACAAAGGACGTTTCAACAATCAAATGAGCGTTTTCTCTTATTATTACAGTAATATATAGCTATCAAATCCTTTGCGGTATCTTCCCGATTTCACATCACTGTCTTTATCAATTACTAAAAATCCATACTTATTATCCCAACATTTTGAGCACATTTCTTGAAATTGAGTAAAAGTTAGATCCGGTGAAACGTGGTCGGAAAATATGTGTTTCATATTCAACTCATCTTGTTTAAACATAATAATAAAATTGGCGTTGTCTCGCACAAGCTGTTTAGGCACTCGCGAATATGTTTGCGCTAGGTAAAAGGAGTCGATATTTTTATGACGTCCCATGCTAAAGTACGATCTTATAACATCTTGTTTTTCACATATAACATCATCAAAGATAAATATAGAGTTTGGTTTTGCATCGGACGGTTCCACAATATTACTGGAATCACTAAAGGCATAGTAGCCTAAACCTTTGATGGGCGCTAAAAATTTCCTTAAATACTCATATTTCGGTTGATACAGAGATTTCGAGTAAATATAGACATTTTCGAAACGTAGCCCAAGGGGGTGTGTAAGCAGCGAAATCATGACATTAGTTTTTCCACAATTGGATGGACCAATTAACAGGCCGCGAATAGAAGAAGGAAGTAGAGGACCGTGTCTCTTCATTATCTTCTTTTCAAATCCAAGTCCGACTTTTTCATCGAGATTGTCAATAGGAAGTTTTTGTTTAAGATCGATAACGCGCATCTTAGGAAAATTTGATATTTTATAGGCAATTTTTCACAAAAACTGTCATTCAGATGCCGAGCGTCAAACGAAGTGGACGGTCTCACGTTTCCAACAAAACTGGATACGGTATTGTGAATTCGTTAATAAATAAATTACCATTCGAGGTACACAATCCTGGTTATCAATATTGCGGGCCCGGAACAAAAGTAATAAAACGTGTAACAAGAGGTGATCCAGGCATTAATCCTTTGGATGCCGCATGCAAAAAACACGATTTAGCCTATTTACATAATAAAGACAACATAAGTGCGAGACATCGAGCGGATTACGAGCTCGAACAAAGTGCTTGGAATAGAGTAAAATCGAAAGATTCCAGTTTAGGTGAAAAAACAGCAGCTTGGTTAGTTACAAACATTATGAAAGGAAAACAACGTTTTGGTATGGGTGTACCATCATCATTATCAACAAAAAAAACATCTAGTAAAGGCACACGTCATACAAAAAGGAAAGGTGTTAATAAAAATCGACATGTTCGGAAAGCCAGTTTCGGAACAGCTATTCGACAAGCAGTTCGAAGGGAATTATTAAAAGCCGGAAGTAAAAATGTGTTGGAAAAAAATGTCATGAATGCATCTAAAATAGCTCTGTCGGCAGCACGTAGATCGGTAAAAGCGGCAGATGGCAAAAGGAAGGTTCGTACACCGAGAATAATACCGATTCCTAAAACTGGTGGAATATTACCATTAATACCAATTTTTGCCGGGTTATCAACTTTGGGTTCATTAGCCGGTGGGGCAGCGGGAATTGTGCGCGCCATAAAAGCAGAAAAAAAAAGCAGCGAAGATAAAACCGGTGCCGGCCTGTATTTAAAATCGAAAGGAAATGGTTTGTTTCTAAAGCCATATCGTAAAGGTATGGGATTATTTTTAAATCGTAGATCAAAAAACTAATTGAATCCCTACCTCGAAGACCACTATCTAACATCGATATAGAAAAATATGCCAAAAAGAAAAGAATAGGACACTTTCGAGGCGTTTATATGAGGGATTTATTACCTAGACAAGGTCCTCGACGTTACGAAGCAGCAATAGTGAATTTGGATAGTACGCGTGGTGCAGGGACTCATTGGGTCGCTTATAGAAAAAATAATTCTAAAGTAACATATTATGACAGCTTCGGCGATTTACCCCCACCGATCGAATTGGTACGATATCTACAAACGGGATCGGAACCATCAAAAATTATTTACTATACATACGATCGTCAGCAGGATTTTGGAACAGTCTGGTGTGGACATTTGTGCTTAAAGTTTCTTGTCGAATCATCAGCGTAAAAGATGTCATCATCATCGTCACCATTAACACCGCAAATGGATCGCAATAACTATACTAAAATGTTGCCATCACTGAAAGCATTTCATCTAGCCGGTGGATTAAGGAAAATGACCGTGAAACAGTTAGAAAACATGCCCAAGGAAGTAATGATTGCATTAGCCCCAAATGAAATTCCATTCGTTTGGGAAAAGTTGCCCGAGCACCTCAAAAGCGATATCGATATATTAAAATATCAGTGCGGTTGCAAACATTATTTCAGCAGCAGCAGCAATTTAAACGAGGTTACGGGTGATGAGGATCTTACAGCTAGAAAAATATTTTGTTGTTATTGCAAAATCAGCGATGTGCGCATAAAAGCAGAAAATAGCATAAAAACATCACTATCTAATGCGGTGAGAAAAGGTGTGAAGATGAATCTTTTTAAATGTTGCCGCTAAGAATAAAACCGAGATGTGTGATGTTTTAATGGTTAGTCATGTCTTATACGTTCACACTAACAGGACACTCGAGCGTCTTAAGCGCCGATTTTTATCCACCAGTCGAATTAAATAGAGAAAACAAATATGGTCTGGCATTGCTGGGATTTTACACATACAATTCAATTTTTAATGTGGACGAAAGCAACAATAAGTTTGCCTACATGAAGGAGGGTTACACCACCGAGCCGATACAATTGCAGATTCCACCTGGGGCCTATGAAATAGATGAGATAGGTAAAGCAATGTCGGAGGCTTTGAGGATTTCAACTGAAGAAAAGAACGATGGAATCTTTTACTTGGTCGCTAATAATAATACGCTGAAATGTGAACTGAAATCCCAATATACTATAGATTTCCGGGGAGAGGCGAGTATCGGTAAAATGTTAGGATTTAATCATACAGTGTTAAAAAGAGACAAAAAGCACGAATCAACCGAGATGGTGGAAATAATGAAAGTACGCATCATACGCGTAGATTGTAATATAATTTCCGGAGCATATATGAATTCGGTGGAAGGTCATACCTTGTTCGAATTCGATATCGACGTGGAGCCCGGTTACAAAATCAGTAAAGAACCACAAAATAATATTTATATGCCGTTAATGCCGGCAGGACGTCAGTTTATCGACAACATTACTCTTCGCATCTTGGACGATAGCGGTGATCTAATCAATTTTCAAGGCGAGAAAATAATCGTGAAATTGGAACTGAAGAAACTTTCATAGAAATGAGTTTTTGCTTCAATCGTCAATTGTGTGTGCTGTCGACTAAGATGGGGGAACCGCCGAAACATAATAAAAGTAAAAGAAGAGTTAACGTCAAGGTTAGTCGTCGTCCAGACGTTAGATCACAAACATCTCAACAGTTATCTGCCGAAGACTATAAATTTTTAAAATCAATCGGTCTTAAAGTGCGAAAATGATTTCCACCACCAGCGATAAAATAGAGGTTTTCTCCGAGCCCATCTTGGACAATTCCATTATTAGTCTAGAAGAGCATACGTATAAACCATACGGATCTCCATCATTCAACAATTCGGATGAAGTCCGTATCCCCATTAATTTTCAAGATATTATACTGGATATCGCCGAAAGTTACATATATATCGAAGGAAAATTTAAACCCATAGACGCAACGAAAAGATGTTTTTTATCAAATAATGCCCTCGCATTTTTGTTCGATGAAATTCGCTACGAGATGGGAGGTGAGCAGGTCGCCGAGGTTCGTAAACCTGGAGTTACGACGACATTAAAAACCATGGTTTCATTCGGAAGTTTGCAACAAAGATCTCTCATGACGTGCGGATGGGGTCTCGATGAAACAAACCAAGATATCGTAGACACGGCAAGTAACGTATTCTCCGGGAAATTACCCTTAAAATATCTTATGGGATTCGCCGAAGATTACGCAAAAGGTGTTTTCAACGTAAAACAAGAGCTTATTATGATTATAGCTCGCACTTTTACCAATTGTTACGTCGGCGAAGTAGAGGCAGAAATTAGTATCGACAAAATCGAATGGAAAATTCGTCACATCATTCCAGACGACAAGCAAAAATTGAAAATACTGTCTCGCATTAATAAAGGAGGAAACAATGCCAGTATTCAAATGGCATATCGTAAATGGGATCTGTACGAATTACCGGCTTTAAGGCAAACATCTTCCGACGTGTGGGCCTTGAGAACGAGTACAAGTCTGGAAAGACCGCGCTATATAATCGTCGGGTTTCAAGACAGCAATAATTGCGACAAGAAAGAAAAAAACGCAACCCAGTTTACCCACGCCGACGTATGCGACATTAAACTGTATCTGAACTCAACCGTTCATCCCTACGAAAGATGGAATTTAGATTTCGCCAAGAAACTGTACACAGCAGCCTATTACAATTACGAAAACTTCCAAAGCAGCTACTACGGGCGCGAGATAAACGATCCGATGATAACGTTCGCGGAATATATGAAAAACCCCGTTTTTATTATCAATTGCAGTCATCAAACAGAGGCGATTAACTCATCGACAGTGGATGTAAAATTGGAGTTCCAAACGAGAAAGAATAAATTCCCCAAAGACACTAAAGTGTACGCATTAGTTATTCACGACTCATTTTTTAGTTATAATGTATTTTAATGTATCTATTATATGTAACACAAAATAATGTTCTTGAATCAATAAATTTGTAATGAGTGAAGTAGTAGTTTTATATTTATTTGAAACCCAACCAAAAAAAAAAGCTGGCGGAAAAGCCCGCTCTTTAAGAAAAGAGTACGGGAATTTAGAAAATGGTGGTTTATTAAGTGGAAAAAAGAGCTTAAATAACACAAGAAAAAATTTTTAAGGCAAAATATGAAAACAACGATTTAGAAAATTTGTAGAAAAGTAACGGTTAGGAATAGGGAAAAAAGTTATGAGAAAAAATTATAGAGGAAATCGAGTACTATAAGCCAGCATTTTTTTCGATAGTAAAAACCTAAAAAAAAAAAATTTCAAAAAAAAATTGAAAAATGGTGAATGCGCGCCAAAGTTGAAGTTTTGGAGCAAGATAATTTTTTTCTACATATGGTAGTACTTTTCAAAATTCGGAAAGATGAAATTTTAAGAAAAGGGTTATAGTAAGTTAGTAATTTGGATTTTTTAACGCGCTGTAGCTCGGGAACCATTCAAGATAGAGAAAAAATTAAAGCACTTTAATTACCTAGAATTTTGAGTAGAATACAATGGTGAAAAAAAAATTTGGAAAATCTTAAAAATGACAAAAAATTTAGACGAAAAAATTGAAATTCTCGAGTTAGGAGGCTAGAGCGCCGAACGGGAGTATGCGGAAGTTGTAGGGGAGGTTTTTTTTTTTTTTTTTTTAATGTGCCTGCTCCGCGCTACGCGCAAGTGGAGGGGGGTAGTTTGTGTCCATACCAGAGATACGGTGAGTTATAAAATCATATTATTCTCAAACTTATATAATGCATATATGCACTCCACCTTACCCCCTCCAACTTTTTGAATGTATATAGAGGCCGGTATTAGAATTATTTCATCATTACACATTCGATCGGCAAGATGGAAGATATACCAAAAAGGATCATTGGCATTGTCAGGCCATTCGTGCCCGGCAAAATATGCAAGTGTGAGGAGTGCGGGGGTACCGCACCAGGAGCGGCACCTTCGGCACCGCCTGCAACGCCGACACCACCAGCGACGACGACGGTGCCGCCAATGAGAAGACCAAGGGCTGCACCTAGGTCGGTGTTAATATCGTTGGGTATTACTCCACGGTAGGCACCCCACCCTCCCCCCAGGCCCTTTTAGGGCCACAAAAACGGTCCTTTTCAGGACCACATTATATTTTGATCGTAGTTTAGTAATCGTCACTTATGGGGCGAGATATTCGTTTAACGACGATTTGTCTCGTAGCTTAAGTGCCAAGTTATATGCTTGAGAACCTATGAAAATGTTAACAGTTCAAACAAGGTTTCTATTATTTTTTTTTTTGTAATGTATTCTTCACAAAATATTAAGAATAAGTCTTATTGTCTAAACAAATCTAATTCCTTATTTAAAGTTTTTGAAAAAATCAATAATTCTATAAGCTCTCACCAATACATAACATTTAGAATCCGTTGGTGGGGTGGGGGTAGTTCTATATATATGAGACTGGGTCAGTTACACAGTCATATATTCATCAACCCTCATACGATGAACATGGAGGAAGAAAGACCCGCCAGCCGAGGCTCATCCATCTTTAGTGATGACACCGTAGCCGACAACGTTGGAGACCTGCAAGTCTTCGACGACGACGACGAGGTGGATTTTGAAATTGACGTCCTACGTTGGGACGACTTGGATGAGCCGATTCCGCTAGTATATGACCATGATCCGGGTCTAGTGGAATTAGACGATGCGGGTGATTGGGTCTTACAAAGACTCGAAACTCCGTCGCCGCAGCCAGAGCCGGACTCGACGGAAGATGCGGTGCTGGAAATTCCAGCATCACCAACACCCGACGACCCGCAAGGCCCCTGCGATTCGTCAAGCTGGTGGTCGACCAGCGAGGATGGGGCACCATAAGCCCCACACTCTCCCTGGCCCTTTTTAAGGGCACACAACAACGGTCCTTTTCAGGACCACAAAATACTTTGATCGTAGTTTTAGTACATATTAGTACTTTGTTACTAATATTGTATGTATAGAATATACAATATTAGATACAAAGTA
Organism: Diaprepes abbreviatus; assembly: GCA_034092305.1. NCBI lineage: Eukaryota > Metazoa > Arthropoda > Insecta > Coleoptera > Curculionidae > Diaprepes > Diaprepes abbreviatus. Next base: position 162,495 of record JASJET010000476.1, read on the forward strand.
TTAAAACTTTAAGTGCTGGTGGAACCCAGCTAAATCGTTCGTTCGTATTTGAGACCGCAAACAACTTTTGGTCTCAATACGTAATACGACATTTGTTTTCACCCCCCACCATTAATTTGTCTCTATATATACAACCACCAATACTTATTACAATCATTTTAGTTCAACATGTCTGCGACTCAACAACAACAACAACAACAACCCATCCAATGCCCTGTGGTAGATTCTACCACAGAGAATTGTCTGGAGTGGGAGTTGAACGATCCCAGATGGGATGAACTTTGGCGGTTCATCATCGAATATACAGAGGACACCACCACCACCCCCGCTGATGATGACGGGCCGTGCGACTCCACAACACAATAAAAGAGTCGCATGTTTTACAACCAAACGGTCCTTTTCAGGACCACAAAATAATTTGATCGTAGTTTTAGTTGGTTATAATACTTTGTAACCAATATTTTATGTTTTTTCATAAAAACATACAATATTGAGATACAAAGTATTAGAAGTTCTGGCGACAGAACCTTAACTTCATAAACCGAACCATGTTTTAGCATACTTGTAAATATTATCAGAAAATATTTACAACTATTGCTATTGCGTAGTTTTAGTGGATTATTCACTCTTTTTTTTATTACCTAATATTATGTGGGACAGGGCCAATATGAAATAACACACAAAAATAAATTTTCAAGTCACTTTTATTCTCATTATAAAATATAAAAAATTTGATCAAACACTTTTTTATTAACTACAATATATATATATATATATATATATTTACAAACTTAATACTATAAATTAAAAGCTAATATCTACAACTACCTAACACCTACTACATAATTTATTAAAGTCCTCTAATTGTCTTTTTAACCGCGCAGATTTCACCTTTTTTATCTCTAATTGTCTTTCAAGTTCTAAAATGTCACTGTCACACTCGTCCACTTCTTTCACTAAGCGTTTTTTCATGTCATAAATGTCGGTCAATTTGTTCTTCTGAGAGTTGGTGAAGTCTTCGACCCACTCCGGTTGCGATGGCTCGGAATATATTAACGAAGAAGAAGCGGTTTTATTTGGTGAAGACGATGACGATGACGACGACGACGACGACGAAGCAGCGGAAACTTCATCGCCTTCAAAACACCGCTTAAACCGCTTCTTCATGGGTTTCCGGCACCCCAATATCGGCGACAGTGGTGCTGGGGAAGACTTCACCTCCGACACTATTTCATTCTCTACGCTGGCCGGTGTTGGTGGCGTTGGTGGTGTTGGTCCATCGGGGCCTTCTATGACTTCCACTTCTACCGACAATGGCTCTTTTGGTGCTGTTTTTAGGAAGTCGGGTAATGGAACAGGGGTGGAGGGACGCTTAAAGTTAAACTTTTTCTTCTTCCCTTGTCCCACACCTTTAATCGCCGAATAAAATGTTTTTTTATCGGCGATTTCCGACTTCCGCATAGTCAAGAGCTTTTTCAATTTCGAAGCTTTCGGAGAAGATTCCCTAGGCCGCGATGCTTTTCGCACAACCACATCACTAATCACATTTATCTTTGGCTCCTTCTCCTCCGTCCAGCATTCGAGGAATTGCGCTGCCGACTGAACTAACTCTTCGTCGCGACCATCATTGAGGGCTCGGTCTTCGGCATCTTCATGCTCCACGCCATTCCAGTTCTCGAATACCCCCGGACTTAACACTTCCAAACCACTCATGTTATCCAGCATGCCTTGCTGCGAACCGCAGCTCACGTCAAGAGCATCTAAAAGAGACCGTACACTCGACATTTTCGATATTAAAACTCACACAATTAACTTTTTCTTAGCACTGTACTGTTTGGTGTTCTGACGAACTGTGAAGAGCTCGAGCCAGCAAGTCTGCTTTTATGCCCATTTCCCCCACTACACCACCTTTATTCCTTTTGTTCGATGCATTAAGTATAATATTTAAACTTGTCAGATGCAAGGCCAAGGCCAAGGCCGACGTAACCGGCAATACCAGGGTCGTTTTCAGGGCTATAATTTTCATGGATTTTTTTTTGTCCCTGTCAAGGTTATTTTAAAGAAGCATATAAATATAGTACTAAACTTGTTAGATGTGAGGCCAAGGCCAAGGTCAAAGTACCCGTCAATGTCAGGGTCGTTTTCGAGGTTGTAATTTTCAAGGATTTTTTTTTTTGGTCCTGTCAAGGTTATTTTTAAAAGTAATACATAATTAGAGTACCGCGATTGAAAAGTACAACATATTCAAACATCATGTTGCCAACTGATGAACAACCTAGTGAAGCAGCCAAAACATACAGTCATATACCAAAAGCTTTTTATTTAACTTGTCATCATTGTAAAAGACTAGGTATCTGCTGGCGAAATGATCTTACGTACGACTTCAACTACATTGACCTTTTCAGGGTTAAATTTGTACAATGCGGCTTTTGTGGACTAGTTTACTACCAGTTCAAGGACATTAATGAACGTGCCATCCAGAGAAGAAATTGGGTCATAGAAGAAGCTTACCTGTACAGAAGAAATTAACATATATTTTATTTCTTAATTTCTAATTTTTTTGTTTGTTATATTTTTTATTTTTTTTTAATAAAAAGTAAACTCAATCTTTTGTTATATTTTAATTTTTTTTTCAATAAAACAATAGTAAAATGAATCTGTATGTGTATTTATTAAACATCACTTAAAATACGTTTTGCAATCCATATTTTTCTGCAGAGTCCGTTTATTAATGAAATAGAACCATATATTAGGGTGAAATCTAATGATTTCAAATCAGTCTCACATAACAATGTCAGAAGTAAACACTATTGATAAGTTCGGTCGCAAAAGAAAATTTAAGGATTTTAACTTTATGCGAGGTCCTTCAGGAATAGGTTTTAAACTTACACCTAATGGAGATTACGACATGGGAAGCAAAAGATTGTGCTATTTAGCAGAACCTCTTGAAGGAGACGATGCGACCACACGAAATTATGTTGATAATAACCTTGCTCAGTGTGTGCAAGATACGCAGAAAGCTTTACATGACTCAACAATTGTTATTAAAGATATATTCAGAAACCAACTTGAAGGTTACGTACGCAAGAAATTAATTGAAACCGGTCAAGAACTTAGAGGATACATTGATGATACTGTTATTGCAATATATGAACTTAGGCAAGACGAACTGCGTGATGAACTTAACTCTAGAATGTTGAAAATTGAAAAGACTATGGAGGATCTTGTCAGCAAACCTGTTTCACATTAAACATTTACTCGTAGACCTGTGCGTTTAATTTACTATTAGACAAATTTTTCAACAATAACTTTTACAGTTTGTTATTTGTCGACACTTCATTATATTTATAATTTTAAAATAAAGGTTCAATAAAAAAGCAATCAAGTAATGAATACATGTTTTTTATTTAAAAAAAAAAAAATTACAATACTATCGTTACATATTAATGTTGTATGTTTAATAGAAATAATAAAAACAATACAAATAATGAAATATGGATTTTCCAGATTACGTGCTCTCTTGACTTAGAAATGATTCCAACACGGTGACTAAATTTGCTAAGTTTTCTTCCGGGTCTGTTTTGTAAAAATCTATGTCTGCATGCCCCCAAGGTAGAGTTTTGGTTGAACTGGGAATTACATAACGTTTATCATCGCTATGTGACAATGCTACTTTATTTATTTTGTTGGTATAAATGTTATGTAATTCACTTCTAAATGTCTTCATCTTTCTTAATATCAAACCACCCCGTTCAACAATTCTTTGGTAGTCTTCCTGATGAAGGTCTTTCTCGATAACACATTTTTTGATACCTTTGGCTTTTTTTAATTCATTATTAATGGACTTTACATAATAAGCCTTCGCGCCGGTACCATAAAAACTTATTATCGGATCACCAGGAAACTCATCTTTCATTCTACCAACTACAGAATTACTTTTAATTATGTTGAAATTATTAATTTCGGGGTAATTTGATGTATCAAATTTTTCGGGGTTTTCTGATATAGTTTGATAAAAGTTTTCCGTATACACTTTTAATATAAGCGAGTCAGTATCGGTGTAAAGTAACGAAGCATCATCGCCAAACTTGGATTTAATAAAATTATAATAAAAATCGTATATTACAGTCTTTGATATATCTAATATGGAAAAACCGATATAAATTGGTTTATTGTACAATATTTTAACTTTATTCATATGTATAGCAACAAAGTTCTCGGTAAATATCGAGCTACTATTGAAATTGGGGCGGGATATTAGTGCTCTAGCTCCATTTCTGCCTACACTGTTCTCCCAATGTGTTACTAATTTTATATCCTTTCGATTTTCCACATTTTCCACATTTTCCATAGTTTTACCAAATATCGCGTTATTTTTTAATTTAAAAGTGTCCTTCGCAAATTTTGTGGTGGCCTTGTTACGTAAATTGGTATTAAAATCAATATACGATTTTAGCCATTTTGATTGCTTAAACTGTAATACTCGATGGGTTTGCATTACCACTAAGCCGTTGGCGATGGCTTGTTTTAAAGTTCTATAGTGTACAATGTATTTTTTTTTATCTTGTAAATTAGGAATTAATTTCGGTAATTTAGCGTTTTCTGTTGGCGGTATGATATTTTCTACTAGAAATGGAAGATCAGAATGTGCATCATGCAACTCAGTCGGATAATGCACATCCACTTCCAAAACGTAGCCATGTAAACTATCATCACCAACAGCCATAATATTTAAATCCAGAATTTCGCGCTCGCTTAACCATCGAAAACCACCATATGGTAATGCTTGTGACATACTATGACCATATAGATTTGTAGCATCAAGGTATGTTATAAATGAAGAAGGTTTTGTTGGGTCATAGTCTGGTAAAAAAATATTATTAGCGATGTGCTTCCTTTCTGTACACTGGCTTATGCCGCCGCGTATACCTTTCTTAAAAAAATGTATCATGTCTATATCAGTTAAGAGCTCTAACTCTACCTTAGTCATACGTAGCATACAATCAAATGATAAACTTGGAAGGGTATAGTAATGTGCCGGATCAAGTTTATCGAATTTTAAACAATTATTCCGAAATTGCTCAAAAACATCACACAATAGCAACACATCTGATTTTAAATACACGTCCGAATAGTCCCCCAAAGTTTTACACCCAAACAAGCGCCATACTTCTTTTGCTCTTCTATAGCTTTCATCGCTAATATGTTCTTCCCGTAAATTATCATAAAATTCATCTTTACTTGGAAGACATGTATTTTCCATTTTTTCTATAGAGTCAATAAAGCTATAGGGAAAAACACCCTTTTGACGCATCAAATTAAATTGGTTGATATTTGAAAAATGTTTCCGCGTTTCAATAAAATCGTCGTCATTTAAACCGCTGCCTAAATTTTCCAAAGACGTTGACAGAAATTTAAAACTATCAATAAATCGCAACTTTAAATATTTCCTCTTGACTTTTCCACATTTACTATCAAAATAATCGTGCATATAAATGCTTTTGGTAAATGATATGTACTTTTTCTTACTTTGAGCCAAAACACCAATTTTATCCCCATATTTACATAACTCTTTTATAAATAAATGGCTGTCGTAGCCGCTTAAGTTATGAAATATGATAGGGATAAAAGAGGGTAATTTATAATTTAAATTACAAACGGAATGTGCAGCACCAAATCTTTTTGCACCATTTATGTGACAGTGGTCTCGTACTTTAATCTCACCCTCTTCAAAAGGGCCTTCACATATACCACATATTTTAGCATCATTAAACTCCCTTTTTTCTTCAGGCGTTAACGGTTTCATAGGCTTAATGTCTTTTAAATATGTGTTGTATAGAGCCCTTAAATCATACTCGATACGATCCACAAAGACTCGAGCTGCATTATTCCCCCGAAATAGCTCAAATTTCGAAAGTGAGTCGTCAAAAGAGCATTTAATTAAATAAGCAAAAGAATATGGTTCATGTTTAAAACTTTTTACAGTGTAAGAATTTTGTGGGTTTGGTTGTACCGTTTCAACGGGTTTTAAAACAGATTCGAAATCTGCATAAACCACGAATGGAACGCGCATTTGCTTTTCTATACCCTCGAATTTTAAAATATTTTCCGGCACACTCTTTCCAAATTTATCGATTTTTAAATCCACTGAGGGTGTTTGCGTGAAAATGTGGTTACAATCGTAGCTTTGATGTAAAGTTAAAGCTGACGGTGTACTAAAATAAATGAGGCAACCATCACAGAAATATATTTTATGTTGTTGACAACTAATTTGACTTGAAACTAAACGTGATAAATCCCGAATCCAACAATAATGACTCTTTGAACAAGTCGTATCACAAAAATGTTCACCGCCATCTTTACTACTACAGTCTTTTGTAATTAACAATAAATTTACATGCCTATCCAACTTTTTTGACGCATACCTCAGTGGACCAATAACTTCATGTATTACTTCATTATTTTCATATTTAGATTCCAGACCGTATACGTTAATTGATATGTTGTTCATTTCCTCAAATTTTTTAATGTCACGTAATTTTACTGGAAAATCCATACCTGTTACATTTAGCACTCTAGAAAAATGGGGGTAGGATGTCTTCTGTGAAGGCTCTGCTGTTGGAGGAAACAATGCTGATGTTACAGCCCACGCAAAGCAAAATTCGTCCTGGTTAATCACATTGACGACAGCTCTTTTCTTTTCAATAGAACACGGCAACTTGATGTATGATGAGCCACCCATAGGCATATACTTGTTGATACCAACTTCCAAGTATAAAATTCGCACAAGAGCCCATCCTATAACAAGAAAAATAATATATAAAAATCAGTTTAATATATCGGGTTTTGATTTTTCCATACCTGAATCTTTCTCCTGGAACTCTGTCGCCTGCGTTTTTATTAATTCGGTGAAAGAATGGTAAACGGCATCCAAATCACTTTCTACACTAATTATTTGATTAGCAGTGTTGAAGGATTTTTCACTGAATATTTCTTGTGATGGAAGCATGTACTCGCCAACAGCTGTCATGTTAACTTTTAAAGCATGATGCACACGCAATAAATTATTAACAAGTTCCACCACCTTGGATTTAATGTCTGCAAAGAACATTACGTAATCGGAATGCTCCATATCACTGCTAACCCGATAGGTTGCAATTCTCCTTTTGAAGGCACATTCAACGAGTTGCACACCATGACATACCGGCAAACATGAATTATTTTTATGTTGTTGTGTTCGTTTATGCGCCGACATATGATTTATTGGAACATCTACATTACATGTAGCGCAATTAATTACCGGAATCGTCGATGTATACTCTTCAATTCAGAGCCGTTTTCCTCCAGGCACTTTATTAAATCTCGCCGCACACGATTCTCTTTGATGACGTCTCATATTATAAATATTAGTAAACTTAGAACCGCAATTTTCACAAACATATGCCATGATTTGTCAAATATTAACACATGTACTACATATACAAGTCAGAGCCAACTGATGAATGAAACTGCCCCATACCTTATATAAAACCATTCAAGGTCACCCCCAACCACGTAACATATCTTCAAGGTCACACACCCAAGATGACCTTCAACAAAGTCAAGGTCGTCTCGACCAAGGTCAAGGTCAAGGTCACACACACAACCTTGAACACAAGGCCAAGGCCAAAGCACACGTGCACTTTCAAGGTCAATGACAAGGACATGTGGGCGGGGCCAAAGAGGGGTGAAGCAAGGTCAAGGTCAAGGTCGAGGAGTGGGGGGATCGAGAGAATCGAGTTATGTTCACTACTTATTTTAGTGCGATTTTTATAATATTATATCCAAAAATATATCCGCGAAGGGAGTTTTTCATTGAGGTTAAAACAAAGAAAAAACATTAAAAAAATGTTGGTTAGCGCAGTTTTTCGGTTATAACCTTTGGTTAAATAATGGAAACGAGCCTCTCCAAATTATAGAATAATAATAAAATATTGTACCGCGAAGAGATTTAGATACCAAGCTTATTAAGGAATTTTTCTTGGTAAGTTATTGTCATTAATGAATATCAAAAGGATAACCTAAAAATAAATATTCTAAAAACATAACAAAATATTTCTTAGTGTTAATAAAATAAATAACTCAAAAGCTCAAATAGCCAGAACCACTTTAAAAACACTATTAAAATACTAATACAATTTTTGAAACCTTACCCATTTATGCTGGATTCTCACTGTAGTGCTTCTTTTGATACGATCTGAGTTCGCTTTCAGTTCCATAAAATATTTGTAATGAAAAAGAGTTTACGATATCGAAATATCCGCTAAACCCATGGTGTGAATAGGTTCATTGTTTCTCCTGCAAGAATATTTGATCAGAGCGATAGCGTATCGGGAGTGGCCATATAGTAATAATCTATCCTTAAACATTTCTGATATCGCAATATAACATATCCAATGTTAATTTTGGATACAATGTAACAATGCACTTTCAAGCTTTTGCTCCCATTTCCCATAAATAAGTTTAAACAGTGAAGCAGTATTTTTTTAATAGGGTCTATCCTTAAGGGACACGCACTTTCATTGTTTTTTTTTTGAATTTGGTATGTCATTGTTCTGCAAAGCTTGACGATGTTTGATTATGGTCTGTAATTTTAAAATATTAAATTAGTTGTTAAGACTTGTGTGTAATTATAATAGTCTATGACTAGAATAAAATATTGGCGAAGAGGACGTGAAAATTTGTCAATCTACATGATTCTCATGTTAAAAAGTGCGGAGCACTCCAAAATATGGAGAAACTCTGGGTCCGACAGATGGCGACAGCGCTGTTTCGTCCTAATATGGGACTCGTCAGGCCACCGCATTCGGTACAAACCATCATCTCGCCTTTGCATTCTATAAAGCTGAGTTTAAAATCAAAAAACAGCAAACAAGACGACAAAGGCCACATCTCGATGGTCCACTTGATAACACAAGAACCACACAGATTAACAAAGTTTGTAAAAGAACCGCCATATGGTGGCGCGACGGCGAAATAAAACAGAAATATTTAAATCGTGTACACGAAACGCGCTGTTTAGCTTTGAAACACGCTAAACGATGCTCTCATGCTGGGATCGTTTGGTACGACACGTGGCTTTGGCTGCTAAAATGAGCGGTAGGCTTGGTTGCCAGTACCGAAAAATGCGACCCCTGTCCTTTGGGCAGCACGTTTCGTGTACTTGATTTTACATATTTCTGTTTTATTTCACCGTCGCGCCACCATATGGCGGTTCTTTTACAAACTTTGTTAATCTGTGTGGTTCTTGTGTTATCAAGTGGACCATCGAGATGTCGCCTTTGTCGTCTTGTTTGCTGTTTTTTGATTTTAAACTCAGCTTTATAGGATGCAAAGGCGAGATGATGGTTTGTACCGAATGCGGTGGCCTGACAAGTCCCATATTAGGACGAAACAGCGATGTCACCATCTGTCGGACCCGGAGTTTTTCCATATTTTGGAGTGCTCCGCACTTTTTAACACGTAAATCATGTAGATTGACAAATTTTCAAGTCCGCTTCGCTAATATTTTATTCTATTTTATTTTAAATTACACGGACAAAAACTTATCTATTTATATATATATATATATATATATATATATATATATATATATATATATATATATATATATATATATATATTTCCTCAAACTCTAAATGGAGACTGTCTCGCTTACAACAAAAACAAAATTTAAAAAGTTCTTTAAAATTAAAGTCTACAATTTTGTAGGTTGATTTTTCGGACAATATTCCAGAAGTTGTAGGTTTAAATACCTTATATCCACTCATTCATCATTTTAGATTTTCTGGACGTAAAACATATAATAATGAATATATGTTTAATTGCATTGGGATATAATGTATAAAATTCTTGAAATTGTGTGTGACCTTACTCTTAATTTTTTTTCTCCCTAGAAGATTTATGATTTAGAAGCACGCATAAACATGTGAATGTTTATCTGTAATGAAAAATGTACGAAAAATGTACTTACGAGTGTACCAGTTTGGGTATTTCTATATTAAAAAGACTTAAACCTTCAATTTTCACCTATTTATTGGCAAAATTTAAGAACATTTGTGATTATTTATAATAAAGAACTTATATATAAGTACGAATTTTGATATCTCTTTCTTTAGCAGTTATAGTGATATTTAGACCATTTAATTTCATAATAGCATTTAGAAGAATGCTATTTTGCGTATTTTCTTTTTAATAATAATTCACTCTCAGTAAATGTCTTTCCAGGCAATCTAAGTATCCAAGAGACTATTTTTTTTATAAAAAGCGCAAATAGAAAAGTTATTGTGGAAATCTTTTAAACAAATGTAATAAATGATATGTGAAATAATCCAATATTAACAAACATAAACGAATATCATAGCTGGCAAAAAGAACTATATATAGACAGAATCATGTTACTTGGAAAAAAGTGACAGGAAATCAACTCCTTTATTGGAAGTCGGAAATATCCTGAACCCTGGGGACTTATTAGAATAACCAAAATTTTACTTTAAAAAGTTACTAATAGAGTATAGACTAGAAGACATAAACCAAGATGCAAATACATCAATAAAAATTGAACGAAAAACAATAAAATGTACATTTGAAAACAATGAAAATGATAATTGGTCGTCTAAAAAAATGGAAAAGCTGGCGGTCCAGAAGGTAATCCAGCAGAACTAATTAAAAACGGTTCAGAAAAGCAATTAGATCTCTAACTAAAATTATAAATATGTATCTAAACTGACACCTTACGTCTAAAATGTGGATCATTAAAAAGGGTAACAAAAGGGAATGCAACAACCACCAAGGTATCTCAGTTACAAGTACCCTCAATAGGCGGTAGAATAATAATAGATATTACTGAACAGGAATATCAAAAATATTAGGAGGAAGAACAAAGTAGATTCAGAGCCGATCGATCATGCAGTAATAACGTTTGCTGTTTAAAAGAAATAATTTAGAAAAAACCATCTACCAACTGAGATGTACACCTAACATTTATTGATATCTAAAAGACCTATGATACAGTTCGAATAAAAACGCTTAGGGTGTTCTAAAAATTAAACATCAATTACATCGTAGTGAAATCCCTGCAAGACCTTTATGAACAGTCAACTTCAAGAATAAAAATAGGAAATAAGCTATTCCAACAATTTACTGTAACAAAGAGACTAAGGCAGGGATGCTGTGTATCACTAAACATATTTAAAATTTATGTCGCTGCTGTTTTAGGAAACTGGAGAAGAAAGGTTGCAGATATAGGTATTCAGCTCAACGAGAATACATGCCTGTATACCCTTCAGTTCGCAGACGATCCAGCACATTCTTCGAACACTGATTGAAAAGTACAGAGATTTAGTCTAACGGTAAACATAGAGAAGACCAAATATCTATGCATGGGTGAAAACCAGAGCAACTTAAAACCGAAAAATGATAAAATATTAACATGTGACGAATACAAATATTTTGGAGCGACTTTTACAAGCAAAGGTACAGATGGTAGAGAGACAGACATAGAATCATATAAGCAAAAAAAGCTATAGTATACCAGGCAAAGACATAAGAATCATATAAGTAAAAAAGCTATTTTCTGCCTAAATAGTACACCATGGAAGTCAACATCAAGAGAAAGTTTAACATATATGAGACAATAATTAAGAGTTCTTTGCTCTATAGAGCAGATCCTTGGAGAATTACAGAAAGATAAAAGAGAAGAATGGAAGCTGTGGAAATATCAGAAAATCACTAAAAATTTCCAGAGTAGAGTGAATCCGACATGAGATCATAAAGGAAAAAATAGAAATTGAAAGAACAAAACATTGAAAGAAAACAATTAACATGGTTTGCACATATAAACTGAATGCATGATAGAAGATTACCAAGACTGACAATGGAACGACAACCACAGCAAAAAAAAAAAGAGGAAGACCGAGAATATCATGGAGAACCGGCATCAGAAAAACAGTGATGCCGGAAATCTGGAACAAGGACAGTGGAATGATAGAAATGAATGGAACTTTGGAATTGGACAGCGACGTAGGAGGATATATAAATACATATATATATATATATATATATATATATATATATATATATATATATATATATATATATATATATATATATAAATCTCTCGGATATAAGAAAAACACGTGAAAGAAATACAGCAAGTTCATGTAAACTTTTTTCGTATATGCCTTGTCTTCGGAAATGTGGTCTCCCAAAGAGCCGCAATGAAACAAGTTTTTTACACATAATTATTGAACCACCATATTCCATTTTTCTTTAATATGATGTATACCAGCCAAGACTTTCAAATTATTATCCAAGAAACTGTTGTGAATTACTCACAGCTGCAGGGACACTTACGATCCCATTTTTTTACGCTCTGTATGATAAGAACTTCGAAATACGTTTTTTACATACCTTTAGCTATTGACTAAAAATTCTTAGATGCACCTTGAGCGCCGTGGGAAAGCTTTAAGTGATTTGGTTAAAGGGGCAGACAGGCATGAAATTTTTTTAAATAAAATTATAACCGGCGACGAATTAAGGTAAATGGCCCAGTTGTGGAACGATTTTGCACCAAACATTTATTTAACCTTCTTCAGTTTTTTAATAGAAGCGAAAATTAAAATAATAGAAGTACCATTAGATCGGCCTTGTTCTCCACAGTCAAAATGCGGTATTTAAACATTGATTTTGGGTTAAAAATTTTTAAAATAAATTGATATATGATTGTAGGTAATGACCCTATTATGGAACGCGTTTTTTCAACCCTGACCCACTGTTCCAAATCATCATGGCCGTATTATGGAACACCTTTCCAAGAATTTAAATTTTATTTTTATGAAATTAAAGCATTTTCAACAACTGTTATTGATTATTAGTGTTTTTATTTTAGTTAAATATAATATATATTCGTAGATACGTATATAAATAACTTTATTATTATTCACACTTTAATATTTTTACTAATTCTTACAGATTAAGAACATATACTTAGTTTAAATAGTTGAAACATCTTACTACTTATACCTAGTTTAAATTTTTAAAAAATTTTAAATTTAAATAAATTATACATCGAGTGCTTCAATAAATAATAAAACATTTTTTAAATGAATAATTAAATGCTGTTTACATTTTCACTATTGAGATGAATGACATAAAATTTAAACTTTCTTAGTTTTTATTACTTTTTTTTTGATTTTTAGGAACATTTTGAAATTTATTCTCCAACACTTTAATCTCTTCTGCCATTTTAGAATCTAATTCTTGTTTCAGCTTTCGTTTTTTTTTCTAATACCTTCTTTTCTTCTAACATTTTCTTTTTTCCCTGTGGCATTAATTTCTTTTCCGCTTTTTTTTCTTCTTCTTCTTTTTTCTTTTCTATTTCCAATTTTTTCTGAAGCCATTTTTGTGAAGTGGCTACTACTAGTAATTTTTCATTCTCTGCAGTTTTCGACAATTTCTCTTCCTTTTTTTAGGTAGGTATTTAATAGGAAGAATAAAAACTTTCTCAAAAGTTTTTTTCGCACCATTCAAATTTGAATCTAAATAAATTGATAAATAACTGTTTTAAAATTATTAAGTAAAGTTTAATTCAATTGAAATAAATTTTGTTCTTCTTACTTACCAGTGTTCGAAGTGTTTTGATAATTCTCCTGCTGACAAGAAATGATTTCAGGAGTTTTTGAATCTAAGGAGAGAAAGTTTGATAAAAATTTATATATTTAAGCAGAGTATAAAATAATTTATCAATAATAATATATACCTAATGGCTTTGTTGTCAGTTCTTCAACATTACTATTAGTAAGAGTTTCGGGGACTATTGAGACTGAAATTTTTAATTAATATATGAGTATATTGAAAAACCATAAAAACATGAATAGTAGTATAATAAAAGGATGAATATATGAATTTACCTGCAGATTTTGGTTCAATATTATTATTCAAACATTTTTTTGTAGAATTTTTAATGGCTATTCCTAAATTAGGTATTAAATTCAACTTTTCGATATCATCAGTTAAATTTGTATCTTCAATACTTGACATTATTGATATCTCAATTATTGGTATGTCTGTTATTGATATTTCTGTATAATTGGATAAATCTTCAATTTCAGATATTAATGAGCTTAATGGATCATTAACAAAGGATAGATTCCCTTCCAAACCTGTGACTGAATGTCCATTTTGCTGATCTAAAACTATATCTTCTTCTCTTTGACTCTCATAGTTTTGTAATGATTCATCATTAACATTGAAGCATTCCAAAAGATCGTGTGATATTGAATCGTTAAAGTTAGTTTCGCTTATTGCAGTTATTTTATTATTAACTAATTCGACAGACTCTTTCTGAATTTCATATCCAAATTTAAAATGATTAGTATCAGCTTTTAAAGATAATTTATAAACAAAATTGTACAAATAAATTATTAGAAATAATTTGTAAAAATTGTAAATAGTGTAAAAATTGTTTGCTTAAAATTATAAATAGCCTAAAAATTTATTGATTGAAATTGTATATAGTATAATAATTGAATAAATAAAGTTATAAAAAAAATAAGAGATCAACTATCAAAAATTACTTGTTTCAATTTTAAGTAAAAAAAAATTGAAAAAAAACATAATATAAAAATAAATCAATAAGTAAAGTGGGTACCCGATGATGCTTCAGCTTTAATTTTCATCCAATAATCAAACAAACCCGTTTGTCTTATAACACCAGACCATGATCCATTTTCTTCACACCTAAGAAATTCTTTAACTAACTCTGGTGATAGACTCTTTTCAAAATTTGCTAGATAACTTGATGTAGTGCATTCTGTTGTAGTTTCAAGATTCGTAGAATTATTTTGTTTCATCTCTTTCTTTTTACTCAAAACGTTATAGTCTGGTGCTTCAGGGTCAAACAGCATAAGATCAGTTGATTTAATTTCTATTTATAACCACTTTGCTTGCCCCAGGAATAGAGTCAAGAGCTAGCCTCAACACTTTCGCAAAATCTTGTCTTGATAGTCTGATTTTGTCATACTCAATTTTCCATTGAGGGACTATTTTTTTCCATACTTCTTTGAATGGATAGAGGACAGCAACACCTAAAGGTTGTATCAGATAAATAGAATGAGGAAAAAGAGGACACAATTCTATCTTCTTTTCCATGCAGAAATTTACCAATGGAATTGTTATGTGAGAAGAATGTCCATCTAGATACAGGATAATAGGAAATTCTACTTGCTGTTTTACGAGTCAAGGATAATATATGTTGGTGATATACTCATTAAAGTTCTCTATAGTCATCCAACCATTATCTGAAATTCCAATGGCCCAATTAGAAGGAGAATTTTTTACTATATTCTTTTGTACTCTTTCTTTATAAGGATACATGCACATTGGTGGAACCAGGACACCTTCAGCGCTGTACATAAATAAAACTGTCAAAGCTTCTTTCTCGTCAGCATCTATAACTTTGTAAACATTTCTAGCCTCTTTGAGAGCGACAACTTTGTTTGGTTTAGGGCAGAGTTAAATACTGGTTTCATCACAGTTGTAAACTCTTGAGGAGTGTATGTTTAGCAAATTTTTTCCATTAAGATGATTTTTATTGATTGAAACCAGCCTCCTAAATCATCTGCACTGACCTTAGCTCGGTCAAGAGCTAAATTTTGGGCTGAGTGGATAAAGAACTTTGATGTCTCCTTAGAAAAGCTTCATACCAATGTCGGCCTGGACGATTGTTCAGAAATGGAGTTTTAATGCCTAATTCGGAAACATATCTTTGAACGCTATCAAGAATATCAATTTTTCCCACGGGATGGCCTCTTTGTGATCTATAAATGATCCAGGTGACTATACGCTTCTTTTGATAAAACTTATTCCGGTCCACTTTTCTTTGTGATAACATTATCTTCCATGTCTTTTTTTCGCTGCAACGTAGATATGGGAATATCATACTCTTGAGACACTTCTCTAAAAGAATCCTCTGCTTTTAAAGCTATCAGAGCTTTTTTAAGAACATCTTCCGAATAATACTTTTTCTTGATTTTTGTTTTTCTATTCTTTTTGGACTTTATAACTATCTTTTTCTTCGCGTCTTTTGCCATATTAATGCCATATACTTAATTATTTTATAAATAAAATTTCACATCTAAAACAAATATAACAAAATCAGTTGTTAGCTTTTAGGTTATATTAATCAAAACATAAGAAAAGATTGTGCAAAGTATACTTACTTTAATAAAAAGGAATCTAATGTAAATTTTAGTATTGAAACTAACAATCAAAATTAAATTTGCTTAAATTTTAATGCAATAAACGTTATTTTCAAGTTATTTTTGCCCAAACGACCATGCGACGTTTTCACGTTCCATAAAGAAGTGCATCTATACAACACGATGTACGTATTTTTAGAACGCCCGTTGACATCGTTTAATAAATAGGGTCTCTTCAATAATTTTGTGCCGATTGAGGAACAGTAAAATTAAATAAATATTTAAGGGGATTAAAAATGAAAACGCATATACAGTACAAAGTTTACCCTTTCAACTTATATAAAACATAAAATTTTACATGTGAAAATATAACAGGCACTTTTAATATAAAGGTTCGCACTTTATCCAAAATGTTATGCCTTATCTTGGTGAGTGCGAATTTTTTTACTGTCACTCAGGTACCACGTTTCAAATCGATTTATTAACTAATGAATAGCAATATTCTTATTAATTTTTGGATTTAATGTATTTTTTTAACTATAAATTAAGTTTAATTAACTTTGACAAAAAAAATCACTCCAACTAATATTATACAATTCATTTTTATATGAAGTGTTCTACAACCGAGGCTCTGTTCCATAACTGGGCCGTTTACCTTATGGTGTTTTCAATACGATCCATCGACCACACGCCAGACCGCTGAATGGCGAGGCAAGAGCGAAGCATAGCACTATTAAATATTTTAGTAATTGCAAAATCTTTAAAAATTATTAATAATAGAAGCTTTCAACTCAACCGGACAACTTTCTTTCATACTACGTAATAGAAATATTTTTTTTTTAAAGAAACTATAACAAAAAGTTTTTACATATCACTTGATCATGCTTTGTCTTATTTGGTTCTTGCTTTTATAGATGTAATATTTTCTTTTAGGTATGTAAAAGAGTTAAATGATTCAACACAGTACATTATGTTAACGGACTTTATTTTTAATTCAATAAATTTTGCACCAGTGGTTTTAAGACTAATATCGGTAAGTAAAATATTTATAAAACATTTTAACAAAGTCAGGTCTAAAAGCTACCAACTAACTTAACAAGCAGCAAACATACTAGACTGCTGTATGGCTAAATGGTTAAAACAATACTACATATCCATATTATGTATCTTACATGGAATACAATTTGTTGCTCTCTCCGTGGCTTCGATGGCATTGCTTTTGAAATTTAATAAAATATTTCCAAAAAGAGACATGAACTCTCAGTCTAATCCGTAGATGCCCAAAATTTTGTAGACTACAGCCCTCTTTGTAAAAAAAAATCCAAGACGCTCTCTCTCAAAATGGTTGTATCTGATATTAACATATCGTATTAAAAATTAAAACATCATCATTAAATTGTTTTCTTATGAGTTACATAAAAATCGACGATTAAAAATTAATAAAAAATAATAAGATGATTAAAGATGGTATTGTTATGATAATTTGTAAATATCTGGTTCCCATATTTACAAACAACAATTATCGTAAATCGATACCCTCAATAATCTGTAGTCAGTTGCTTTTTTATACAGTAAAGAGTGGCTGTAAAATTAGCCTATTTCGTAGAACTCGTGTTTGAAACCAAAATGTATGCTAATTGAAAGTTTATGATAAGATGACACTCTAAGAAAAGTTTCAAGACGAGCTCCTGTTTCAGTTTTGAGAAATTAATTATCAAAGTTGACGAAATTGAGTTGCATAATGTGTTTCAGTTCAATAAAAGTTTTAACATTAAAAATCTAATATTTCGACAACAAAATAAGTTTATCTTATCTCATTTTAAAGTTTAGGTCACGTAGAATACTAAAAAAAAATTAGTGACCTAAATAAATTGTTAAATTTACCTCTAGATAGGATAAAATTACCCCAATGCAAGAAAAATTGAAATAAAATATAAAATATCTAAAAAAATTGTTTAAGAGTCATAATTTAAGCTGATCAGAAAACAGCTATCATCATATATTTATGGTTCATTTTTGTTCACATTCACTTTCTCATGGGGGTATAAACAACCTCTTCTAGTCAAAAAAGCTAAAAAATATTAATAAAAATTAAAAAAAAAACAAATTTTGCTTCATATAAATTAGGAGAAATATGAAAGAGATATATGAATCAGATCCAATACAAATACACCTTATAAAGAAGTCAAAACCACCCCCAAACCAGTTCTAAACTGCTCTATGTTTGGGTTCCTGTCAGTAAACCTCGACCAAACTCTTTTAGCGGTCAAGTGTCATCGAAATAAATAATTTAAGAAAAAAAAACTTTCTGCTAGAAATAAAAAATGAAATTTGCACCCAAACTGTTCTCACAATCAAGGATCATCGATATAAAAAATTAAAAAAAAAAACTTTTAATCAAACCTACAGGGTCGGAAAGAAAAAATAAAATTCCTATCTCATCCTCATTTTTTCCGCCAAGGGTGGGTTCATAACAAAAAATCACGAGCAAACTTTTTAGCGTTCAAGTCTCATCGAAAAAAATTGTTTAAGAGAAAAAAAAATGTTCTAACTAACCGATTCTAAGTCCATTTAATCGATAACCATCAATAATATACAAGCTACCTATGATGAACCTCAGCCTCATAAATCTCAAAGCCACCAAGAACATCAAAGTGAAACTTAAAGAATAGAAGAGAAGAATAGAATAAATTAATGTACTAATCTATAACGACAGAACCAGTGTTTGAAAAATAATGTTATTGTAAAGGACTTTATTGCGTTATACATTTCATAGTATTAGTTTATGCTTGTAGTTTGTAGGGTTTTAGGTTTATTTTCTACGGGTTCATGATTTATTTAATTACTTTTACCTTTGTCAATTTTCTCACGAGACGTCTACGAAAGAAAGTCTGAAACTTTTAAGACAATTCTATTTCCTCATTTTTGATATGAAACGCCTATGACAGATGGAATAGAAATCGCCAGATCACTCTCTTGTCTTATTTTTATTACACAATGTATTGTGAAAGTCCTTCTATAAAGATGCAAAACCTTCTGGGATCCGGAAAAAGGGTATATGAAGAATCCAGATCGGCCCTCTTGGACATTTTAGTTTGAGAGTTAGTTGAAGTAACTTGAATTGTTTGACAAGTTGTGATAATAAAGGTTGTAAAATGAAAATAGGGTGTGTATAAAGATAGGCTGGCTGGAACAAATTGGTGTCAGAAGTGGAATAAAATCTAGAAAAAGCTAAAGAAAAAGAAAGTGAATTGAAGTTGTATGCAGGTAGAAACTAGAAAACAGAAAGCAAAAATGGAAAAGCAACGTCAAACTAGTTTAAATCAGTTAGTGATGATGATACAAGGCATGAAAACAAGTTAAAAAGATATGAAACAAAAATTAAAGACCAACAAAAAGGATATGAAACAAGAATTAAAAACAAGCCAAGATGATATGAAACAAGAATTAAAGACAAGCCAAGATGATATGAAACAAGAATTAAACACAAGCCAAGATTATATGAAACAAGAATTGATGACACTAAAGACAAGCCAAGATGATATGAAACAAGAATCAAAGACAAGCAAAGATGATATGAAACAAATATTATGCTCTGCAAATTGCCAGTGATTAAGTAATACCTGGGAAAGGTATACATGAAGCCGAAATAACCCTGGGAAGCACCACTTTCAAACATACAGTTAATGTTGCCGATATTTTGGAGGAAGTAATACTAGATCTTAATGTCATGGAATACTAGAAGTTTGTTCTTGATCTTTCCCAACGAGTACTGTGAATTAGAAGTGAAGAAATCATTATGAATCTACCGAAAAATAATAAAGTGTCGACCCGGGAAATTGTACTTCTTGAAGATGTGATGTTATCGCCAAGTTCAGAATGTACAGTAAAAATTAAGTTTGATGATTCGGCAGAAAATGAAGTAGTTTTGGTGGAACTAATTTAAGATTGCTCGCTGTATGCAAAACGTATTCTTCCTGCAAGAATATTGATCCAGAATAAAAGAAGCAATATATTTGTCAAAATACTGAACTTGAAGGATTATCCTCAACCTGTCTACATAATAGTTACAGGTATTCCGTTACAACCTCAAAAATTACCTGCTAGTTTACCTAAGGTACTTTAAGAAATAGTACATCAACATCTCCATTATATCAAATTCAGGTGGCTAGACTGGAAGATCTTTTTAGAAGAAATCAGGATGTTTTCTCTTTATTTGATAGCGACTTGAGAAGAAATAATATAGTCGAGCATCGAATAAATACTGGTGAAGCAACTCCAATTAAACAAGCTATAAGGAAAATACCATTAGCAAAACGTGACGAGGTAGACAAGATGCTTAAAGGCATACAAATCAAGGCATTATAGAACCTTCCCAAAGTCCATAGACTTTCCAAGTGTATTAATTAAGAAGAAAGATGGCTCAACCAATCACAGTTGTGAAATGAATGATATCTCCAAGTATTCCAATAGTCTTACAAGGATCGGTTGCCCTCAAGTTACTACCTATCTTGATATTCTGATGGCCAGTCAGAAGTATTAGACCATTTTGGAAAAAAAAATTTTTGTTTTACTATTGATAAACCAAGGGTTTTCCTCAAACTTTTCCGGGCTACTGAATATCTGTTTAACACTCTAGGCTACTTCAAGTCGTTTTGTTACAATTACGATTTCATCGTATGGAAGGGCAATGATCAAGAACTTAATGATTTCCTGAAATATCTAAATACCATTCGACCTACAATGAAGTTTACCATGGAAAAAGAGGTAAATGATCAATTACCCTTCCTAGATGTCATGGTGAACCGTTCAAACGAAACTATTAAAACTTCAGTATACAGAAAGCCAACACATATTGGACAATATCTTAATCATAGTTCTAATCATTCTCATCATTGTAACAAATCGAGGAATTATACGCAACCTCTACAATCACGCTATATCTATGTGCAATAATACCGAATCATTGGAAAAAGAGGTAGCAAATATTAAATCCGATTTACAACAGAATGGTTATCCTTTCAAACTAATTGACGATGTTATAAATAATTTTAGAACAACGAACACTGGACAGCAAGAAACACATTCCTTTTTCACAATCCCGTACATTAAGGGAGCTTCGGAGAAAATAAGACGGATTGCCAGTAGTTATACTATAAAAACAGCCTTTAAATCAGGAAATACCCTTAGAGCCCATTTAACAAAAACAAAACCTAAAACTACCGATAAGAAAGAATGTGTTTACAAAGTTCCATGTGAGTGTGGTGAAATGTATATTGGAGAAACCAAACGACCGCTAGAAGTTAGAATTAAGGAACATAAAACTCATACACAAAAAGGGGAAACGTCGAGATCAGGTATTGCAGAACGCTCCTGGGATAAACAACACTATATAAAATGGTCTGAGGCTGCGGCAATATATATGGAACCCAATATGAAAAAAAGGAAATTTATAGAAGCAGCATACATTAAAAACAATACTTTGTAACATAAAATCATTGAGGTGTGTAAAGTGAAGCTAAAGGTTGCGCTTCAATGAACACAGTCCCTATATAAGCTCGTAGTCTTAAGACAAAACATTCAGTTTATACTTGATAACGATTAGAGATACAACCTAATCGAAACGTCGTAAAAATAAAAATAAAGACAATGCAAGTCCGACCACATTTTAGTCATTCTTCAACATTGTCTACAACCCTCAAACGAACGTATAAATAGCTTACTAAAACCCTAGAGTGAAAAAGAGATTAAAAGCGAAAAACAGCTATTTATATTTCTTCGCGAAATATTCGACTAAAATAATACACTATATTCCCTTTATTTCCCAAATTAACTAAAAACAAATCAAAACAAAGATAACCTTCTTTCCCGACGGTTGTACCCGTCACGTAATTTTAGACTTAAAGAGTAGTATCGACCTCCGCAAACAACTTCCAGATTGGAACTGAAGTTTAATAAAACTTAAAAGGCCCAACTTGTACGCCCTGTACCCCGCGGGTACGCGTTTCATCCCCATGAATCTGTGTAACTGTAAATTTCATTCCCTAATAGTTCGAATAGTTTGTACCAGAGGGCGTCAGCATTTTACGCCGGATACTTAATTCCCAAATTGGCCTCTGAGCATCTTAATCATAATTTTTATGTAAAAGAATAGTAAAACTAACTAATTTACGTATTCCTATTACGAAAAGAATATATGATAAAGGCTGTGAAAAAAAACTATTCACTTATGGCTGTTTTGGAAATAAACATCTCAACTCGTTATTTTTTGTGAATAGAATAAACAGTTATAATATAAATTCTTTTTACAAATTGCCAAACCATATATTTATATTATAGTGAGTTATTCAATCATTCTTTTGCTTCCTAATAATGGCAAAATCGTTCAATATTTTAATATATTTTAACCATATTTGCATATACCATACGTTTCAGAGAATATAGTTCACATTGAATGGTGTAAAATAATTAATATTTGTTCCATTACACCCTTACTCTAGGGATTGCTTGACTGCTGAATGTTTCACCGATGGCCATCTGCAGGATACATATCCTCCTACCGATATTCCGCTGCCATAATAGTAAAATGTGCGTTAATATTATTATATCTAAAAACGCCATCATAGCGTCTATACGCCGCTCTTGAATTGGTTATGAACATATATTACCATTTTCCCATTTCAACTTGTATTTGAATAGTTTTTAAAACTATAATAATGTATTTTTCATATGTTGACGAAACCTAATAAATATTATCCTTCAAATTCAAAAAGAAAAAGGAAATGAAGCGCATTATTTAAAGATTTTAAAGCAAGCATGAAAACTTGGGAAACATCAGAGAAATTCTGTCTTACTTATACCACTGTCCAATCGATTCCTATGGATAACAATAAAATTTTCTCTGCTGTTAAAAATATTAAGCCAATATGGGGACTTTCCTGAAATATTCGAGTGGCCAAACGACTCTTCTTACTTTTAAGATATACTTTCCTATATTATTTTCTCAGTATCATATATGCAATGTTACAGTTAAAAATTGGTCCTTAAATATTTTTGCTTACATTTTTCCATATAAAATTGCAAGTTTAGGTTATAAATAGGTTTTCGTTTATAGGATTTTCTTTAAGGTTTGTCACATGCATAATTTAGAATTTAAATTTTTTATGAACTATATTTTCTAGTTTAGAGCTAATGGTTACCTTTTGTTTTTCAATCATTAATATTATTTCTATCCGTAACTTTGCCTTCTATGTATGAAATCCTTCCTTTTGTTTATAGATCAAAACATAACCTATTTCGTTAATGATGTTATAAATCTGACAATGTTTAATTGTTTTCTTTTCGTTTTTTCTATTCAGAAAATGTTTATTTATTTTCACATGCCACCTGTCGCAGATAAATAATCAGGTCTATTTGACCGCGTTGAATATTTTTATGGTTGTCTATAAGGCACAACTGTTGAATATACTAAAAATGTAATAAGATAAAAAGTGAATTTTTGATTATATTATTTTTAGTTTAGTAACTGATTTCAGTACAAATACAATTATTTATTTTTACTTTTCTAATTAGGAGTTTTGGTAGTAATTATATTTGAAATTAGACCCTCAACCAACTTTAAACCAATTCGAATACAGTTTAAATATTTCGAACAAGGATGTTGACGCGGAAGATATGAAAAATGTAGTGGACTGTATTTTTGAATTGTAGAAAAAAAGGAAAATGAAAAATGTGCACAAATCGCTTACCTTTCCGTACGGTCAATAGGGCACAATCTTGATCCTAAAGGTACCTACCCTCTTTGTTGGTGTTCGAAGGGCTACTCAATTCACCCTTAGTTTCTTCCCGCACTTTAAGGTTTGCAGAAATTGTCTCTAAAGTTAATTGCTTATTTTGCCACGATGCCGACCAGAAGAACGATACCGTACTCGACCCTACTTAGAGCGTGAGTTGACTGTCTATGACCAATTCGATTGGATTGGCTCCACGACTTGTGCGCAGCAAAAAAGTTAAGAAAAAATATAATAAAAAAAACAAGATATTTAAAATAAAAGTGTTTATGATAAAAGCGACATAAATTGAACTGTAATTTTAAACTACATTATTATGTCACATAAGTCCCTAATTGGAATAATTAAATAATTTAATTACCCAAAAATAAAATAACCAAGATTTCTGAACAGATGTTAATTAGACATTTTAGAGCATTATAATTCAGATTGTTTGTCCCTGTCTGACTTTTCTGACTTCTGTCGAGTTAATTGAAATGAAAATATTTTTGTATAGATTTAGTTTACGTATATGTTTTTACCGTTAACTTTTGAATTGAATTATGTTACATACAACCTTGGGACAACAATATGCAGTTTTGAGAATTGTGGTGTACTTATGAAACCCAGGTCAACGACATCTCTTGTGAAGCCGTTTACTGTTAAACCCGTTCAGTCTGAAATTTACTCAGCTAAGTGCCTAGTTATGGCGAAAACATGTACACTAAAGTGTCTACCTATTAAGCTTTATGGGTATTACCAATGTTTTTAATCGCTTAGTTCTCTAAGCAAAGTTTCTCGTTCGATTACCTAGAGGGCTAAGAGGTAAGCGATTTTATTGTGCATGCTTCTGAACTTTTATTGAATGAATTTAAACCGGTCATAGACTTCTTCAGAGATTCAATTATTTTCTACGAAGGAATATACCGTCAGGAATAAATATGGTGGCCTATATTTACTTGGTTTTATTTGCTGTAATTTTACTGTAAAATAATACTAAATAATAGAAGTTAGCGATTGATTTACCCTGATATGACCTGTTACATATTTATTCTTTTCCAAATTTTCTCTCTTACCTCTGTTCGTCTTATAATCATTAGAGCTAATTTTACAGGAAAATTTGGTGGCGCCCTTCTCTTGATTTAGATATTTATGAAACTTACCTAGAAGATAAAATTAAGTTCAAAGTAAAGTTAAAGCTGGTTAAAGACAGTGGAAAATATAAAATAACGAATCTACCCTGCGATGAGCTAGCGTATCGGTAGACTCAGTCAGTATTAGCTCAAAAATTATCTAAGTCTGAACTGAGGTATCTAACAGGATGTTGTTTAGATTTAAGAGGCGCGGGACTCTCCCTTATAATTGGTAATTAATTTTATATTTCTTTAGTGCCTCATAAAATAATTAAAATCTTAGATCTTACTGGCGCCTCACAGTAGTTAAAATTCATCATTTCACCAATTAGAAATCTATAAAAGTTCATATCTTGAGTTACGTAACTTTTGACTTATGTTATGCTTCTCTATCCTTCCTATTATCTAGGACCAAGGCATTACTATATATCTTTGTATAATTATGTAATAAGAATTATAGAAAAATAAAAAATAAGTGATTCAAACAAAGAACTTTAGGAATTTTTAGACACAGGTATTTGAAAAGTTACCTTTCCTTTTAGACAAATATAACCCGTTTACATAAATAAATTGCAGAAAATGTGTTGAAAAATATTTTAACCTAGTCTTAATCACCTGATATTTGTCAGTAATACTAAAGAATAAAAATTGTTTCTTACAAAAATTTACGCAACAAAATTAGTTAAAATGATTCGCAATATTTTAAAAATATTTAATAAATTGAGAAAACTAGGTTGTACTTATTGTTTAAGAAGGTACTTACATTTAAGTTTTTTTTTCTATATTTTAGGCACAAAAATTAACTGATTATGTACTTCCTATATTACATTTGATAATTATTTTTTCACAAGTCTACTTAAGAGGATGGTTAGCTCATGATATTAAAGACCAGGTTCGTATTACAATAAAAAAAAAACTTTAAATATCAAATTTGGTTAAAATCAGATAAGAAACTCCCCAATTAGGTGACCGCGTAGACTTCTTGAATTTCACATGTTGTATTTCTAATACAGGTTACAACTTGGTTTATTTTGTTGCAGTAATCATTTCTGTAGGTGCAAATGTATGTAACATAAGTGCAACTTAAAATAGTAATTTCATTAGTTTAAAAAAGACTTTTTAGACCCTCTTTTGATTAATGTTTCTCATTCTAAAGAATTATCCATTTATAAGATAAAGATTCAAAATAAAAAATATATCCGAAATAAATTAATATTTTTGAGTTGAATCAGATTACTAAAAATTATACCTTATAGAAATAGTACCTAGAAAATGACCCAGTGTATAATATATTGGTGGCATAGGTATTTGCCTTTTGGTGTGAAATGACTCATATACACTTATACCGGGTGTCAACGAATCTATTAATGTGTGTATCAAAATGAGAATTGGTACAGGTAAATGTTATGTGAAGGGGAGAGTTTTCGCATATTTTCAACTTTCCGGTCAGTTCCGGTTTCACCAGAAATGGCCCCGGTTTTGAATTCTTAAATAGAACACCCTGTATATTTTAACATCTTTGGTTTTCTGAGACAATTCTAGATCAGAATGTGACATTTTAAAAACTTTTTACGTCTACTTCATTTTTTTAGAGCCACTTTTAAAATTGCATCTAGGTGGCCATGATCGGACGAAAACTAATCTAACGGCCTTAGGTGATGTCAAAAAAATACAATCGCAAAGTTTTAGTGACTAGTATGAAAGACAGGAATTGGATTAAAAATTTAACAAAATTAACAAAAAACTAACAAAATAAACTAATAGCTTAGACGACGCATTTAAAATATTTGAAAGTACAGTAGCTGAATTTGTTAAAAAGTTTGGTGTAGTAAATGTTCAAAGTGCATTCCTTCTTTTTCACGACACATTTCAGCTCGTTCAATTGTTTCTCTCAACACGTTTTGTAGCATTTGGGGCGTTATACTTCTAAATGCCCGTAAAATTCTTTCTTCTAATATTTCAAGAGTAGTTGGGACTGCTCCATAGTATACCCTTTCTTTAACATATCCCCAGACAAAGCAATCGAGCACAGTAAGATCCGGTGAGCGGGCTGGCCACCGTACCGGACCATTGGTTGCAATAATTCGATTATTAAAATGCTCTATTAAATAATTAAGAACTTCTCTAGTATTGTGAGGCGGTGCTCCATCTTGTTGAAAGTAAATTCGCCTTAAAACTGCTAAAGGTATATCATTGAGATGATTTTCGATTTCATTTTGAAGAAAACCTAAGTATCTAACCTCTGTTAACTGACCTTGAAACAATATTGGCCCAATTATTCTGTTTCCAACGATACCAGCACAGACATTGACGCCAAATCTTTCTTGAAAATTGCCCTCTCTCATTTCATGTTGATTTTGTTGGGCCCAGTACCGAGTATTTTGCTTATTGAACATACCATTATTTGTAAATCGAGATTCGTCGGAAAACAGAATAAAATCGATAAAATTTGGGGTAACTCTATGATTTTGAAGCAGCCAATCACAAAACACTACCCGTCTATCGCCATCCTCAGTATACAAATGTTGATGTAACTGATATTTAAATGCTCGATATCCATGCTTTTTCAGTATTTTTCTTGCTGATTCATAACTTATCTGCAGTTCTTGACTAATTTTTCTTAACGAAACTGTTTTATCAACCTCAACCATAGCAAGTACGTTAATCTCAGTCTCTTCATTTATAATAAACCTCTGTTCCGCCTCTTGATTTCCTATTTGCCTAAAACGAGTCTCGACATACGGAAAATACTGATGGGCTGGATGTTGCCGATTTGGATATCTATGAGCATACAACTCGGCAGCATTCCTTGAATTTCTATGACACTCTCCAAATATTAATAACATATCCACTTTTTCACTTTGAGTATATATTATTTTAACGAAAATTTAAACTAAACTTAACGAAAATTAAGAAACTTTTACGTCTGTTCTTAGAGCGTATGTCACTGTCATTATCTACTTAAGTGTGTGCTTTGTTTTCCAAAGAAGACTTTATAAAAACAGTTGCAAATTATTATGCATCATGGCTGTCCATGGCGCACTTGTCATAAGTAAATAAATTATCCAGTATTTTGCTTAATAATATTTAATTTCTGTTCTTATGTCTAATCCAATCGCAAATAAATTAGTACCGTTAGATTCGTCAAAGAATGCTTTTTTCGAAAAGTAGTTGTCAAAAAGGGGTCGCCATTTGAAAATTAATAGTTAGAAATGAAAACGTAATTTTGTCAACTTGTCTTAATCCTGTCTTTCATACTAGTAACTAAAACTTTGCGATTGTATTTTTTTGACATCACCTAAGACCCTTAGATTAGTTTGCGTCCGATCATGGCCACCTAGATGCAATTTTAAAAGTGGCTCTAAAAAAACGAAGTAGACGTAAAAAGTTTTTAAAATGTCACATTCTGATCTATAATTGTCTCAGAAATCCAAAAATGTTAAAATATATAGGGTGTTCCATTTAAAAATTCAAAACCGGGGCCATTTTCGGTGAAACCGGAAGTGGCCGGAAAGTGGAAAATATGCAAAAACTCTCCCCTTCACATACCATTTACCTGTACCAATTCTCATTTTGATACACATAACACTCTAGAAATTATGACTTGTCTAATAGATTCGTTGACACCCGGTATGTCTACCCGACAAGAAAAAACTAAATAAAACATATTGAAGTGATCACCAGAACCGACAGGCTAAGTAGCGATCACTAAGCAATAAATTTCTTCAGTACTTAATCCGTGATATTTAGGGTAGGATTCAGTAATTCTACCTTTTGATCACTGCCGAGTATATTTCTTTTGCACTTGCAAATATTACGCTGGAAAAAACCAACAAGAACACACGCCCTCATTGTAACTGTTCCTTCACATTTCCACCAGTTTTCATATAAAATAAGTAAGATAAAGCCAGCTATGTGAAACTATGGAATCTATCGTTTTTAATTTTTCAAATTTAAGACTTTTTTTTATCAATTTTAGGTAATCAAAATTGCCTGTGGCGAAATTCAGAATTCTATCCGAACGGAAAGAATTATTTAAATATTGCAAACCAGACCTGACCTTTAAATCTCTCTCACATTTGTTTTTGTCTTTTTCGGCTTTTAGGTTAACTAAATGCAACAATTTCAGAACCGATTATATTAAATCGGAGGTACTAACCAGCATTCAAAACTTGGTCTGGTTGTTTCGTACACAGAAAAAATTAAAAATGTTGCACATACACCTCCATTGACAGTTAAGGGAGAACAATTGTGTACTGAGCAGCTTGCCCTACCGAGATTACTTACGCCTATCAACATGAAGTATTTAATATAAATTAGTTTTGTGTTCAGTAACTACGTTTTTGATATTATGAAGAGCTCTTATACTTCTAAAAATCGAATATAATGCTCATGGCTATTTGACAGTAAATATCATACAAAGCCAAGCCTAAATCCTTTTTCTTATTTAGTCAAATAGTTTTAATTAGAAATCTCTTAAGTCTGGACGTTTTAAGATAAATAACACAATTATGCGGGATAAAAGGGTGAGCTAGTAAAAATAGTTGGTTAAACTAATTCTAAAAAAAAAGTTATGATTCTTTGGTCCTAAATATATACCAATATGAATATTTCAATTGAAACTTTCGGAAAAAAATCTTCAAGCAGTTTAAAATCTCATCCTTTACATTTCACTTGTGGGTGAAATATAAAATTTTTTATGCAGCAAGCCAAAAATGGCACCTAAAAGGCATATTTCAGGACCATTTGAGGCACATAATCGTTCCTTGTAGTTTATAAATATTTTAAAACTATTTCAGAGCCTTGCTATTGGAGATGCACTGTACGAGACTAAATGGTATGATCAAGATGCAAAAACCAGAAAAATTATTCCTCTTATAATTCAACAAACACAAAATCCCTTAATCATGCTTAATGGCCCATTTGGACTCATGACTCTAGAAACGGTTTTAAAGGTAAAAGATTTGGAAGCTATTTGACTAAAAACAATGGAATATGGAACACGACGAGAAAAAGATTTAGTATTCCACCCACTTCCTTTTTGTCAAATTAGGTACCAAAGAAAAGAAGATTAAAATTGAACATCTAACTTTTTCTCTTTTTGTGTGTTGCATTGTGCTTCTATTAACAAAGTCTAAATAATATATATATATATATATATATATATATATATATATATATATATATATATATAAAATATTTTTCTGCAAAACGACAATTTTTCTGACGTTTCGCTCTAACATAGTGAGCTTCTACAAAGTTATTTTATATTCATATCGAATCTACAAAATTACAAATTTTCTTTTCAATAAAACATGTATCACAGTAATTGTCCTACAGAACTAATACATTTATATTTCTAAGTTAATTAAAATTAATAAAAATAAAACAGATTTTACAACAGCTTAAAATTAAAATATAAAGATACACAGGTTAAAATAGTGAAAACTATAAAATAGTACATACCTTGAAAGTAGCTTGGTGCGAATTTTAAAAATAAATTCAGTTATTAGAACCTGGTCTGCAATTGATATGGATATATTACTTTTTATAACAGTAAAAAATAGGAAAAAGGATTATTATTTATTTATTTTTTTTAATAATGTTCTTTGATTTGCATGAGTTTATACCAAATCGCGCCAAGCATCATTACATTATTTCTAATATTTATTATAGAGTCGCTTCAAGTATGTTATATTAAAATATCAAATTATAGTATATTTGACTTAGGTTTTTGACATCTTGTTTGTCATTTACAGCATTTTTTCTTGTTTTATATGTATCATTTCTTTGATAATTAGTTTGTGATAATTTCTGTCAGTATCTAAAATGTGGGTGTTTTTAAAATCGAATTCATGCTTAGTTGTTTGCTCATGTTTATGTAAGGATGTCGATGCGTTTTTAGTACACTTGTGTCCATTAATTCTATTTTCAGTATATTGTGGCATCATGCCAATGTATTTCTTATCCTTCTTCAAAACGCAATAATGCCATTTCTTAAATCTTCAACATCTCCAACAGGAGATGCATAAACTAAAGATTTAAAGGAATCCCAGATGCAATAATCCAAAGGATTTAGATTTGGAGGTCGGGCCTCCTTGACCTATCTAACGATTTGGATACACTGCCTCTAATTGACATCATGCATAAACCATAGTTCTTGTCTAATTGAAGAGGAACCTCTTCAAGAAGGGAAAGTAACGCTTCCTCGAGAAAGTGACAGTATTGGTGGCCATTCAGTCTTAATGGAAAGAAACATGGGTCAGTTAGATTATCGCCAGTGACACCAATCCATACATTTATTGAAAACTGGTGTTGATAATTGGCTTCAAGAAATGCATACGCATTTTCTTCAGCCTAAATGTGATTATTGTGAACATTTCTTATGGAGTCCCTTGAAAAGTTGGCCTCATCAGTAAACAAAATACGACATAAAAATTGGAGATTGGGCGATCATTTGAAATATCCACTGGCAAAAAACTATACGTGGCAAAAAATCTCGAGGTAAAAGCGCCTGCACTCGCTGGATATGGTAGAGGTACAATTAGTGTTCTTTTAAAATTCGGGATACTGTAGAATTGCTTATGTTTAATATCTTGGCAACTTTTCTCGTACTTGCTTTAGGAGATTCTTCTATTAAATTAAGGACAGCTTCCTCTAGCGTTACGGTTCTTACCTCCCGAGAGCGTCGACAGTCAGAAGTTAGTTTTAGAAAAGTGCCAATTTCTCGTAAACAACCCTAAAAAAAGTTCGAAAGGGTGCAATTTTACAGACCACAGAAGTACCACTGTGTATATTTTTTCACAAAATAATGATTTTTTTATGAGAACTGTAAAAAGTGTTATGTGTGCCCAATTTGACTTAATTGTCTTTAAAAAGAAATGATATAGATTTAAAGAACTAAAAATAGCAATAAAATTTTATACCTGTATCTTAAAAACTAAACATTATCGGATATATTTTTATATGAACTTTTATGCTTTAATTAGCTCAAGAATAATTATAAACTATAAACATAATGCTTAGTTTTCAAGATTCAGAATGTCAAATTTGATTATTATTTTTAGTTTTATGTGTGTGTATATATATATATATATATATATATATATATATATATATATATATATATATATATATATATATTATAGCGTAATGTCTCCAGAATTGGAACATATGATCCAGTATTAATCCGTTCATTGGTTTGGTTTCTTGTAGAAATTTGCAAACGTTTCGCCAAAATATCATTTGGGCTCCACGGCAAGGTAGGTCACTAGGTAAGTGATCTTGATATAGGATTGCACCTTCTGATACCATTTCTCTGGATTTTTCTTCCATTAGGTCCCAAAATTTCAATATGCTCAACCAGAGGCCGTATTCTTTTTAGCTGAGTTCTACGCACTGAATTTTTTAGGGAATCTTAGTAATGAATCGATGATGTTCCTTTCATTCATTTATAGATTAAAGTATTATTTGCTGCAAAAAAAAGCACTGAAATCGCTATAAAAGTTCGCTGTTGGGACATGGTGAACATTCAAGATACCCAGCTTGTAAACAAATTTTTCATGTTTTGTTAAAATGTCTTAGGCCATATATTAAAACAAGTGTCTTTATCTAAATTTCTCACCGTCAACCATCTGAGGTTGAAACGAAGATCACGTAATTAATCAATATTTTCAACCACAAGTAAATTCCCAATAATATAAGGAACAAGACAGTTTCCCTTAGTATTTTTGTGAATTTGAGTAGATATGTTATTTTTTCTGAAAACATTTCATCTCTCGATATGCTTCTTTTGATAGTAAGCCTCTGCATTTATCAATTCAGGCATCTTGCCTATTGAGCAAAGAATTTCATAAGATTTGAAGTTTTGGATACAGGCTTTATGAAATTTCAATAGAATTGCATAGTTGCATTTGAATAGTGAAGAAGTAATAATTAGAGAGTTGTAATATAGCTGTGTTAAGAAGTAGTTAATATAATATTAGAAGTATTAGTGAAAAGTGCTGTGTTTTTCCTCTGCGAACCCAGTGAGCGATTTTTTTAACAGATAAAACCGTAATAATTGGTGCCAGAAGTAAGGATTATCACCGAATATTTAGAAAATTGTCTTGGAAAGATACGATTAATTTTAGATTAAGTTCTAGAATGTTCCATTTTGATACGCAAAGAGCTACCGAAAAATTGACTTTTCCATTGAATTTATCATTAAGAAAGAGACAGAATAGAATTTTCGACAAAGTTCTAGAACATTATATTTCAAAACTAAAAGAGATAACGAAAAACAGGCATCACCATCGAATTTGTTTTCAATAAAGGAGCTTAAAACTAAATTTTCGATAAGGTTCCAGAACATTCTATATGAAAACTAGAAAAACGGAGTTCATCATCGATTTTGTAACAAGAAAAAAGTTTAGAAACGAGTTTTTGAGAATATTCTAGAAGTTTTTATAACAAACGCCAGACAGCAAACAGCCGAAGTTGAACAAATGAATATGAGATTAGCTGATTTTATGGAACGTATAGAACAACGTCGCCTTCAAGACAAACAAGAAGAAGAAAAGCGTTCTCAGAAAGAAGAAGAATGCGGGCAAAAAAAGAACAACATCGTCTAAAAGAAAATTAAGAAGAATAACGTCGTCTAAAAGAAAAACAGGACAAGGAAGCCCCGTCGTCAACAGGAAAACAAGAAGAACAACGTCGTCTGAAAGAAAAACAAGACGAAGATCTTCGCCTTAAAGAAAACAGGAAGAAAGTAAACGTCGCCAAAAAGAGAAACAACAAGAAGAAAAATATCGCCTTAAAGACAAACAAGAAGAAGAAGAACGCTTCATTAAAGATGAAAATAAATTTTGCAAATAGATGCAAGAAGTCATTGTACAAGAACAGCAAAATTTCGGTTATATTCTACGGGGACAAACGCAAAAGTTTACGGAAGAGATTGGAGAAGTGCGACAAGACGTAGAAGTGCGACAATATATAGAAGAAGTGCGACCAGAAATGGAAAAGTCATAGAACGGATAGAATCTAAAATGAAGAGCTTTAATATAAAACTCATTAAAATAAAGAAGCATGGCCCTTCTGATAAATTAATAACCACTGAACAGGACATCAAACCTCCAACTTACGATAGGCAAATATTTTTGATAATGTACAAGCGACAGTTTGAAGCTGCCGCTAGTAAAAATAAATGTAATTACGAATAGATGGCTACCGCACTGGTAATCGTACTTCTGGAATCAGTACTGTAGTTGTTGCAAACCATTCCTATAACCAAACAGAAAGACTATAAAATCCTTAGAAATGCTTTCGTAAGAAGTTTTGGAGATCAACATCGACGCCAATTATATCAAACACAGCTCAAGTCAAGACATCAATGAAACGGAGAAAGTTTGCAAGAATATGAAATGGATGTCCGACGCCTTGTTCATCTGGCTTACTGAGGAGCTACAGAATAATTTTGAGAAGAGCTTACAATCCAGTATTTTATTGATAGGATAAGAGATCAAGAAATCCAGCCTATGTCGGGTATAAGCAAGTTTAATTATTGTAGTGAAACATTGGACAGGGCTTTAGAAATAGAAACAGATTATAATGTGTCTAGACCAAAAATAAGGGCCGTTACCATAGAGAGAAGCAACGATTTACCAATCCAGGCAATGGAGGCAATGTTCTCTGAAATCCTGAAGAACCTAAACAGCAGAGGTGATATTTCACGCTATAGCAGAAACCACATCGACTGCTACAGACGTGGCCGGACTGAACACACGAAAAGACACTGTCGGGTGGAATTAAGGTCTATTAAACCACCCAGAGATCCAGTAAAAAAAAACTAGGAAAAATAGTAACAGTCCAATTCTTAAATCAAATGTAGAATGAGTGAAACCTATGGTTATAGCCGAAACCAGATCGAGTGCTACAGATGTGGACGAGTTAGACACATGAGAAGGGATTGACGGGTCCAACTAAGAGACCAGATAAGGTGCTACAGATGTGGATGAACTGGACACATGAAATAAGACTGTCAGGTACACTTAAATTCTAGTTTACCGGACAGTAGAAAGCCAGGAAAAATTGCAACAGTTCAATTTTAATATCAAATATAGACCAGCAAAACTGCATAATGACGCAGATATCTTGTTAAGAAGACCATC
Source organism: Diaprepes abbreviatus (assembly GCA_034092305.1). NCBI lineage: Eukaryota > Metazoa > Arthropoda > Insecta > Coleoptera > Curculionidae > Diaprepes > Diaprepes abbreviatus. The sequence goes on from JASJET010000476.1 coordinate 197,786, forward strand.
TAAGGAAGAATTCAAGTGATGTAGCAAAATAAAACAGAGGGAAAGGTTCCCTTTATGACGAATCAATTTTGACATTGATACAGACTTGAGTAAAGCTCAGATGCGTAAAGACAAACTTCAACTGAAAAGAAAAGTTAATGCTACACCTATTATCATAGCTGTTGATACTGGTGCTGCAGTACCTCTGATAAAGCCTTATTGGTAAATTTGGATTCATACCATTGCCCAGAAAAATATTGTTGAGAACTGCTACTGGAGAAGCAGCTGATGTGGTTGAAATGCAAGATGAGCTTCAACTGGGAAGGCTAAAATTAAACCATTTGGTATTAGTTGCTGATATAGAAAATGAGTTTATACTGGGAATGAACTTGATGCGTCAACATGGATTTTCTTTCGATAGAAGGCTTAACATTCTAAAGTTTGGCTACGAAAAATTTATTCTATCAAAGAACCATAATACTGAATCAATCAGAGTCATTGCCGAACAAACAACCATAAAAAGGGTAGTACACATAAAATCATTTACAGAAAACTGAACGAGAGTTCTGGAAGCAACATCGGATTAGTTCAACACTCCAACAAACTCTGTAAATACCTGGTACCAAAGACATTAATCAATTTATATGACATCGTGCTAAACTCGGCAGAGTTCCAGTGAGTTAATAGAGTTTGGTTATCGAACCCACAGAGAAAGAAGAACAAATCGCCTAAGTTGCTGCCATCATGGGAAAGACCATATATTGTTCTGAAAAGGATCAATGACGTTGTTTATAGAATTCAACGGTTTCCCGAGACCAAAATGAAAGTATTACATCTACACAGGTTGAAGCCATACCACGGAGATATCGAAGATGTTCGGGACGATTAGAATTAGGAGAGAGGCAGTGTTACGAACGACTAGAAGAAACTTATTTGTACACCCGATGAGTCATCTTTGTTATAACGTACCGAATGGAATATTATATCGATGAGTTATATTTCTAAATAGACTTCAACTTTTATGATAGTAAGTTCTAGATTTGTATAGGAAATTTTATAGGTATATAAATAGGGATAGGATAAGTGTTTTAATTGAGTTGTTTAGTTGTATTTACATAGTTAAGAAGTAATAACTAGAGAGTTGTATAGTTGTATTTGGATCGTGAAGGTATTACGAAGTAATAATTAGAGAGTTATGATTTAGCTGTGTTAAGAAGTAGTTAATATAGTATTGGGAGTATTAGTGAAAAGTGTTGTGTTTTTATTCTGCGAACCCAGTGAGCGATTTTTAAAGAGACAAAACCGTAACAATATGTTAGAGTAATGAGTCTTTTTCCTAAATAGATATAAGAAAACTGAATTTTATTGAAATGTATATTAATTTCCGAATTCTAGATGATAATCATTTCACACAAGTGTTGGTGTAACGTGGTTTTTGAAAATTAGAAACACTACTATTTTAAGTTTTTTTCTTTAAAGAACTAATGAACATAAGACTAAAATTTTATCATGTAACAAATGCCAATTTAAAAAGAATGCTCTGTTTATCTCAATATGAACGAAATATTTTTTTATTTATTTTTATCAATAATTTTACGACGTATGTTGAGAAATTGAAAATAAATATAAACACGTATATTTTTTATTTTTAGTTACTGCAGGCAGCATACTCTTATACAGCACTTATGATAAATTATAGAAGAAAAGTGCAAAACTAAGCGACTTAAACGTGATGGAAATATAAAATAAAGTAGATATAATGATTTTATATATATATATATATATATATATATATATATATATATATATATATATATATATATATATATATATATATATATTTAACATTTATTGTACTTCTTCACAGGAATAAAAATAAGAAATTAATGTCAAATCAGAGCGCCCTACATAATTTAAAAAAAAAAGAACCACCTTCAAAGTAGCGCAAAAACGCCAAAAATAATGCAATAATTTTTTATCTGTAATTGTTATTATTAAGACGAAGCCAAATTAACACCTAAAAGAATTGATTAACAACGCTCTATCTACAGGTTACTAACCCTACAATTCCGTAATTATTTTATAACTGACTTTATTTGTAATTGCTGTTTTTGGTACTTCTGGCTTTTATCTAATGTAGTTATTTGTTCTATTTAGTATTGATTTGTACTTCAAAAACTCCACCTATAGATCAGTAGAGATAATATTTGGAAAAAAAAATCGTTACAGAATTGTGATAAAGGAAAAGATTTAAAAATATTACAGAAAAAGAAGGAAAAATAATCTGAACTAATAGCAAGTTGTCTGGGTGAAATGGCGTAGAAATTTAGGGATGAAAAATGGTTTTATGCTATTTCTGGCGAAAACAGTTGATTAAAAAAGCTGCAGGTAAAGAAAAAGAACAAATTTTTATTTGCCATTTTTAGCATAACTTCAAAAGTTTTAGAGAACGCGAAAAACCACAGTTTTGATTTTTTATCTTTCTCTTCCACAAAAATGATTCGATTTGGTTAAAATTCAGCGACAGTGTTTTTTTTTGATTAATAGATTGATTGATTTTTATTGAACTTATTTAAAAAATGGAAATTTTTAACTGCAGTTTGTCTTAAAGATAATTATTCGACAGAGTTTGAATTGGGCTAATTTTTCTTGTTGTCACTTCTACTTTCAAAATTTTTCTGTAATATAATAACAAACAGAGCCTAAAAACCGGAAAAACCGAAAAAGTGACTTCTCATTATACGTTTTCTATTAACTTTATCTTGTTGAATAAAGTCTTTTTTTCAATTGTTTATTTACAAACATATTTTTCCTAATTATAATTATGATATAATTGAAAAATTGTTTATTTTGCAAATATGATAATTTAAATACGTTTATTAATATTTAATTTACGAAAGAAAACATTTTTCGTAACATAAATATAAAATATATTATAGAAATTTTTGAAACATAGTCGAGTAAAGATTTAGAGAAAGAGGGGGTCAAATCAGATTTGTATAAAGAAATCACAACCATCAATGAATCACCGAACTCCAGCAGTACCTGTTGTCGATGGAGGTTTTTTATTGCAGAAAGTAATTTGGCAAAAAAAATGATATTGTATGCATAAAGAAGAAATATCTACAGTAGGTACGCAGTAATTGTACAGAAAGTAGCTACATAGGTGTTGATGGATACCTGATGTCAATAGAACTGGTACTAGTACTTCAACTAGTATGAAGACCACTAAAAGTTTATGGCGAAAAAATCTGCGATAGACCTACTAAGATTGATTTTTAAAATCACATAATTATTCCATTTTTGCAAAACAAATTTTTACTTAATAAAAATAATAAAATGATTCACCTGCAGACTGGCAAACGAAGATACCGATTCACTAATAATAAATAAAGCAATTGAAGTAGTCGAACTTAATAATACTCTGACTGTTGTTGGGCAAGACATTGATCTACTTGTGTTGTTACATCAATTAAATAAAAAAAATTTAGAAATATTTAACCACAAACCAGGCACAGGTAACGTTCCAAATTCATATTATACTTCAATAGCAATTAAAACAGTACTAGATTTTACAAACTTAGCTGATAATTTTTACCAAAATTGCTGATAAAGAAATGATAGCTGCTAATGGAACTAAATTAATAGCATGGATTTATAGTATGTTACACTGTAATATTTACAGTTTAAAAAGTTCCAAATAACTACTGTAAAGTCATCTTTCATATTAGAAAAAATACCTCCAACATCAGGAGCTGCAAAACAATATTATTTTGGAAGATATTGCCAGCTTCAATCATAGCTTGGAAATGAAGTAATTGTAACCGATTGAGGCTAGAAGAGATCAGTGGAAGGAATCATAATGCCCAATTTCACTGAAAATAAACTGATTCCAGTTAATCTCTTTAAAATTATATATATATATATATATATATATATATATATATATATATATATATATATATATATATATATATATATATGTATGTGTATATATATATATATATATATATATATATATATTTAGGTTTTAGAGCACCCTATGTGTGCAAAGTCCTTCTCAGGACTGAAGGTCAGCTGACTTTTCAGTGAAATCTCATTCACTATTTTCAAAGCTCACTATAAGACATCTGTGGGCGAACTGACGCTTTCCACTAGGGTGGTGTCGGTCTCCTGTCTACGTGGGGCGTGTTCGGCTGGATAATTCTAGCCAATCAGGTTGCGAGCCCTGATGCGTGGTGTTGGCCCTGTTCCCAGTGTTTGTGTTCGTGTTGCTGAGTTGTGATTCGATTTTTTCCTACCTACAATTAGTTTATGTTTCGTAAGTAACTAAATAGTTTTGATTGACTAATTCCCTTTCACGAAATTTTTATTGGCTAATTTCTGTAGGTGACATTTTGGTACACATAAATCAGATGTTTCTCAGGAACTCTAGTGATTCCAGTGATCGATTTGTTAGACATTGTATCACTTTACTAACAGCAAACTTGATTGGCAGATTTCGGGTAATAGGTGGATCGGTATGGGAGTACCTTAGAGCAGATTTTCTGGTGGAAATTAAATACCTCACAAGTTTCAGAGCTTTGGAGTGAAACGTAGAGCATCGAATCATCATCTCTCGCAATTTATTTTTGGGTGGTAGAGATGATATATTGAAACCCTGTATAATTATCCAATATTTTTATCGGATAAGGCGACACATAGTGTATTATTGCGGCTGTTGCAGCTTGTATGTTTCGTACGTTATCGTTAAAAGTTTCTCCGTCGATTCTTAATTGTGAATTTAATTGCTGAAGTTGTCATTGAAATTTGATTTTTCATTAAATTCTTGATTTGTTTATCTTCCCACGTGATTTTCTCTATACAGTCGTTGAAGTATTTGTCATCTGGCACATATAGGTTACCGGTAATTGTTTTTCGTATTATTCTGATGCCGTTAATTATTCTGCGTTTATTCCTGTAGGCGTAATTTTGTGTATCCGCGATTATGTTTTTATATTTTAGATTAACCGGGTCAGAGATTTGTCCGAATAAGTTAATGTGAGTCTGTACCTGTCTTTTAAAAGTTATTGATGTAGGTGGTTTTATTTCCCGTGAGACCAGGTTATCTAACATTGAATTTAAGATTTTATGATTGTATAAAATAACTTCCTTTAGAGACAGTAGTCCCTTGTAGCCGAGACGTGTCAATTTGTTGTTTGATATCTTGGTATCTTCCTAGTGGAAGATGATTCCAACGATATTGTATATAGACGTTATGAAGTACTGAGAAGACGGAGTTGCGAGTAATCCGCAGAATGTAACTATGTGCTTGAGCAACGGTCGTCGTGTTCTCCACAATTTACAACCAGTAGCTTCACCAGGTGCTCCTTCTGTTGTTGTTGATTGATAGCGCCTGCTTTGATTCTTCATTCGTTTATAAAGTTGGAGATCCGCCGTTAACAGTAACAAATTCTTCTTGTTCTGCCAATGTAAAAGAATCCTACCTACTGCGCCAATTTTTATATTTATTTTTTCACACAACACTTTAAAAAAATATATGTATTTATTCAAACAATTATTTTAACACTCTCAATATAAATAAATCAGATTTCAAAGTAAGAAAGCAACTCCTTATATTAGTATTACTTTTAAACTAATTTCTAAATGGGCAGAGTAACAGCATTAGTATCTACTTGTTTACTATTACTTTTGAACTAACTGTAAAATAGAGTAACAGCATTAAGTGCTCTATTTAATAATACTTATTTAACAATTAAAAAGGAAGGTTTTTATGTTTTCCCTACAGCAGCGTCAAGTCTGCACAATCACAAGTCACGTACTTACGTATTGCAACATTGTTGATTTTGCTTAGCTGGAAAATTGTCTAGTTACTATTGCAAAATCTGACACCGCGGTCAATGAACAGGCTATTAGTTCAGGTAAACATAGGGGTAGGATCGCAAATAGCATATATATATACTTATATATGATTCGGATTATTTTTCTTTTATTTTTCGTAACATTTTTTAAATTTTTCCGTTATCAGGATGTTGTGACGAATTTTTTTTTGGCTTAAGAAAGAAAATTTTCTTTCAGTTAGTTATAATTTCTGTTTAATTTTTCTACAAGTAATATGTGTAAAATTTATTTATGTATACACTTAGGTTTTCTGTTGATAACAATTTAGAATTTTAAGCAAAACGAAAAAAAAAAAAATTTTAAGTAAGTAAGCACTACATGATAAATTTATTTAGTAATAACCTTAAGGAAATAATTAGAATATATGTATTAAGAAATGTGTTTTAGTGTTTTATTTGTTTAGAAATACATGTGACAAAAATACTTTGACTCAGTCGCTGATTAATGACCAAAAAACGTAATTAACTAGCCAGCTATAGTTATTACAAATGTTTCCATTTTCTAAATTTTGACAATAAACAAACACGAGAAATTGAATTCACAATTCTAGTGGGAAGTTTCATGGTCTTAAGATACAATGGTCCACTGTATTTTAAATGGTCTTAATTCAGGATATTTTTTTAATATATGCTAACAAGTATAATGCTACACTAGTATTTTCACCCCCAACCTCATAATTAAGTGAGAAGAAATTCAATAATTAATTCATGGAAACTGAAGCATAATCACCAGGCTACAGTTGAAGGCTAGTAGATGCGTCAGCGAGCAAAAATACCATGCTGGTGAGTAGGGGTGAGTTATTCAGGGAATCACTGCATCTGTAGCTTGATTGAATGTAGAAACCTCCCGAGATGTTACTGGAAACTAGCTTTCAACACTACCCCTATAGATTTGCAGTGACAAAAAAAAAACATACGCAGGTGAGCAAGTGAGTCAAATAAAACAATAAAAAATCTTTAATTGAATAGCTAAGGTCTAACTGTATTGATAGCAACAAACTTGGTATGCTCTAAATAAAATGGTCTGTTTAGATAGTCACACAATTTTCAACTTTAGAAGGTTGCACAATTTTCTTTTTTAAAAGAAAATTATAAATTAGTTTAGAGTTGGGAAACTTTATAACTATTATACTTAGCAAAAGATAGAACAGACGCCTCCAGCAGGTTAATGGATGATTGACTTGTTATGGATAAGCCTTGGCGATGTATTAGCCGAGATTTGATATGATCATTTCCACGACCGAGATCAAGAAGCAGCTACGTTTTAATAATAGTAATAATAATAATAATAATAATAAGATAATAGATATCCCAATAGAGAGCAGGTAGAAGAGTTTTGGGGAAACCAACTTTCCACACCAGCCGATTGTAACATCGCAGCTGGCTGGATCAATGAAGAACACCAAATCTGCCAAGATTACAGCCAGATGCAGTTTGAGCCATTTACCACCGAAGAAATTTCAAGAATAATCAAGGAATCCCATAACTGGAAAGCTCCAGGTCTCGACGGGATCCAGAACTACTGGCTCAAAAAGTTATGGTGTATGCACCATCAGCTGGCTAATCTTATTAAAGATGTTTTTCTTAACCCAGCAAAAATGCCATTGTTCTTGACCGAAGGTATTACGTACCTCCTACCAAAGGACCAACATAACACACATGACCCAGCTAAGTATAGGCCGATCACCTGCCTACCCACACTGTATAAAGTGATCACCTCCTGCTTGACCCAACGCATCTATGCACACTGTGAGCAAAATAACATCATTGCAACTCAACAGAAAGGATGCACGAGGGGAGCAATGGGATGCAAGGAACAATTGATTATTGACTCTGTCATATGTAACCAAGCCTGTACCAACCGAAGAAACCTCTTTGCTGCCTACGTGGATTATAAGAAGGCCTTCGACTCGGTGCCACATGAGTGGCTCAAAACTATATTGAGAATGTACAGGGTCGATAATAATTTTGTTTCCTTTTTAGAACGCATCATGTCAACCTGGAGAACTAGGATCCAATTGCAAGTGCCATCCAGCGACACCATCGAAACTAACACCATTCCGATACGAAGAGGAATATTTCAAGACGATTCACTTAGCCCATTGTGGTTCTGCCTTGCAATGAACCCACTATCACGCCGTTTGAACTCCACCAGATACGGCTTTAGTGTAAGAAATAACAACGAAGAGGTAGTCAGAGTGAATCATCTTCTATACATGGATGATCTTAAGCTGATGGCTGCTACCAGAAACCAGCTGGAACAAATGCTTAAAATTGTAGAGGATTTCTCCGGGGATATCGGAATGCAATTTGGACTTGACAAGTGCCGTATTTTGAACATCGTTAAAGGGAAGATGCAACCGGGGGCTTTTGAAATGCAGAACGGTGAAACTATAGCTGCAATGGAGGCAGACCAAACATACAAATATCTAGGTATGAAACAGGCTAAAAGAATTGACCATGGCACTATGAAAGCTGAATTGACAACCGAATTTGTCAGGAGGGTAAGGCGGGTACTACGAACTAATTTAAATAGTAGAAATTTGTTTAAGGCGCTCAACACGTATGCTTGCTCTGCGCTGAGCTACTCCTTTGGAATTGTAAAATGGAGTAGGACGGACATCCAAAACCTGCAAAGAAAAATAAGGACACTCCTAACAAAAGCTCAAAAACATCACCCTCGGAGTGCCATTGAACGTACAATGCTTCCAAGACACCAAGGAGGAAGAGGATTGGTGGATATTGGTAAACAGCTCGATCAACAAATAATAAACTTACGTTCATATTTCCACAGGTTAGCGGACTCTTCCACACTACATCGAGCAATATGCGAGGCAGACGACTCAACGCCGCTACAGTTGAGGGAACAAGATATTACTTCTCACCACCAAACAGACCAAGAGAAGTTACAAACCTGGCTGCGGAAGCCACTTCATGGACGGCATCCAAATGAGGTCAATCAGGACAATGTCGACAACTCAGCGTCGAACTACTGGTTGATTTCAGGACAGATGTTTCCGGAAACGGAGGGCTTCTTGTTGGCTATCCAAGACCAGGTTATTCCGACGAAGAACTATCGGAAGTTCATTATTAGAGATCCCTCAATAGAGAATGACCAGTGCAGATATGGCTGTCGAACATCGGAGACAATTCAGCACATAACTGGAGGATGCCAAGCGTTTGCCGCAACCGAGTATAAGGAAAGACACGACTCAGCCGCTAAGATACTCCACCAAGAGTTAGCAGAAAAGTTGAACCTATTACAGGTAGGAAAAGTGCCTTATTACAAATACAATCCAGAGCCTATTCTTGAAAACAACCAGTTTAAGCTATATTGGGATCGAACGGTTCTGACGGATCGAACAGTTGCTCATAATAGACCAGATATTATACTAATAGATAAAATTTCTAGGCGAACTACACTAATCGACATCGCTGTACCTAACAACAACAACCTAAGACCAAAATACAACGAGAAGATCGCCAAATACAGAGATCTGGAGGTGCAAATCCGAAGACAGTGGGCAATGAACAGCGTCCAAACGATTCCCATAATACTGTCAACAACTGGAGTGATACCAAAGAACCTACTGCAGAACATCAAGGGACTGGGTCTTAGTGAGCATCTGTATAAACCGATGCAGAAAGCAACTCTTCTAGCAACCGCGCGAACCGTCCGAAAGTTCATGGGAAATACAGCAGACCACGTCACCTAGGACCCGATAACATGGAAAGGGTTCACACAGAGCTTCATACTTCTGGTACCTTTGTGTACCTGGTATGAGTGAATATTCCCTGGAGGGAGTGCGAAGCCGTCTGGCTTGTAAATCATGAATAATAATAATAATAATTCCTAATCGCACCTCCAAGTTGGCGGACCTCGGTAACTTGTCTCTGAATCCTGAGGTCGGGTAACCAATCCCGGTGGATGGTGAAAGAATAAGACAGACGCGATAGGAAGAATACCATATGCCAGGCTAACCCCCTGGTATATGTGACGCATGGTTCCAGACACGAACACTGTAGCCTCGGACGAGCGACGTAATGATCGAGGACGTCGCGGGAATTCTCAGCTCGATCAACCGGACCGGGAAGAAATGCACGTAACTGGACCTGCCGAAAGTGTTTTGCCGACAGATCAGCCGGCAACCACCAAAGCAGGATTACAAAGGAAGCGCACGTGCTGGACAACAGATATGAATGAACACATCATGCGATCCTACTACAAAATTACTAAGCTAGAAACACAAACAACGGGATACCGAACAACACTTCTTGAAATGTTCCTCCATAAATATCCTGAATACATCAACGTCACTGAGCAAAGACTGGTTGACCAAAAAAGAGTGATAATAAATAATAACAGACTTCCTAGAGCCAGATTAGAAGAAATTAAAGCCCAAGAAGCTATTGAATTGGGAGAAGAAAATAAAGTATTAGAACCAGGAACAGAGGGGGCATCATATAACGAAGAACACATGCAGAATGATATACAAGACTCAGTCAACAAGGAAAACCCCACTTTAATAGAAATTGAAGACCAAGGACACGCAAATCATAACAGTACATATATTGAACAAGAAATATGCACAGAACTACAGAGAAATTTCATAGAATGGGCACATACGAATCCACGGCATCGACCAAGTATACCTAAATTACAATTCAATAAACAAACACAGAAAATTATTCAGATAACCAACCAAGAAATAAGAAGATACCTCCACAGTGACACCGGCATAAATGACCTACACACACTTGTATACTGCGCGGCTAAGACAATCACAGATGCTAATAGGAAAGCAATACATAATACGAGAAACACAGAGCAACACAAAAACCAACTAAATGAACTCAATCAAAAGAACAAAAAAATTAATAACAAAGATGGCAAGCCTAAATGGCAAACCCGAATCGAAAATAGAATTAATAACCTTCGTGCTGATATTGGACGACTGACGCAATACCTGAAGGGAAACAGATCAAGTAAAATTATTAAAGCGACCCAAAAGCTTCGAAACAAAGAAACAAATACTGAACAAATACTCAACATACTTAAACAGAAACTATCGGTGTACTCAGCAAGACTACGCAGATACAAAACATCAGACGAAAGAAAAAAAACAAAACAAATTATTTCAAACAAACCAGAAAACTTTCTACCAAAAATTAAACAGAGACACTGACATTAAAATAATACCACCATAAGAAAAAGAAATCATGTCTTTCTGGTCAAAAATATGGGCTGAACCTAAACAACACGACGACAACGCACAATGGATAAAGCAGGAAACAGATAATCAACATAACCTCACAGAACAAATTTACCACGAAATTACAGTCGATGAACTAACGAAAATCATACAAAAAACCCATAATTGGAAAGCTCCGGGAATCGATCACATACATAATTTCTGGTATAAAAAATTAACATCAACACATGAACTTCTAACTAAACTCATAAATCAAATTATATTAAATCCACATCTATGCCCAGAATTCTTAACAGAGGGAAAAACATATATTAAACCCAAAAAACAATTTAACTAAGAATCCTGCGAATTACCGACCCATTACATGCCTACCGACACTGTACAAGATCTTAACATCGATAATAACCTACAAAATAGAACAACACTTAACGTTGAATAATGTACTTACAGAAGAACAAAAGGGATGTGGGAAGAAAAGTCAAGGCTGTAAGGAACAACTAATAATCGATAATGTGATACTGACACAAGCCGAAAAAGAAAACCGAAACCTAATTACAGCTTATATTGACTATAAAAAAGCTTTTGACTCAGTACCCCACACATGGCTACTCAAAGTGCTACAAATATATAAAATAAATCCCGTAATTCAAGAAGTTCTGAAATACCTGATGACACAATGGCGAACTAGAATATACCTGCAAACAAAAAATATCAACATAGAAACGGACTCTATACCAATCAACAGAGGTATATTCCAAGGTGACTCGCTCAGCGCGCTATGGTTCTGTCTCTAACAGAATCCACTCTCTAGAACTCTTAACAGCACTAAATACGGATTCGATATTAAACACCGTAAGAGAACACACCACAAAATTAACCACCTATTATATATGGATGACATAAAACTCTATGCTGCAATACGAACCCAAATGACATCTCTATTGAAACTTATTCAAACAATAACAACAGACATCTGTATGGAATTTGGTATAAACAAATGTAAAATGCTTCATATCGAGAGAGGAAAGTGGGAAGATGTAAAGGAAACGGTTACTCTCAATGATGAAACTATGGAAAACATGACACAAAATGAAATGTATAAATATCTAGGCTTTAACCAAAATACAAAACTTAACAAAAATAAAATAAAAGCACAACTCTCAAACACATATGAGAAACGCCTCAAACAAGTACTATCATCACAACTGAACAGTAAAAACACATTCAAAGCCATCAACACATATGCAATGCCAACTCTCACTTATTCTTTTGGTGTTATTCAATGGTCAGACACAGACTTGGACACGCTAAACAGAATCACACGAACAACATTAACGAAATTCAAAAAGCACCACCCAAATGCATCCATAGAAAGACTTTACCTACCTAGGGAACGTGGAGGTAGAGGATTAATTGATTTGAAGGTACTTCACTCAAAACAAATAACAACTCTCACTAAATATTTTCACTCAAAAACAGATAGTCCAATGCACCAAGCAATTATCAAAGCAGATAATAACTATACACCTTTAAATCTTCAAGCAAATATCCAAATCGAGCATATCAATGAACTTCAAGAACTACTCAATATGTGGTCAAGAAAAGCACTCCATGGGAAACATATAAATATAGTACAAGACGAACGTATCAATATGGAAATGACGTATAAATGGCTTAAAGAAGGACTACTATACCCTGAAACAGAAGGTTTTGCGATCGCTATCCAAGATCAAGTGATAAACACAAGGAATTATAGAAAATATGTCCTGAAAGATGGCTCATTGGAAACTGATAAATGTAGAAAATGTAACAAATACTCAGAAACTATAGACCATATAATATCGGGATGTAAATTACTAGCCGCAACTGAATACACCGCCAGACACAACAATGTAGGAAAGATAATATATACAGCATTAACACAGAGATTAGGTATCACAAACGACATGCAACCCTATTATAAATATACACCACAACAAGTTATAGAGAGCCCAACACACAAAATATACTGGGACAACCCCATTCTTACAGACAAAACGATAGTGGCAAATAGACCAGATATTACACTTATAGACAAAAAAAATAAATTAACATATTGAATCGACATTGCAGTCCCAAGTGATCATAACATTCATGACAAATACACCGAAAAAATGGAGAAATACATGCCGTTAGCCCAAGAAGTACGAAGGATATGGAAACAGGAAAAAGTCATTATCATACCTTTTATAATCTCGGCTACAGGAATAACACCAAACACATTCATGAAAGGCCTACAAACACTGGACCTACCTTTATACATCCACTCACAGATACAAAAAGCAGTGATGTTGAGCACAACTACAATAGTGCGAAAATTTATGCAATAAGATTAATATGAACTTGGCAAAGCCCGTTCCTATTATTTAAACAAAATCAGGAAGCCTGTGTAACTGTAAATAAAATAATAATAATAATAACAACCTATTGCTAAAATACAATGGGAATATCGCAAAATACAGAGATTTGCAGGTGCAAATTCGAAAACAATGGGCAATGAACAGCGTCCAAACGATTCCCATAATTTTATCAATAACAGGAGTGATAACAAAGAATCTCCTGTAGAACATCAAGGGACTGGGCCTTAGTGAGAATCTGTATAAACCGATTCAGAAAGCAGTTTTCCTAGCAACCGCGCGGACTGTCCGAAAATTTGTAGGAAATACACCAGACCACGTCACCTAGAACCCGATAACATGGGAAGGGTCCCCACACAACTTTATAATTTTGGTATCTTTGTATACCTGGTATGAGTTAATATTCTCTGGAGGGAGTACGAAGCCGTTTAGCTTGAAAATTATGATAATAATAATAATAACTGCAAAACATAATGTACCCCAGGTGAATAGGACCCATGGTCCACAATCCCACACCGCAGAAGCGGTCTGCTCCACGGATTCTGGGGGGAACAACTTTTCGACATCACAAACTTCAAGTTGCAAAGTGTTAAGGAGGCGAACCCCTGTCGCACAAGAAGCTACAGCCCAACAACAACATGAGAGCCAAACAACAACGAGACCTCCACCCTCCGAAGGTGCTGCGCAGGAACCTCAGCCAGCGCTCACTCAGGCGGGACTTCCAAGACAGCGCATGAAATGGACAACATCCATGAATGAAACAGTAATGCGCATTTTTTAAAGGGGACTGAACTAGGACGAGAAACGATCGGCTATAGACAACAGCTTCATGCCGAATTTTGTAGAGAATATCCACACCTACAAGTGTCACAACAGAGAATAGCAGATCAATACAGAGCTATTCTCCGAAATAAACTAATTTCAGAAGCGCGACTTAACATCATCAAAGCGGAAATAGAACGAGAGAGATAAGAAGTACCGATGATAACAATGAACAAACCCCAGAACCTGGGCCACAGCCAGACCCAGAGACTCAAGAACAACCAGACAACAACATGAGAGCTGACAACGCTGTGGACAGGCAATAACAACACGAGGGTCAGATAACTCCAAGAGCTCTATCCGCCGAAGATGCTGTGTGGGAACCCCAACAAGCTCTTACTCAAGCGGGACGACCAAGACAGCGCATGAAATGGACTGTGCCCATGAACGAGACAATAATGCGCATTTTTTATAGGGTGACTCAACTAGGACGAGAGATGATCGGCTACAGACAACAACTACATGCCGAATTTTGCAGGGAGTACCCACACATGCAAGTGTCCCAGTAGAGAATAGCTGACCAATATAGAGTTATTCTCCGAAACAGCCTAATTCCTGAAGCTCGGCTTATTAGCATTAAAAAGGAAATTGAACGTGAGATCAGAGGCACTGATAATAACAACAATCCGATTGCTGAACCTGAGCCACAACCGGAACCTGAGCTCCAAGAACAACAGGAACAGCTAAATGACGAAGCCCAACAGGACAACACTGAACTCTTTTATCAGAAATTGTCAACGGAAATGAGTGCTGCGGTGTTGGAGTATGATGGAAACAATCCGTTAAGAAGACCGGCACTACCAAAAATTAATTCATCCAAAAAACTGAGTGCCATGTTAGACATCATGAACAATCGGATTTTACCAGCTTATGTTTCAGATGCCTACACTCTGGAGTCCTTACATATGACCATCTACTGTGCCGCGACTGCTATAGCTAGAGCTCTAGAAATTAAAGTCACAACAGAGCGTCGATCAGCAAGGACAGAACATAACATACCACCATGGGAAAGACGCCTAAACAAGAAAATTGAAAATCTTCGAATAGATATAGGACAGCTGACGGAGTATATCAGGGGCACAAGAACTAGTCGACTGCAAAGACAAGTTGAAGAAATCATGAATCGTGTCCGATATCATTCGCAACAAGATCCAGCGAATGTTACTGCTCAGCAATGCCTTGACTCGCTGAAACAGAAGCTCTCTGTTATTGCAGGATGACTAAAGAGGTACAAGACCAGCAATAACCGAAAACGAGACAATGCGCTCTTCCAACGATCAGAAAAGACTTTCTACCGTAAGCTAAACTCTCCACCTAATATAGTAGATAATAGATATCCCAATAGAGAGCAGGTAGAAGAGTTCTGGGGAAACCAACTTTCCACACCAGCCGATTGTAACATCGCAGCTGGCTCGATCAATGAAGAACACCAAATCTGCCAAGATTACAACCAGATGCAGTTTGAATCATTTACCACCGAGGAAATTTCAAGAATAATCAAGAAATCCCAAAACTGGAAAGCTCCAGGTCTCGACGGGATCCAAAACCACTGGCTCAAAAAGTTCTGGTGTATGCACCATCAGCTGGCTAATCTTATTAATGATGTTTTTCTTAACCCAGCAAAAATGTCATTGTTCTTGACCGAAGGTATTACGTACCTCCTACCAAAGGACCAACACAACACACATGACCCAGCTAAGTATAGGCCAATCACCTGCCTACCCACACTGTATAAGGTGATCACCTCCTGCTTGACCCAACGCATCTATGCACATTGTGAGCAAAATAACATCATTGCAACTCAACAGAAAGGATGTACGAGGGGAGCAATGGGATGCAAGGAACAATTGATTGTTGACTCTGTCATATGTAACCAAGCCTGTACCAACCGAAGAAACCTCTTTGCTGCCTACGTGGATTATAAGAAGGCCTTCGACTCAGTACCACATGAGTGGCTCAAAACTATATTAAGAATGTACAGGGTCGACAATAATTTTGTTTCCTTTTTAGAATGCATCATGTTAACCTGGAGAACTAGGATCCAACTGCAAGTGCCATCCAGCGACACCATCGAAACTAACACCATTCCGATACGGAGAGGAATATTTCAAAGCGATTCACTTAGCCCATTGTGGTTCTGCCTTGCAATGAACCCACTATCACGCTGTTTGAACTCCACCAGACACGGTTTTAGTGTTAGAAACAACAACGAAGAGATAGTCAGAGTGAATCATCTTCTATACATGGATGGTCTTAAACTGATGGCTGCTACCAGAAGCCAGCTGGAACAAATGCTTAAAATTGTAGACGAGTTCTCCGGGGATATCGGAATGCAATTTGGACTTGACAAGTGCCGTATTTTGAACATCGTTAAAGGGAAGATACAACCGGGGGCTTTTGAAATGCAGAACGGTGAAACTATAGCTGCACTGGAAGCAGACCAAACATACAAATATCTAGGTATGAAACAGGCTAAAAGAATTGATCATGGCACTATGAAAGCCGAATTGACAGCCGAATTTGTCAGGAGGGTAAGGCGGGTATTAAGAACTAATTTAAATAGTAGGCTCTCAACACGTATGCTTGCTCTGCGCTGAGCTACTCTTTTGGAATTGTAAAGTGGAGCAGGACGGACATCTAAAACCTGCAAAGAAAAATAAGGACACTCCTAACAAAAGCACAAAAACATCACCTTTGGAGTGCTACTGAACGTACAATGCTTCCAAGACACCAAGGAGGAAGAGGATTGGTGGATATTGGTAAGCAGCTCAACTAACAAATAATAAACTTACATTCATATTTCCACAGGTTAGCGAACTCTTCCACACTACATCGAGCAATATGCGAGGCAGACGATTCATCGCCGCTACAGTTGAGGGAACAAGATATTACTTCTCACCACCAAACAGACCAAGAGAAGTTACAAACCTGGCTACAGAAACCACTTCATAGACAAGGTTATTCCGACGAAGAACTATCGGAAGTTCATCATTAGAGATCCCTCAATAGAAAATGACCAATGCAGATATGGCTGTCCAACATCAGAGACAATTCAGCACTTAACTTGCGCCAAGCGTTTGCCGCAACCGAGTATAAGGAAAGACACGACTCAGCCGCTAAGATACTCCACCAAGAGTTAGCAGAAAAGTTAAACCTATTACAGGTAGGAAAAGTGCCTTATTATAAATCAATCCAGAGCCTATTCTTGAGAACAACCAGTTCAAGTTATATTGGGACCGAACGGTTCTGACGGATCAGACAGTAGCACATAATAGACCAGACATTATACCAATAGATAAAGTTTCTAGGCGAACTACACTTATCGATATTGCTGTACCTAACAACAATAACCCAAGGCCTAAATACAACGAGAAGATCGCCAAATACAGAGATCTGGAGGTCCAAAACCGAAGGCAATGGGCACTGAAGAACGTCCAAACGATTCTCATAATACTGTCAACAACTGGAGTGATACCAAAGAACCTCCTGCAGAACATCAAGGGACTGGGCCTTAGTGAGCATCTGTATAAACCTATGCAGAAAGCAGTTCTCCTTGCAACCGCGAGAACCGTCCGAAAGTTCGTAGGAAATACAGAAGACGACGTCACCTAGGACCCGATAACATGGAAAGGGTTTCCACAGAGCTGCATACTTTTAGTGACTCGATCAAATGCATTTGAGAAGTCGGTGTAGATCACGTCAACTTGATTGTGTTTATCCAACGCCTCACTCGTAAATTGGGGAAAGGAAGCTAGATTGCAAATAGTACTACGGTGGTTAAGAAATCCATGTTGTTTTGGCAATATTAACTGTTGTATTTGACTTAAAATACACTCATATATCAACATCTCAAAAACCTTTGCAAATGGGGATAGTATTGAAAGAGGTCTATAATTGGGGATCTCGTTTATACTTCCTTTTTTGAATACAGGGGTGATTCTGGCCTCCTTCCTAATCTCTGGAAAGGTATTTGTTTAATCTCCACATTGAACAAATATGACAAAGGTTTAAGCAGTGTATAGGCATAATCCTTAACAAAAAAACAAGAAAAGTTCTTTGGCCCCTGTGTCATTCTATTTTTTGATTTTTTCAACGCGCTCGTAACTATTTGTTCCGGAATGTGCTCAATTGAAATGTGCTGGCTCCAAACCGCATTGTCAAAAGATACATTATTTTTAGAAGGACGCACATAAACACTACTGAAAAACTCAACAAATGCATTCGCAATATCCTCAGGACCCAGAAAATGATTGTCACCATTTATCAAAACTTCTGGTACGGTCGTTGAAGACCTTTTAGATTTAATATATGACCAAAAGGTATTAGGAACATTAGATAAGTCTTTCTTTGCCTTAACTTTATTATTGTTATAGGAGATATCCATTTTTCTTTTCATCAATGCCCGCAACTTATATTAATTTTTGAGATTTTGTTCAAAGCCCGCCTTTAATTTTTTAAAAATTCTGTGTTTCCGTTTAATTAATTTAAATATTTCCGAACTACACCAAGCTGGAAAATTTCTTTTCTTGATTACAGATTTGGGTATACAGACATCGAATATATTGCTATAAAACTCTGTACAAGCTATATTTACGTCATCGATAACATACAAATCTGCCCAATTCACTCCCAGTAAACCGTCGTAAAACAGAAGAAAATCTGCCCTCCTAAAATTATACCTTGATTGTGACAAATTCACTGGAAATGTTGAGGCTTTGCCGGGATTGAGATATAAAAGGATGCTAAGGGCCGGATGATGACGATCTTCATCTACTAATGGTACTAGCTCTTTTGAAACTTGGCAGCTGACGTTAGCCAAAATTAAATCGAGTATTCTGTCATAAGTATTGTAAATATGTTTAAACTGCTGCAACCCGAACAATTGAGTGAAACTATTGATTTCATCTACCTTTTGACTACCACAATTATCGTAAAGTGCAGGAATATTAAAGTCACCCATTACTAAAATGTTTTTACCGTAAATACTGTGCAATGTTTCAAATAATTCAAGGAATGTTTAAAATTCTGCATTGGTTAAATTTGGAGGTATATAAATGACAAAAATATATAATGTTATATGATAAATACATACCTTACAGTCAATCAAGTCTACCCCAGTGACACTGCTGTTAACAGCCTGCAGATCAAGTAGTGCTGATTTAAGTTTATTTTTCACAACCAATAAGGTACCGCCCCCTCTTGATACCTTCAATACCTGCAGGTCTCTCTCACAACAAAATATAGTATATCTGGTGTCAAAAAGTTCGCTTGAAAAAAAATTATCTTGCAGCCAATTCTCCGTTGCGGCAATTATATCGTGGTCGGAATTACATATCGATTTATAAAAGTTATGTATCTCTGTATTAAGCCTCTTACATTTTGATATAAACAGGATAGGCAAAATTTGATGATGATGATGATGATACACTGTTAGACAAATTATTCAGTTTAAATTCACAATCTTTGGATTTCCACTAAAATATTTTATTTTAAGATTAGTTTTGCCATTCTGTAATCGATTATCTAGTGTGACCTTAAGGTCTCTGGACTCAGCAATCTGTTTGGGCGTTCTGTCCAAACTTAATTTGACATTTCTGTATGGTTCATATTTCTTTAATTCATTCGCTTGTCTAATTAGAGCTCTGATTCAAAAACCACCTTCAATGGCCTGACTTCAGATGGGTTTACATGCCCCAATCGAAAAGCTTTCATACTTTGAATATTTGTTTCTGGACACAATTTTAGGACAATATCACTGACAATGGAAGTAGCGGTCTCACCTCCTGATAAATTTTCTTGAACTCCAAAGATCATTATATTCTTCTGACGCTTCTGTCGCTCATTTAATTCTCGAATAGATTCCGAGACCATTCTAGAAGATAGTATAGAATAATATGCGCTATCAACATTAGACAACTGCTTCTTGATGTTATCTATTTCTGATCTAAGTTCCGCATTATGCTTAATTTGGTCTTCATACTTGCTAAGAAGGGAATGGTACTGTACCTCCATCTTAATTCCTCCATTATTTCTTTTAAGGAAACCTGCTCGGCCAATCTAGAATTATGGTTGTCTCTATCATCTCTATCTAGATCTATTGGAACCTGTGGTGTTGAATCGTAGACAAAACCAATGGAACGGCGGCTCTGTGAGCGACGAGACGAGATGTTAGGCTCACTCTCATTATTTTCTGTATTCTGTTCTAGAATTTCATTATCCGTTTGGTAGGGTGTACAGATCCATGCTGTTAAATTTGATTATTTCCATAGTGTTGGTTGCTTATTAAATTCCCTGTCGGTCAGTCCCGAGCAGCCCTTGTGAAACAAGGACAAACACTGGCAACACGCAATTGAAGGGTATTTTTCCTTTATACTGATTTCACAGTTGGAACATCTCAGAATATTATTCTTTTTTGGGGCCATGAAAGTGGGAACAAATATTGAAGCTAAAAATAATTTATTTTACGACAGCAAACTATCCATGTAGACAGTCCGCACCCACGCTGTTTATTTTTTTGTTCAAAATCTTTGTACACTACAATTTAGCATGTGAAAACGAATTTCATAATAAACGGTATTATTTTACTAAAACTCAACGAATATTCGTATAAGTTCATATTCATTTAGGCCTACCACTACTTTGAACCAATTTATTCGGACAAAATAAACGCAATTACTGAAATTTTACGCAGAACCCAAATGAAATATCTGTTGGTACAGGGTCCGCACGTTCATGGTTAATGACTATTTCACCAAGTTTTCATTTCTATTTCCTTCTCGAGTAGCTACTGTCAAATATCTTACAAAGCAGGTAGAAAAACATATTTTTCTGATGCTTGGAGTCCCTCAGTCGTTAATGTGTGACAATGGAATGGAAATGATGTCCAAGGAATTTCAAGTACTCTGTAAACTCTACGAAACTAAAATATTTTAAACGGCTTCTTACCACCAGCTGACCCCACAATACGTGCGAACTGAGTAGTGAAAACAATGTTGAAATCATACATACACGATGGTAACCACCAGACTTTAGCCGCCATTTTGCATTGCGGACTTCTCACTACTCAATGAGTGGATTTACTCATTATTATTTAAATTTGGCAGAGAATATACTCTGTATTGTAAGGAAATTTTACGTGATTCCAGGCAACAACGATATAACTTGCAGAGACGACCTATTGAGAATTCTTCAGGACAAACTGTTTGGCGTAGAAACAAAATCCTTTCTGACGCCGTTAACTTTTTTGGTGCCAAATGGTCTTTCGCTTATCGAGGAGCTTTTGTTATAAAAAGAAAAACGGGCTTATGCCCTTATGTACTACAAGACTTATCGGGGCAAAGCAAAGGTAACTGGCACGTACAAGACCTCAAATGGTATAATCTAACAAATCGTAATACTACCAATTCTCAGTAATTAATCTTTCGTTCATATTACTTTTAAACCTTATCTTTTATTTCTTTTTAGTTTTCTAGCTTGGCTATACTGTTCTGCAGGATGGCTATCTGGTTGAATGTAGGTCAACTAGGAAAGAATAGTCTTGCCCCGAATACCGGTAGAGGTAAAAGTCCTCCAAATGTGTGCTAAAGTGAACCTTCAGTTACTTTACTTTTGTTGTTTTCGTCACTGCATTTGTTAAGCTCTTGTCCTTTTTTTATTTTTGACACAGGGTTAATAGTAATCGATTGGTTGTGTATTGCCGAATTAGCGCGAAACGGGTTGGTCCCACGCTCCTCAGTCGGGATTATGAAAGAGATAATCTTACTCTTTGATTTATTAACTCTACCTTTGTTAGTTTTGTATTAATTCAATTAGGTGTATTGGTGGTGACTTGTATTTTCTTTATCGCTTCCAGACACCTTCAATTTTCTCATTTCTTATCTTACTGGTTTCACAATTTTAGTTCATTTTTATTAACCGACTTCTAAAAGAAGGATGTTCTCAATTCGTCGACTATGTATTTTTTTTTATGTATGTATGTACACCGATTACTCCGGAACGGCTGCACCTATTTGAACGAAAATTTTAATTATATTTAGGAAGTTGCAGTGGTCCCATATTTTTCTAGATAAAATTGGTGCAGTAGAATCCAAGATGGCGCTTACAATATGGCGGCCAAAAAAAATAATTTCTTCCGATTTTCTCCAAAATTGTTATGGAGAAATTTTCGGGGTTGTACCCAACGAATCTGAAATTAGTTTTAAAAAATTCAAAATGGCGGATCAAATATGGAGGACAAAAAAATTTAATTTGCTTCAATTTTCTCCAAAATTGGTATGGGGGAGTTTTCGAGGTTGCACATAACGAATTCAAAACATTTTTAAAAAATTCAATATAGTGAATCCAATATGGCGGATAAAAAATCAATTTTGTCCGATTTTCACCAAAATTGGTACGGGAGAGTTTTCCGGGTCACAAATGACGAATATAAAATTATTTTTTAAAAATTCAATATGGCATATCCAATATGGTGGATAAAAAATTAACTTTGTCCGATTTTTTTCAAAATTGATATGATAGCACATTACGAATTTGATATTATTTAAAAAAATAAATTGGGCGGATCTAAGATGGAGGATTAAAGATTCTACATCTCTCGATTTTGTCTAAAGCCAGTATTGGGGGATTTTTGTTAGTGATAATTACAGAATTAAAATATTTTTTGAAAAACTGAATCTGGCGGATTCAATATGGTATCCTAAAATTTTTACATTTTCGACTTTCTCCAAAACTGATATAGAGGTTTCTTGAGGGTTTAAATTATGAATTTAATACTATTTTTTCTGGATTCAATATGGCGAACGCAATGTCGCTGACTAAAAATTTTACATTTTTCGATTTTGTTCAAATGAGGAACTGAATCGTTTTTGAGGATGTAAATAGCGAATATAAAATTATTTTCAGAAAATCTAATATGTTAGATGCAATATGAGACCGTTTAGAAATTCTAAATTTCCGGATTTCATCTAAAATTAGTACTAGGGGGCTTTGAAGAGTTCAGATGTAAATTAGATTAAGACGTTACAATTATTTTTTTGAAATTCAATATGGCGGATCCAATATGGTGGGTTGAAAATTTTACATTATTCGCATTTTTTCAGATTTGGTATTAGGGGGTTGGGGGGTGATGAGTTACGAACATGAAGTTAATTTTTTGCAAATATTAGGTTGATAAAACACAATATTAGGAACTAAAAATTTTACGTTTTCCGGTTTTTTCTAAAATTTATATTGCGGGGTTCTTAGGGCGTATACAATCTCAATATGCAATATAAAATATATCGGGCTAAGAAATTTACGTCTCAAATTCTTTAAATATCGATATTGGAAGGTTTTGGGGCCTATATTACCAATCTAAAATTAATTTTAAATTTAGGATAGTGGATTTACTATGACAGATTAAATATTTGTTTGACACAATTTCATTGGTATTTAGAGAACTCTAGGAATTAAAAAATTTTTAGTGGTTCATTTTAGGGTGATTTACAACTTTGGATAAAATGGGCACTTTTTTGCCACCTCGGAGTCATTGAGAGGTACACTAATCCCGATTAGCACTTAGTTCAAATAATTTATGAATATCATAATGAATTCAGAACCAAAAACCGAAAAATAAAATTTTTATAAAAAAATTAAATCCACTTCTAAAAGTGCGCTAAAAAGTGAAAAATGACTAGAAATTTTTATATGGAATTGAGTTTTTTGAAGTTGTCGCCAAATTATTTCTAAATGAAATAAATAACTACTAATATATACAAATTATGGTAAAGCAATAACAAATAAAGTATTTTTAATCTGTCTATGCGAATCACATTTTGTCAGGTATTAGTTTGGCGCCGACTTCAAAAAATTCAATTTCATATAAAAATTTCAAGTTATTTTTCATTTTTCAGTTCTATTTTTTTATAAAAATTTTAATTACTGTTGATTTGTTAAGTAACTCGCTTTTATCCGTTTTGGACGTTTATTTTGATTCCATTGATTATGATTTTAAATTTGCTCTTGTATTTTGTCTTTATTTTGAATTTTGCCTTTGCCTCTTATCCTCAGAAGGTTTATTTTGATCATTACTGGAATCGCTTGTCTTTAGTCCGTTAAGATGTTTATTTTGAATTACTTGATTATGACTTTTCTCCTGGTATCTGTCTACTTAGATGTTCCTTGAAATTACTGTTTATGACTATTTTATCATTTGCCTGTTTAGAATTTACCTTACAGCTCTTTTTCTTATTATCGCAGGCTAATGTTTAATGTTACTGCTCAGTACCTTCTGGTCTTCCAGAGGATAAATAACTTAGAACGGTTGAGCATAAAGCGCGAAAGTCTGAGGCCTTGGTACCTATTTCTCTTTTTTCTGGTTAAATTACTGATGACTCACCAGCAGACCAGAGGAGGGGCAAGTTGTTGTGTTCGATCTCAGCTCCGGCTAGTACGTTTATTACAACAGGTCTGTGGTAATGGCATCATGCGGACACCTTATTTATTTTTTTTGTCTACGGTGCGCTAGGGTAATAACTAACGCACCTTTTACTTTGGTAGGGCTATAACTTACTTCCTTAGGTTTTGCGGATCATATGGGTTGTTCCTCTTTCTTTTCTTATTTTTTTGTTTACTGGTTGTTTTTTTTTTCGTTTTGGTTATTCGCCCTTTCGGTTCTTGTTTGCGGGGCGCTTGGAGGCTTTCTTGGGTGTAAGGCTAACACATGGGTGCTTTTTCGGATGCTATGTAATGCTAGCTGGCCTTTTTATTCTAAGATCGAAAGTGTACCTTGCACCTCCATCGGCAACGTCGGCTGACTTCCCTATACCGCATGCCCCCATGGAGGTGGCGGTGTTTCTTATGGCAGAGAAAACAAGAAGATATTTTTTTGACTGTTTTTTAATCATACTTAATTAACTTACCGTACTTCGATCGGCTAATCCTGTTGATATGATTGATTTTACCTTTATTTGACAATTGCTTTACCTTAGTAGGTTTATTGTTTTTAACTTCACTTAATAGCAGATTATCTTATAGTTTCATTCTGCCTACTCAATGTTACCTATTGAATTTATCATCTTCAGTTAGTTTGTTTTTCTACTGAAATTCTTCCTTTTATCCTTCTTACGACAGTTTTTTTGAAATTATTTTGAATGATTCCGTAGATTTTGTTTATGTTATTGTTAGCTTAAGGTCACATTCGAATTTTTTCCTATAGGCAATTTTGCATCACCAACCGAATATTCTTTTAGGCAGTTTTATATTGTTGAGTTGCAAAAATTTGTGTTTTGTAATTTCTGAGAGAAAATTCGGACAGGTGACTTATTCTGCACCCGTAATGGCCGGCGGAATATATATATATATATATATATATATATATATATATATATATATATATATATATATATGCATATATTTAATTTAAAAAAATATTTAATGGGTTACTTATTTAGTTATGAGCCGAAAATCTAATGATTAATGAATTGGCTTATTTATTTCAGACCACTGTTGTTGCTCAAGGTTTTTGAGCTGTCATTTTTGTCAAACATGTGACCTCTTAAAATTTATTTTTAACGTTTGAAAGAAGAAGCGTGATGCGCAAGTATGAATCGTGTTTATAAATTGTGGCCATTTTTGCATTGACTTTCACTTTCCCTGTTTAACTTGGCTGAAGAAAGTGTAGAAAAAACATTTATATCGGCCATCCTTTCAATGGAAAGTCGTTTATTATCCCAGTAATTGAATTTAGTTGATTAGTTACTTTATTTTTCCGGTTTGGCGTTTATTGGGTTCTTTTTACCAGGATTTACCCAGAGGCTAGGATTTCAATAGCTCTGCATATTTTGACGAAGGAATTCTGTTAAGCTCCAATAACAACATCAAGGCCCTTCCTACTGATTTAACTTTTGCATTAACCATTTTAATATTATTTTAGTACCTAGATAGTCAAGTAGAGAGGTCACACAGTACGCAACCTCCCCATCTGACAGGCATATTTTTATTATCTTTTTTTGTTTTAATGATAACCTATAATTAAGTTTATTTCATGCTATTTTATTTTATTTTATTTTTCGGTATTCCGTGATCATATTTTATACACCAGTGTCTCCGAAAAAAGCTTCCAAGCGCCCCGCAACAAGGAACCCAAAGGGCGGATAACCGAAACGAAAAAAAAAACAACCATTAAACAAAAAAAAACTAAAAGAAAGAGGAACAGCCCTTATGATTCGCAAAACCTAAGGGAGTAAGTGATAGGCCCATCAAAGTAAAAGGTGCGTTAGGTATTACCCTACCAAAAAAAAAATAAATTGGGTATCTGTATGGTGCCACTACCACTGACCTGTCGCAACAAGCGTACTAGCTAGAGCTGAGGTAGAACACAACAACTTGGCCCTCTACTAGTCTGCTGGTGAACCAGCAGTGATTTAACCAGAAAAAAGGGAAATACCTTCCAAAGCCTCAGACTTTCGTTTCTTATGCTCAACCCTTCTAATTTATTTGCTCTCTGGAAAATCAGAAAGCACTGAGCAATAACATTAAACACTAGGTAGCCTGTGATAATAAGAAAAAAAGCTGCAAGGTAAATTCTAAACAGACAAAAGGTAAAATAGTCACAAACAGTAATATCAAGGAACATCTAAGTAGACAGATACAGGGAGAAAAGTCGTAATCAAGTAATTCACAATTAACATCCTAACGGACAAAAGGCAAGCAATTCCAGAAATGATCAAAATAAACATTCTGAAGATAAAAGTCAAAGGCATAATTTAAAATAAAGACAAAATACAAGAGCAAATATTAAATCATAATCAAGGGAATCAAAATAAATGTCCAAAACGGACAAAGGATAGAAGCGAGTTACTTAGAAAATCAACAGTAATAAAAATAGTTAAAGGTGGCATAATAAAATAAAAATGAACTAAAATTATGAAACCAGTAAGATAAGAAATAAGAAAATTGAAGGTGTCTGGAAGCGATAAACAAAATGCAAGTCACCACCAATATAACTAATTGATTTAATACAAAAGTAACAAAGGTAGAGTTAATAAATGAAGGAGTAAGATTACCTCTTTCATAGTCCCGACTGGGGAGCGTGGTATCAACCCGTCTCGCGCTAAGTCAGCAACACACAACCAGTCGATTACTATTAACCCTATAACAAAACTAATGAAGGATAAGAGCTTAACAAATGCGGTGACGAAAATAACAGAAATAAAGTAACCGAAGATTCACTTTAGCATAGCATTTGGAGGACTTTTACTTCTACCGGTATTCGGTACAAGACTATTCTTTCTCAGTTGACCCACACTCAACCAGATGGCCATCCTGAAAAGCAAGATATCTAAAATAGGATACGAAAAAGAAATAAGAGATAAGGTATATAGGTAATATGAACGAAACATTAAATAGTAAGAATTGGTAACATTAGGATTTGATGGATTATACCATTTGAGGTCTTGTATGTGTCAGTTGCCTTTGCTTTGCCCCGATGAGTCTTGTAGTGCATAAGAGCATAAGCTCGTTTTTCTTTTTATAACAAAAGGACTTCGATAAGCGGGAGACCATTTAGAACCAAAAAAGTTGACGGCGGCACAGAGGATTTTGTTTCTACGCCAAAGTTTGTCCTGAAGAATAATCAATAGGTCTTCTGTGAAAGTTATATTGTCACATAGGGAAAAACATAAAAACATAATATTTCATAAATTTGCATTTTCCAATTTTACAAATCTTTTATTTTAAATTTAAACAATAACAATCACGTCACCTCTTATAATTTAATAACCTTTTAATTATGAAATGTTATGTTTATTCACTGACCGTCGATCGTGCTAATTCACCAAGTCAGCAAGGTCGCTTTCCGGGTCATGAGGGATCGAGGTTGTAAGAAGGCGATTCGTTGACTTGATGAAAAAAAGCAAACAGGATAAAAAGGACGGACATGCTTGGGACAGGGTTCAATTGGGTCAATTGGTTCAATCTGTTCGATCGGTTGAATCCTGATGCTAGTCTATCGCGACTTAGTTAATTATTAGTGAAGCGAAAATCCCAAGCGTGTCCCAGTCCTGAGCAGGTCGACAAACAGAGCATACTAGTGACAACCCCCGTGAAGAGTGTCAGTATGAAGATAACCTCAAGGTAAGTAAAAAAATTTAATTATAATAATGTACAGCCCAGGAGAGTTAGTCAATATTCTATAACTTATTTTGAATAAAACATTTTTTTTTGTAAAACTCCACACATTTTGACAATGTGGTGGAGGCGCCGGGCATCCTGACTCCGGGTCCTTTTAAATTCCAAATAATTTTTTTTGTAAAGCTCCTTACACCATAACAATGTGGTGGAAAACTAGTGACAGATCTTTCTGCAATTTTAACTAGCCTTTTTGTAAAACTCCACGCACCATGACAATGTTTTAGATGCGTCTTTATAAATTCTAAGTAACTTTTTTGTAAAGCTCCTTACACCATGACAATGTGGTGGAGGCTTGCAATTTTTCTAATACCGCAATTAATTATTCTAAATATTTTTTTTTATAAAACTCCGCTATGACAATGTAGTTAAAATGCCGTATTTAAAAAGCGGCAAACGTCATGTCATCTATGATTTAAAACCAACTTATTCATTTTTTTATATATCATTTAACTACGTAATTATAGAATTAAGAATTTGGTCTAAACGAGATTACTTATTTCTAAGATATTCTCTTCACTATTATTATTAATTTAACTATAACATTTTGGGCTGTTCATTCAAATATATTTTAGAATTAGCTATTTTTACCCTAGTTTTTCCAGTTAAAATATTAAAATTTACTAAAATAGTTCTGTTATAAAAACGTTAAAACGATAATACTGGGAATAACTAGGTTAAAAATGGAACCTTCGCCAATTTTAAAGCTTTAGGGTTAAATTTAATCTATTAAAATATGGGATTTAGGGATTTTGATACATATTTTTACATATATAAAAATATTTATATACTCAGTCGTGGCACAAATACCTATCTCTTACATCAAATTTTACTTCTATCTCTTGCATCAAATTATATCGCTAATGTTAAGAGTCAGGCACAGTTAACTTATTGCTACACAAGCAAATAGAAATGCATGCGACATGTAATTATTAGTTAATATTGTTCGTAAAATGTCAGGAGAAATGGAATTCTTACAAACAAAAGTTTTTTTACAATTTTTAAAAATTTATAAATATATGTAAAATGCAAATAACTGCTCCAAATAAATAGGGTAGTTTCTTATTTATTCTATTTTATAAAACTAAAATTTATCGTATAATCTCTCATATGTAACCTTTTTTCATAAAATACAAAAAAAATTAAAAATTTGAAAAATTAGGAATTACTTTTAAATTAAATAAGGTTTTGTTCCTTGATATTTAGAAATTTAAATATTGAAAAATAAAACAAATGTCTATGTACATATATTTATACATACCAACTGTAGTATAAAAATTTCATCTATCATCACATTTATTGGGTTTATAATAACACCTAATAGAAAAATATAAACATAAGTTTCATAAGACTGCATAAACAATCAAGGTATAAAAATTTATCATTAATGAATGGTTTAGCAAAACAACGAGGGATATTTATATATTGAAAGTAAAGTTAATAATCTTTTTCCTTCTTTTTTTTTTAATATAGATTTCCTCTATTTGCAATTTTACTACATAAGAAATTAAGCATTTCATAATTCAATCCACATAGCATAGAATTCAAAGCCAAGGCAGTCTGGAGGTCACACACAACGAAACCAGTCCATTAATTTATACAAGGGTAACTAATCCCGGATTTTAGGACTAGGGGAAGAAACAAGAAACCTCTGACAGGAAGTAGCCATTCCTATCACAGAATTTTAAAAATATTTTGACCTTCCCGTAATAATTTTTTTCTTTTTTCAGGCATCTAACTGTACTATACAAATAGTATGTTATTATTTCGAATTTAAACGAAATAAAAGTATTAGTCACAACAAAAACTAACTATAAAATACAAAATACATTCAAATGTCTGTGCCTTAACGGAAAATTTAACATAAAATTGTGCAAAACAAAGTTGCACTAGAGATACTTGATGTAAGAATCATCTATCACTATCTCCTTTTTATAATTAAGACACATAGTATGCCCAAGTTGTCTTGCAAAAATTAATAATGTTAGAGTGTATTTTTACTTTGTTATTTAAGCCAAAACTTTCGGTATACCTTAAAAAAGAGTTCTTGGATAAATATCATTGTAAATTACATAAACTCTAGAGTCCTAGGACAGTACCAAAATAAGGTACCCATTTGTAAATACATATGTAAATGCATACAAAATATTTGTTGTATAGTAAATATTAAATACGTTAATAATACGTAAATATATGTAATAATAAGTTAGGTATTTAAATATAGTACCATGTAATAGGTATCTAAAAATGATACATTTTATGGCGTAGGTAGGAGATAGAGGCATACAACCGATAGATGGTTTTTCAAGTGCATCTCAAAACCCTACGCAGATAATTAATAATTTTAAACTGGTATAAAAAATACCACATTATATATAAATCAAATAGGTCCCTTAGAACCACTAAGGAATTGTAAATTTATCATGTGACAAAATTGTTGAAAGTTAGAAAATAATATTTTTTCCTTTACAAACTAAATTTGTACTTAGTGACGTTTCAACTTAGCTGCCTAACATAAGTAATGTAATAATTAATATAAGTTTAAAGCCTCTCGACACTTAAAATCCTTTGCCTTTTGCATTGAAGACAATGCTTAAATTAAGTTATCATTCATTTTTATTGCAACCATTCATATCATAAAAATACTTTGTAAACTGTTAAAAATGTTTTTGTATAAATAACTGTGATTTAGTATAGAAATTTAGGTATAAGACAAATATATTACGATGATACGTAATCTCACCACCACTGTCTGCACGTATGAAGCAAACTGGAGGCATGTCGAGCCCAATAAATGGTCCACGAGTTCTATTGACACACGCAGCTCTATACCAGCGCAGTCGGCAGACCCCGCTGCGACTTCATCTGTGCCTGCACATCCATGAACACTCATCTTTTACAGCTACAGTATCTTCTACTGCCAGACCAGAAGTCAACAGAATAAGGAAAGTTTAAGTCAGGAGTAACATGCTACATGTATCTCACTACCTTAGCTACTGGAATTCGGCAGAGAATGGAGTGCATTGTAGGTATGGGCCGTCAACGCAGGGGGCTTATAGACGTCAAGAGTCATTCGACGCGTTGCCGACCTCGGCTGGACAAACGATGTGTGACGTCAGAGGGTTCCGACCAACGGTAGGAGTAAGGAGTACTATAACATCAGCGTGAGTGGTATCCACTCTTTCGACTCACCGGACAAGGCAACACGACAGCATCCTCCAGACAGACTCTTAAAAAAGTGATTTAGTGCAGTGGTGCGAAGCTTTGAAAAACTTTTAAAAGACTTTTTTTTTGTATAATTAAGTTCGTTTTTTTCTTAGTTTAGTAAACAGAGAGTCATGAAATAGGAAAAAAGTAGAATTTTTTGTTTCTATTCAATTTTAAGTCATATTTTTTTCAGTTTCTACTTTTTTTCTATTCATCGCTGGGGTCCAGCTCTCTAAGACCGGGGGATGTGTCACATAGGGAAAAACATAAAAACATAATATTTCATAAATTTGCATTTTCCAATTTTACAAATCTTTTATTTTAAATTTAAACAATAACAATCACGTCACCTCTTATAATTTAATAACCTTTTAATTATGAAATGTTATGTTTATTCACTGACCGTCGATCGTGCTAATTCACCAAGTCAGCAAGGTCGCTTTCCGGGTCATGAGGGATCGAGGTTGTAAGAAGGCGATTCGTTGACTTGATGAAAAAAAGCAAACAGGATAAAAAGGACGGACATGCTTGGGACAGGGTTCAATTGGGTCAATTGGTTCAATCTGTTCGATCGGTTGAATCCTGATGCTAGTCTATCTCGACTTAGTTAATTATTAGTGAAGCGAAAATCCCAAGCGTGTCCCAGTCCTGAGCAGGTCGACAAACAGAGCATACTAGTGACAACCCCCGTGAAGAGTGCCAGTATGAAGATAGCTTTAATGTAAGTTAAGAATTTAGTGACAATTATGTACAGTCCAAAATGTTAATGTCGTTTATTTTTAATTAAACTATTTTTTTATATAATCCGTGGTAAAGAGTTTATTTTGAGTGCAACCTCTGAAGACCAAATTCCTAAATGCTACGTCCCTAGTCACACCTCAAAATTGGGCGTGACAATATCGTTGATGCCTGGAATCACGTGTAGTTTTTGAAATACGGCCTGTAATTTATTAGCGTTACCCTTTGGATCTAAATCAGTAGAGAGAATCTCTTCAGCATGGTCATTACAATACAGAGTATATCCTCTGCCAAATTTAAATAATAATGAATAAATCCACTCGTTGAGTGGTGAGAACTCTGCAATGCAAAATGGCGGCTAAATTTTCAGTCCGGTGGTTACCATCTGGTATGTATGATTTCAACAGTGTTTTTACTACTCAGTTCGCACGTTCTGTGGGGTCAGCTGGTGGTAAGAAGCCGTATAAAATATTTTAGTTTTGTAGAGTTTACAGACTACTTGAAATTTCTTTGACATCATTTCTATTCCATTGTCACACATTAACGATTGAGGGGCTCCAAGCATCAGAAAAATATATTTTTCTACCTGCTTTGTAAGATATTTGACAGTAGCTACTGAAGAAGGAAATGGAAATGTAAACTTGGTGGAATAGTCATTAACCATGAAAACGTAGCTGCTTCTTGATCTCGATCGTGGAAATGGTCACATATAATCTCGGCTAATACATCGCCAAGCCTTATCCATAAAAAGTCAATCACCCATTAATCCTGCTGGAGGCGTCAGTTCTATCTTTTGCTAAGTATAACATTATTAAATAAAATTTGAAAATGCATTATTGACTTTTCTCTATAAAACAAATCCACTTATTTTAGAGCCGCGTCAAAACACTTTTCCCTTATTCACTACTATGATCTAATCTTAAAACCGTTCTAAGTTGATAGCAAAGGGCTTAAACTGATAAGAACAATAATACGTCAAGCAAGTTTTAAACTCTGAAAATCCAAACAAGTAAAAATAATTTTCTTTTCTTACTGAACCGACAAAAATGAAGAATTTTATTTATTTTCGAGATACGACTATTTCTCTTACATATGTCAAGGTTTTATCGCTAGGCTATTGTCCTTAATATCTCCATATAAGCGCATATTTGTTGACATATGTAATATAAATTGTGACAACATCATAAGCAAAACAAAAATTTGTCGACTAGAAGATTTATTCCACAATAATGACTTCGATTACTTATTTATATTAAACAAGAATTTTCTCAAAAAAATCATTTGTTTTACCTAGTCAGACTTGATCTTGAAGAGCAGCAATAGCTTCTTTTTATAAATCATTGAATTTTAGTCGCGACAAACTTTTTATTTTTTTTATACATTAAGTTTATAATTTTATACTATTAAAAGTTCCTCATAAAAAAATTTTTATAAAAAAATTGAACCGAGTTCTAAAAGTGTGCTAAAAAGTGAAAAATAACTAGAAATTTTTATATGAAATTGAAATTTTTGAAGTCGGCGCCAAACTAATATCTGACAAAACGTGATTCGCATAAACAGATTAAAAATTCTTTATTTGTAATTGCTTTCTTACCATAATTTGTATATATTAGTAGTTATTTATTTCATTTAGAAATAATTTGGCGCCGACTTCAAAAATTTCAATTTCATATAAAAATTTATAGTTATTTTTCACTTTTTAGCACACTTTTAGAAGTCGGTTCAATTTTTTTATAAAAATTTTATTTTTTGATTTTTAGTTTTGAATTCATTATGATATTCATAAATTATTTGAACTAAGTGCTAATCGAAATTAGTACACCTCGCAATGACTCCAAGGTGGCAAAAAAGTACCCATTTTATCCATAATTATAAATTACCCTAAAATGAACCATTAAAAATTCTTTGATTCTTAGAGTTCTCCAAATACCAGTGAAATTGTGTCAAACGAATATTTAGTTCGTCATAGTAAATCCACTATCTTACATTTCAAATTAATTATAGATTGGTAATATAGGCCCCAAAACCTTCCAATATCGATATTTAAAGAAAATAAATTAATTTTTTATCCATCATATTGGATACGCGATATTGAATTTTTTCAAATAATGTTAGCATCGTCATGTGTGACCCCGAAAACTCTCCGGTAGCAATTTTGGTGAAAATTGGACAAAAAGGATTTTTTTGTCGGCTATATTGGATCCGCCATATTGAATTTTTTCAAAATAATTTCAGAATCTTTATGTGAGGCCCCGAAAACTTCCCCATACCAATTTTGGAGAAAATCGGACAAAATTAATTTTTTCGTCCGCCATATTGAATAAGCCATATTGAATTTCTTTAAAATTATTTTAGATTCGTCATATGCGACCTCGAAAACTCCTCCGTACCAATTTTGGAGAAAATCGGACAAAATTAATTTTTTCGTCCGCCATATTGAATCCGCCATATTGAATTTTTTAAAAATTATTTTAGATTCGTCATATGCGACCCCAAAAACTTCCCTGTACCAATTTTGGTAAAAATCGGACAAAATTGATTTTTTTGTCCGCCATATTGGATCCGCCATATTGAATTTTTTAAAGATAATATCATATTCGTTATGTGCAACCTCGAAAACTCCCCCACACCAATTTTGGAGAAAATCGGACTAAATTAAATTTTTTTGTCCGCCATATTGGATCCACCATTTTGAATTTTTTTAAAATAATTTCAGATTCGTTGGGCACAATCCCAAAAATTCCTCCATACCAATTTTGGAGAAAATCGGACAAAATTAATTTTTTTGGCCGCCATATTGTAAGCGCCATCTTGGATTTTACTGCACCAATTTCATCTAAAAAAAGATGGGACCATCGCAGCAACTTCCTTTACATAACGTAAAAAATTTCATTCAAATCGGTGCAGCCGTTCCGGAGTTATCGGTGTACATACATAAAAAAAAATAAAAAATACATAGTCGACGAATTGAGAACCTCCTTCTTATAGAAGTCGGTTAAAAATATAAAAAGAGATTGGAGTTTTTAGATTTGTTTTTTATAAATATAGAGGAAAGAATATAGCATAATATATTATTTTCTTCTTGAAAACCCGAACAATAAATGAAACAGTAGAATTGGGTTATAAAAATGTATTTTTCATATTGAATAACACTTCATAAGGAGAAACTAAAACATAATCGTAAAATATTTACAGACAAAGATTATTAAAACTAAAGGGATAGCTTAACCTACAGAAAAGAATTAATGCAAGATGAATACAACAATACAGAAGTTGAAAAATATCCTCTATGGGATATTTGTGCCAGTTTGGTGAAACGAAGGAATTCAAAATTTGGTTCGATGTGTGAAAGTTAGAATCTTAGATCAGGTTTTTCATTTAACCTGTTTCTGTACTTATCTTTCAGGTAAGTGTATCTTGGAAATCCTTTCTCGCGTTGATATGTTGTACTAAAGGGCAATAAAACTTTAATGACATTTTCCGCCAAAACAGGATACTCATTTTTTATATTGAGCCAAAAATTAATTAAAGAATGATCTTTGAAAACAAATTTTAGGGAATTGTCAGAGGATAAGTCAATGAGATTTTCTTTTTCCAGTAAAGTTAAAGAAGTATCTGAAGTTATATCTCCTTGAAACGGATTACGTATCTAGTTATTCGATCCAGATATAATAGCTTTACTAGAAAAGTATTTCTTGAACATTAATTGAAGTTGTTTGAGATGTTCAGTAATATCTCTTTTAATATTTTCTAATAAAATGGTTCTAAGAGAACTAAAACGAATTCTTTTACTTGCGAACATTAAATCTAAAATTGAACTTCTTTAGCATGGCTGCTATTCTATCATGCATAATGAAAATTATGAGACTTGAGTCTTGTAAAGACAGATCTAAATCATTTAATTTAGAAAAATGTTTGCTAGGTATGCAAGTTTTTGCTGCCAAAGAATATAGATACACAAGAGGAGAAATAAAAATAGATGGTCGAGACACATTGCTTTAACTTCAGACTTCAATCCAAACAAGCGAATCAAAACCTTGCCACTAGGAAGCTATCTAAATTCTGTATAAAGTGGCAAAGAAACGGGGAGGCTTCTAAAGTTCTTACAAAATGCATAGAGTAGACGAGAGTTTGTAGCACGTGATTTTATAAAATTTACAATTTTTGTGTCGTCACTTAAAGTACCGGATAACTCTGCAGAAATACAAGTACATGCCAGTGATTGTCTATGAATACAGCAATGGATCCATTCAATATTCTCGCTGATCATTTGCGAAATCAATGCGCACAGATAAACAAATTTCATTGATCATGTCAAAAATTGCAGCATTTATCGTATAGGTTTTCAGTGGTTTTGCCAACAATATATCTTCTTGAATGGAATTTGTAAAAATATATCTAACATAAACAAGCAATATTGCAGAGTTTGCTACATCGGTTAACTCGTCAAACTGAAGAGCGACATCATTCAATTTTATTCTTTTTAAAAGTTCACTTTTCACATCATTTGCTAAATTATTAATTCTTCGCGACACTGTGTCGTTTAATAAATAAACAAGGTCAATTTTCTTTGCCACTTTTCCTCCTAATATACACCTCCTGTGTGTATCTTTAGCACACAGTCCAATTAAATGTTCTGTCACTGTATGTGATTGTCCAGATCTTGCAGTTCTGTAAATAACTCCAAATGATGCCCTGAAAGCCATTTTACTATCTTCGTTTAAATCTGTTAGAAAAGAAGAAGCACTAGACTTTTTATTACCTGCCAATTTTTTTTTTTAAATACTCAACAGGTTTATCCTTGTGATTCGGACGTCTTGATTTAAGGTGTCTACGAAGAAAAGATGGTTTTGAACTGCTGTTGGCCAGGATTTTATTAAAAATTGCATAAAGCTCTTTAGGTTCGGACTCCTCCCGGTAAAATAAAAGCCCATTTGTAGATAGTCACTGTCATATTTTCGTTTCTTTCCTTTTCTGTCACTCTGTTCGCGTATGGTTGTTAAAAAATTTACTAATTAAGTAAAGTCTGTCAGACACTAATTAACATTTTTTAACATGGAGAT
Source organism: Diaprepes abbreviatus (assembly GCA_034092305.1). NCBI lineage: Eukaryota > Metazoa > Arthropoda > Insecta > Coleoptera > Curculionidae > Diaprepes > Diaprepes abbreviatus. Next base: position 235,270 of record JASJET010000476.1, read on the forward strand.
CAATTTCAGTTAATAATGTATATCGAGATATTGAATTGAAAAAATGGGTGTTAGGTCACGTAATTTTGATGAAAATTATAATTAGTTAAAAAAGACTATCAGGAGTTAATTAGCAAAACCTTCCAGACAGAACAAACTTTTTGAGTGTGCGGAAAATACGTGTATAGCGTTTGATGACAGATATCTGACATTAAATTAGGTCGATTTAAGCCAACTTAGTTATATCCGATACTGCTTCTTTAGGTGCTAAAAGAAGTTAAAGTTTTAGGAAAATATTTAATTTTCCCCAAATTTCTTCAAAACGTGGTAACTGAATTTAATGATTTTTGGTATGTAGTCTAACACTATAATATGAAGTTTTCCAATGGTATAGCGACGAGCTATAAAGTATTGTAAGTGTTATAAAAGTGATATCAATTATTAATATCGCTTTTAATCTTTTATAATATCAATCTTCTGACACCCTAGATATTTCTATCGGATAATCACACATATTTGTAAACTTTTCATTGGATGAGTGCTTTTCTCAGGAACCAAATATACAATTACATGCAAATTTACATTTGCTGTAATAACAAAAAATTTTTAAAATAAATATTGGAAGTACATGTATGTATTTTAAGAAGATAAAAAAACTAACTAAAAAGAAAACATTAATTAAGAAAATGTACAAAATGGCCGCCATTTTGCTGAATACACTTATTTACACATTTAAAAAAATTAAATTGGACCCTATCTAAAATTTCAGGATTATTAAAAAGGTTGCTAGCGTTTAAAATACGCCTCAATAATTTTCGCAGGTGTTTACCGGAGTCTTGTATATTTCTATTTTAAAATCATCCCACAAAATAAGTCACACTTATTTAACTCTGGAGGAAGTAGTGGCCATCTTACTTGTGCCTCATTCCCTCTCCCAATCCATCGGTTGGGATATGGGTCGCTGAAGTAAAATTGGTAAATTTTTCAGAAGAGTTAGTAACGTACTTCGCAAACAATTTAGATACATATTTCCATTTATCCTGTCTGGAATCACAACAGGACCCATAAAATAGCGATCAATTATGCATGCCCAAACATTTAGTTTAAAGTTATGTATGCAACTTTAAGCATATGAATTTTCATCCGCATAAACACGTTCGTTGTGTAGGTTGATAACTTCAGATCTTATTAAGCATGCGTCGTCGGTACACACTATTTTTCTACCAAAATTTGGATCACGAATTCTATTGTTTCGAATAAATCCACGAAATGTAAGGTATATGGGGGGATCAATCACTAGAAGTTCCTCAACCTTTTGTACATGATATGGATTTTAGAACTGTTTTTTTTTTTGAAAATATCTTTTACAGTTGTTTTAAAAATATTCAGTTCACGTTCTAAGCGTCAGGTAGTGATTCTTCTTCAACTCTTTCCAAAATTTCCCCTGTCTACAGTTTCTTTTTATAACACCCAACATCTTAAAACTCTTTGGTACAATATTGTCAATATGCATGTTAAAAAATGGCACACACTCCAAATCGAAATTCTTTATATGATAGGAATTTATCACAGGCGAAAAACATTTAAAAAATCTCATAACTATACATTTGTTCACATTGGGAGTTAAAAAATTATTATTACACCATCTGACTAGTAAATCTAGCTCTTGTTGAATATAAACACAACCATCTAATGAGGAAACAATTGAAAATTTATGACATCATTAATAAACACTAAAAATAAAATTAGACCTAAATAAGACCCCTGGGAGCTTCCAGATAATACGAGGATCTCCCTCGATATTTCACCACATAATTTAACACTGCGTACGCGAAGAGAGATATGAGGTTATCCATTTTAAATATGGATTACACAAACCGAGACACTCGAGCTTTTACACCAGCAACTTGTGGCAAACACTATCAAAAGCTTTAGACAAATCCGTATATAGAGAGTCCACTTGATATCCTGTCTCCACACCTCAAACCAAAAAAGCCAGATTGGTAACCGTTGACCTTCCTTGAAAAAAAAAAAACCATGTTGTTTTGGGCCGATGTAAGTTTTAAAAGCATTGAACAATTCATCAGGTATTATCGATTCGAATATCTTTCCCATAATACACAGTAATGATATACCCCGATAGTTTTCAACACAATTACGGTCACCAGACTTGAAAATAGGGAAAAAGGTAGACTGTTTCCATCTCGAAGAGAATATTCCATTATTAAAGGATTTCAATCCAATGAGTTAATCTTGTTCTGAACTTCGCCCACAGTAAATAAATGGGACTGCGAATGTACAACCTCATCTATCGAGTTGATGTCAAAAGAATTAACGTTACTGTGATCAGAATAGCACGACTGAAAATGCTGAGCAAAGGCTGCGACAATATCATGTGAAGTCTTCAGCTGCTTGTTGTCATATTTCATTATTCGTGGAATGCCGTTGTCCTTACGTAAATTGTTAACGTATGACCACAAATGTTTTATGTTATTTGGGATCATTATTTAAGCATTAGAAACAAACTTCAAATAGAAAATGACAATTTGAACCTTAACGGTGCATATATATATATATTTATATATATATATACATATATATATATATATATATATATATATATATATATATATATATATATATATATATATATATATATAGGAAAACTCAAATTCTTGGGATAGCGGTCCTAGGGCTGAATGAAACTCTGTTTTTTACAAACGCCAAGCTTTCGGAAGTATATTATTTCCTTCTTCAGGGCTACAATATAGAACAGTTCTGTTGATCATAATTTTAAACTTAACAATTTATGAAATTTAATAATAAAAAGAAAATGATTCTAAATTCAAAGACTTTCGTGCAAATTGAGTCCATTTATGGCTCGTGGAAAATGACACGGAAAACTCATGCAGAGACCGTTGATTGTTGCATAGTTATCACATTTTACTATTACATGGTTTTATTTAATTTTTTAAAAACTAATATTTAAATCTACTTTATGGGTTATTTTGGTTGTACTGAGAGTAAGTTAATCTGATAAGAAAATCCTTGAAATACACTTTTTTTGGTGGAAGTGATGTGTCAGAAATGTCTAACTTTATTTTAGCGGTAATTTTGAATGTGGAATCATCATGTTTTACAGGAACTGTTATTTTAATTTTAATTTTCAAGTTGTATATTTGATAAAATTATTATTTTATATATATACCGTTGATGAGATTTATGATTATTAATGAGTATTAGTGATTATTTTTTATAAAGTGTAATTACATTTAAAAATTAATATAATTGTAGGAAAGTATTAGGAAATGATTAATGAACATTATTATGTAGAACAAAGGTTAGAAAACAGTCTCCCGACCTTTCGCCTTCTAAACATTCAAAATTGTAGAATAACTATTGGCGAAACAGTTACTATAAATTAGTGACAAATATGCATTTACATAATTTGTGGAGGATTATAGAGAAAATTGTGAAGTCAAGAGGCAGGGAGGCTCGTTGTCTAGTGTTGTTATTTTATATATATATATATATATATATATATATATATATATATATATATATATATATATATATATATATATATATATGTATATACTATTGAAGAGATTTATGATTATTAATGGGTAATTATGACTATTTTTTTAAAATTATTATTACATTTTGAAAATTGATATAATTGTAGGAAAGTGTTAAGAAATGATTAATGAACATTATTATGTGGAACAAAGAAGGTTAGAAAACAGTCTCCCGACCTTTCGTCTTTTAAACATTCAAAATTGTAAAATAACTATTGGTGAAATAGTTGTTATAAATTAGTGACAAATATGAACTTATGTAATTTGTGGGGGATTATAGAGAAACTGTGAAGTCAAGAGGCAGGGAGGCTTGTTGTCTAGTGTTGTTATTTTATATATATACTATTGATGAGATTTATGATTATTAATGGGTAATTATGATTATTATTTATTATAAAGTATTATTACGTTTAAAAATTGACATAATTGTAGGAAAGTATTAAGAAATGATTAATGAACATTATTATGTAGAACAAAGAAGGTTAGAAAACCGTCTCCCGACCTTTCGTCCTCTAAACATTCAAATTTGTAAAACAACTATTGGCGAAATAGTTGTTATAGGTTAGTGACAAATATGTACTTACGTAATTTGCGGAGGATTATGGAGAAATTGTGAACTCAAGAGGCTGGGAGGCTCGTTGTCTAGTATTACTATTATTTAAGGTGGACAAGAGATGAGAGTAGATTACACTAAGATTTTCAATATCTTTTCTTTTATTGATGCAGTTATCATCCAAATAAATTTCTACCATTTCAAGAAAATGCCTTTTATTATTACTTTGTTCTTTGTTGATCACCTCAACATTGATAAAATCAAACCTGTGATCCTTATCAATTATATGTTCCGATAAGGTGCATGTCCTCTTTTGCAATCTACAATCACTCCTGTGTCTGGTGATTCTATCCTTTAAAACAGTTGATGTTTGACCTATGTAATGTTTATTACAGTCTATATATTTTAAACGGTATACCACCCCTGATTTGTCAGGGTTGCTATCCGTGTCTTTCAGTCTGGAGAAGGTTTGGCCAACTGTTAATATATGTTTACCACATATTTTTATATTATTATGCTTTGAAAGAATTTTATTTATTTTTGTGTGATCTGATTGATATAAGGTAATGAAAAATAATATGTGGGTTGGTTTTCCTCTAAGAAAGCTGAAATTTCAGGAGAAAAGTTAGTGGTATTTTGATTGGTGCTATTATCTATGTGTGAATGTGTTGGTGTTATGAAGGCAGATATCTCCGGTGATACATTAAAATTTAGTGGAATAGATCTGCGTTGAGTGGGGTGTGGAGAGCTGTGTTGTTGTTGTGTGGTAGGGATATTGTGTAAAAACTTATTTAACAACCACCGAGGATAGCCATTTTCCTTTAGTATTGTATATAATCTGTTTATATTTTTTTGAATGAGAGTAGGATGACAAATTGATTTAATTCTTTTCTTTAAATTAATTACCAGATTTATTTTAGTTTTGGTATTATGATAGGAGTGGAAATTCATGTAACGTCCTGAATAAGTTGGCTTAGTATACCAGTCCACTATTATTTCATTGTTAGCAGTTCTTATTAATTTAGTGTCAAGAAAAGGTACACTATTATTAGTTTCACATTCTACTGTAAATTGAATGTGTGGACTATATGAATTGAAGATTCGTAAGGTCTCTTCTATATTATTTTGTGGTACTGCTGTAATAATGTCATCTACAAATTTCTTTATGAAAGGTGGTTGGAAGCCCAATTCAGGGATACAAGAATTGAGTAGGTCATCCATTACATATTGAGAAATGATCGGTGATATATCAGCTCCCATAGGAGTGCCAAGAACCTGTTTATAAAATTTATTATCAAATCTGCAATAAGTGGTGTCGAAAATAAGCTTTATTATTTCTAAAAATATACTTTGTGTAAATTTTGTATTTTCTGAAATTTCAAACCAGTGTCTATTAATGCTTTCTTGAATGAGTGAATAAGGTATATTACTATATAATGAGATTACATCCAGACTGATTAATACAAAATTTCGTGGAAGTTTTTGTTAGTAATGAAAGTTGCAAAAGCAAAGCTGTCTTGAGTAAAATAATCATTGTTTCTGTTATATGATTGTGTTAGCATATCAGTGATGAGTGCAGACAACTTACTGTTAGGAGCATTAATTGAGGATATGATAGGACGCACTGGAATATCAGGTTTATGAATTTTAGGCAAACCATAAAATTTAGGTGCCGTTTGATTGTAAATCGTAAGTTGTTTGGCCTCTTCAGGAGATAACAAGTTTCTATTTTTTAATTTAGATACAATTTTATTAGCTTTTTGCTGATATGTAGATGTAGGGTCCCTGTTAAGAAGTTTATAATAACTCTCATTAGATAAAATATCATTAGATTTAGAAATGTAATCCGTTTTTTCAATTATGACTGTGATTTAGAAGGCGAAAGGTCGGGAGACTGTTTTCTAACCTTTGTTCTACATAATAATGTTCATTAATCATTTCCTAATACTTTCCTACAATTATATTAATTTTTAAATGTAATTACACTTTATAAAAAATAATCACTAATACTCATTAATAATCATAAATCTCATCAACGGTATATATATAAAATAATAATTTTATCAAATATACAACTTGAAAATTAAAATTAAAATAATAGTTCCTGTAAAACATGATGATTCCACATTCAAAATTACCGCTAAAATAAAGTTAGATATTTCTGACACATCACTTCCACCAAAAAAAGTGTGTTTCAAGGATTTTCTTATCAGATTAACTTACTCTCAGTACAACCAAAATAACCCATAAAGTAGATTTAAATATTAGTTTTTAAAAAATTAAATAAAACCATGTAATAGTAAAATGTGATAACTATGCAACAATCAACGGTCTCTGCATGAGTTTTCCGTGTCATTTTCCACGAGCCATAAATGGACTCAATTTGCACGAAAGTCTTTGAATTTAGAATCATTTTCTTTTTATTATTAAATTTCATAAATTGTTAAGTTTAAAATTATGATCAACAGAACTGTTCTATATTGTAGCCCTGAAGAAGGAAATAATATACTTCCGAAAGCTTGGCGTTTGTAAAAAACAGAGTTTCATTCATTATTATTTTAGGAATGGGATTTTACCTGACAATTTCGCAACAGTATGGAGCAGAAACTGTTACACTTCTAAAAAAATGGGCAAAATTTAACAACAAAATGGCATCATTAAATAATCGGAAAATTTTCCTCATATCATGTAGAACAAATGGAACAACACCATCTCATATAACTAATAACACGAAAAATCTACCACTACTTATCCACACAACAGATGGAAGGACCTCTGGCAACACTTTAGGGTTTTTTTCAAGGTTAGAGAGAAAAATTCTAAACTTGGAAATATCAACAACTTTAAAAAACATAATTAATATAAGAAAGTCTTTAACTGAAATTTCTAACAAATTAAAAGAAATAATTCCTCATTTAACACTTCAACAATTTTTCAGATATCAAAATATTTCTCACGAAAAGTTATTCAACAAAATTAAAAAAAACAATATTACAAAATTAAATAACTTAAAACAATCAGAGATTAAAAAATTTTTAAACACTAAAGATAATTGGATCAAAGATCTGTCTCACATTGATATTCCCACTGATATCAAACAATTCTTAGCACTTGGTCACAAATTTAGCATTGAACCAAACGCGCAAAACCTGGATCTCAAACAAATTTTATCCAATATTGAAAACATCCTTTTTATGTATCCAGACAACAAGAGAAATATTCTGAGGTCTAAAGTTACAAATGTTCTTACCAATTTTACTTACAAATCAATTCATAACAATACTTTTTTAAGAAACCTTTTCTATAAAACTAAAAAATTTTTTAAAGCACATCCAGAGTTGATGATGACCAAAGCGGACAAGGGCAATATCACAGTCATAATTGAAAAAACGGATTACATTTCTAAATCTAATGATATTTTATCTAATGAGAGTTATTACAAACTTCTTAACAGGGACCCTACATCTACATATCAGCAAAAAGCTAATAAAATTGTATCTAAATTAAAAAATAGAAACTTGTTATCTCCTGAGGAGGCCAAACAACTTACGATTTACAATCAAACGGCACCTAAATTTTATGGTTTGCCTAAAATTCATAAACCTGATATTCCAGTGCGTCCTATCATATCCTCAATTAATGCTCCTAACAGTAAGTTGTCTGCACTCATCACTGATATACTAACACAATCATATAACAGAAACAATGATTATTTTACTCAAGACAGCTTTGCTTTTGCAACTTTCATTACTAACAAAAAACTTCCACGAAATTTTGTATTAATCAGTCTGGATGTAATCTCATTATATAGTAATATACCTTATTCACTCATTCAAGAAAGCATTAATAGACACTGGTCTGAAATTTCAGAAAATACAAAATTTACACAAAGTATATTTTTAGAAATAATAAAGCTTATTTTCGACACCACTTATTGCAGATTTGATAATAAATTTTATAAACAGGTTCTTGGCACTCCTATGGGAGCTGATATATCACCGATCATTTCTCAATATGTAATGGATGACCTACTCAATTCTTGTATCCCTGAATTGGGCTTCCAACCACCTTTCATAAAGAAATTTGTAGATGACATTATTACAGCAGTACCACAAAATAATATAGAAGAGACCTTACGAATCTTCAATTCATATAGTCCACACATTCAATTTACAGTAGAATGTGAAACTAATAATAGTGTACCTTTTCTTGACACCAAATTAATAAGAACTGCTAACAACGAAATAATAGTGGACTGGTATACTAAGCCAACTTATTCAGGACGTTACATGAATTTCCACTCCTATCATAATACCAAAACTAAAATAAATCTGGTAATTAATTTAAAGAAAAGAATTACATCAATTTGTCATCCTACTCTCATTCAAAAAAATATAAACAGATTATATAAAATACTAAAGGAAAATGGCTATCCTCGGTGGTTCTTAAATAAGTTTTTACACAATTTCCCTATCACACAACAACAACACAGCTCTCCACACCCCACTCAACGCAGATCTATTCCACTAAATTTTAATGTATCACCGGAGATATCTGCCTTCATAACACCAACACATTCACACATAGATAATAGCACCAATCAAAATACCACTAACTTTTCTCCTGAAATTTCAGCTTTCTTAGAGGAAAACCAACCCACATATTATTTTTCATTACCTTATATCAATCAGATCACACAAAAATAAATAAAATTCTTTCAAAGCATAATAATATAAAAATATGTGGTAAACATATATTAACAATTGGCCAAACCTTCTCCAGACTGAAAGACACGGATAGCAACCCTGACAAATCAGTCAGTCGAGTATATTGTAAACTAAAAGTTATTCTAAATTAATAGTCAGCTCATTACCCGTTACTTTGTTATTTCAATTTTAATCTCTCAAAGTCATTGTAAAAATCAAAGTGTAAAGTCCAAATGAAATAAAATCATTGTTAGTCGTGCTGCTGCAAATAAAGTGTTTTTTTTTAAACCTTACCACTCGTCCACGACCTAACAATTGGCGCAATCGTTCGGATGTTTTGACGTGAAGAAAAAAACCACGGTGAATTTTAATTCTCTGCAAAAGAAAAAAATCCAGTGCTCCAAAAGAAAAAATTCAAGATTTAAGAGTCAAAGAACTCACTTCAAGAGTCAAAAGAACTCACTTCAAGAGTCAAAGAACTCAAATTAGAGTCAGAGAACTCACATTCTAGGGACAAAATGAGCTCACTTCAAGAGTCAAAAAACTCACATCACAGGGACAAAAAGAGCCCACAACAAAAAAAAAAGAAGCAACCAATCGCGGCACTTCGTAGGACAAGTTGCCTGCGGGCAAGATCTAACTCCCAGTGTCGACGATTCATCCCAAATGGAAGCAACAACTGTCCGTGTGGATTTGGAACACCCAGTGAAATCCCTGACACGTCGTAGCAGTTGTTCAATCCCCAACCCCTCATTGCTTCAAGAAAACTTCAAGAACTTCCAAGGATGTTCTTCAAATTAATGTAAGTCAAAAAAATTCATTCATTGATTGTAAATAATTTATTAGTCGTAAGTGATTCATTTATAAATTGCCCTGAATCAACTCGAAATAATTAAAATCAATTTAATTCAAATCAAATTAATTCAAATATCAAATACTTGGCAAAAATAATAAAGCTCACTCACTCACTCGCTCGTTGACTCAAAACAACATCTTAAAAATTTTGATTTCCCTACAACAGCAAAGGCAAATCAAAATCCCAATAATAACGTTAACGATGAACAGTACAAATTGTCAGAAATTTTCTCTCTCGTACCTGAGTACGATGGTGATCAAATTTCTCTCAATACCTTTTTAAACTCTTGTAATAGAGCTCATCAAATGTGCACAGACAACCAACAAGGTTTACTTGCATTTAAATTTAATAATCAATTGAAAGGAAAAGCGGCACAATTGATTAATTCCAGAAACATTGACACATGGAACGAAATATATCAATTATTAACGGTTCATTTTGGTGATTCTCGTGATCTAACCTCATTAATTCAAGACTTACAACGTATGCATCAGTTAACAAATGAGGGTCCACTAACCTTTGCAGCTAGACTACAAACGCACAATGCTAAAATGTATTCTGCTATTACAAAACATACATTAAATCAAGACCAAAAGAATGCTCAAACAATTTTAATTGACAATATGTGTCTAAACATATTATTAACAGGCCTAGAACCAAAATTAGGGCAAATAATAAGAGCAGGTAATCCTTTAACAATGTTTCTTCTTCAAGTGCCTTCTCCATTGCGGAGGTTGGCAATCGTAATAGCTATTTTAATTTTTGAGGCAGTTGCTCTAAATAGTCGTTTTGAACTGCATCCAAACCATTTCCTTAGGTTTTTTAGCCATGAAATTCGTAGTCGTCCCCCGCCTCTTTTGCCACTTATTTTGCCCTGGATTATGAGCCGTAAGATGCTGTACCTTTCTCCTCGCATAATGTGTCCGAAATATTGAAGTTTTCTCTGTTTTACTGTTATCTCGACTTCCTTTTCTTTCCCCATTCTTCTCAACACTTCGGCGTTCGTAACTCGATCCACCCACGAAATCCTCTAAATTCTTCTATAGGTCCACATCTCAAAAGAGTTAACTCTTCTCATTGCTTCTCGATTCAGTGTCCATGCTTCCATTCCATAATATAGAACACTATATACGTAACATTTAGTCAGTCGTATTTTCAGGGCTAACGTTAGATCTTTGCTGCAGATAACCTTTTTCATTTTAATAAAGTTGGCACGTGCTTTCTCGATTCTGGTTTTTATTTCGACGGTATAGTCATTATTTTCTGTTATTAGGGTTCCCAAGTAAGTGTACTTCTTAACTCTTTCTATGTGCTGGCCTCCTACTTTTAGGGTTTTATTATTATTGGTGTTGTTTTTACTAATTATCATGAACTTGGTCTTTTTCGTGTTAAGAGAGAGTCCATATTCTCCACTGACTTTCAATATTTTATTCATTATCTTTTCTAGGTCTTTCAAACTATCAGCTATTATTACGGTGTCATCTGCATACCTAATATTGTTGATTAAAACTCCGTTTACTTTTATCCCTGCTGTTTCAGATTCAAGACTTTCCAATATGACCTCTTCAGAATAAGCGTTAAATAGTAAAGGTGACAATATACAAGCTTGTCTGACTCCCCTTTGTATTTCCACATCTCCGGATATTTCCTGTCCAAATCTTACTGCCGCTCGCTGATTGTAATAAAGATTTGATAAAAACCTTAAATTCCTTTCATCCAAATTTTTGCTTTTGTCATGCTTGACCCTATCAAAAGCTTTGTTGTAATCTATGAAGCAAACGTAGAGGTCCTGATTGATATCTAAGCATCTTTGAGTAAGCACATTAAAAGCAAATAATGCTTCTCTTGTACCCACCCCGTTCCGGAAGCCAAACTGTGTGTCACTAATATCCAGCTCCAACTTGGAATGTATTCTAGCGTGTACAATTTTTAAAAGGGTTTTCAAAGTATGTGACATGAGACTGATTGTTCGATAGTCACTGCATTCTTTTGAATTTGCTTTCTTTGGTAAACATATGAATGTTGATGTTAACATTTCTCGGGGGATAGTTGCTGTCGTGTAAATTGTATTAAATAATCTCACCAATAAATCTAAATTTTTGTCATTGATCAGCTTCAACAACTCACCTGGCATTTCATCTGGACCAACAGCTTTATTAGTTTTTATCGACCTTAATGCATAAATGACCTCTGCTTTAGTAATTTCAGGCCCTATATCACCGCCCAGACTGTTTATAGAAGAATTTTCGTGTCTTTGATCTTCAAATAGTTTTTCTATATATTCTTTCCACCTGCCTATTTTTTGTTGTGTTTCCATAATAATGTTTCCCTCTTTGTCTAGCAATACGTTTGAGGTTTTTCTATTTTCTATTCCAGCTAATTCTTTGACTTTTTTATGCAAGTTGAAGTTGTCGCACTTGTTTTGCAACTCCTCTATTTCCTTGCATTTTCCAGAAAGGTACTCTTCTTTTGCTGCTCTTATTTTTCTTCTTATTTGAATTTGCAACTGTTGATATCGGATTTTGTTGGTCTTGTGTTTCCTTCTTTCATCCATCAACTCCAAAATATCATCTGTCATCCAATCTTCCTTCTTGTATCTTGATGTTGTAAGTACTTTCTTGCTTGGTTCCATAACTGACGTTTTGAAAAACTGCCACTGTTGTTCAACGTTGACATCGTTGTGTTGATGTCTTGTCTCAGCTTTTCTTTCGTTTCTTCTGATTTTAATTTTTGTATATTTAGTTTTTTGATGTTATGATTTGTTTGTATCCTTTTTAATTTAAGTTGGAATTTAGCGATAAGGGGATTGTGGTCCGAAAATACATCCGCACCTGGGTACGCCCTTACTGAATGTACTGCGTTTCGATATCTGTTTTTTATCAAGACATAATCAATCTGGTTTCTAACTATGTTGTTGTCCTTATCAGCTGGTAACTTCCATGTATAAAGACGACGTTTAGGTAGCTTAAAAAAGGTATTTGTTATTACTAGATTATGCTCTTGACCGAATTCTATAAGACGATCTCCTCTATCATTGCGCACTCCAAGGCCGTATGGCCCGACAATGGAATCACATTTACAATGCTAGACGCGGTCAACCGAATAAAATGAGAAATACAACTTTCATACTTCGAAAATCAAAAATTTCAACGTACAAATAAGGCGAAGCCATTAACTTCAAAATCGATTCAAAAATTCTGTAGCTTTTGTAAAAAAATGAACACACCATTATTGGGTGCAAAACAAGACAAATGTAAAAAAAAAATTTCCAACCAAATCAAAATCAAAGAAAAACATAATTGGACCGGATTAAGTAAAGATGTCGAAAACTATATTAAAAGATGTGAAATCTGCCAAAAGAAAAAACTTAGATAACCCTCTAGTAATTACTGAAACTCCAAAAACACCGTTTGAGAGAATAAATATTGATATACTAGAAATCCCAAATAAAAATTATATCCTAATCATAACGGATGAATTGACTATATTTATCCAAGCATACCCCTTAATGGATAAAAGTTCAAAATCGGTAGTAAATACAGTACTTCTATATTTCCAACACTATGGAACACCATTAAGAATCCATTGTGATTTCGGAAGAGAATTTAACAACCAATTAATGAAAGGCCTATGTAATCTTTACAATATTAAAATTACTTTTTCCAGTGTAAATCACCCTCAATCAAACGGCTCTCTTGAAAGATTTCATGCTACTCTACTCGAAATGATAAGAGTTATGAATACCGAAGACCCTAGAGAACACCCCTGTCAGTGATTACCATATGCTTGTATATGCTATAATAATTCGCTAAATAAAACAACAATATTTACCCCCTATGAATTAATATTTGGACACACATCAGCTAGACCACCAGAAATCCTATATAATGAAAAAGAATTAATTTCAAAATACATTCGAGACTTAAATGCAAGAATCAAACATTATTACGGATTAGCTAGAAGTAATACTCAGAAATCGAAACAAAAAGCTAAAGGAAGATTTGACGAGCATATTCCAGAAAAACGAGATAACGCAGGTTACAAAATTGGAGATAAAGTTTACGTTAAAGAATCACAAATTAAAAGGAAACTCGCACAAAAATTCAATAGTCCATTCAAAATCAAAGAGATTCACTTGCAGTCAGCAACTTTAGAAAATCTTGAAACTAAACAGTTAACCAAAGTCAATTTTGACAGACTTAAACCCTATATAGATGACATTATTATTACCCCCGACGATAAAAACGCTTGTAAAAATCAATTAGAATGCGATCAATCTGATAATGATTGACTATTTTTATTTTCAGGTTAACATTGTTGCTATGCATGAACTTAAGAGAAACTACACCCTTAATTCAAGAAAACGCGAAATATTTATATACTCTTAAACCAACAATGTTGGACTCTATTTCCAAAGAGAAATGAAACCTAAAGTATCTAACGATAAATGGACTTTACTCATATACAAAGATCTATATAAACTTCGAGAAATTTATAATAATAACAATAATATTTTAAACAGTCTTTTATCGACCATAACAAGAAAAACCGATAAAATGAAATTTTTTAATTTCGACTTGCAAACTCACATAAGCCTACTTAAACAAATATCGAAAGATTTAGAAAACAAATTCGAAAAAGTAAAGCTAGACGTTTTCATTAACCCTCGAAAGAACCGCGGTTTAATTAACGCTGCCGGAAGTATTTGAAAGTTCATAACTGGTAATTTAGACGCTTCAGACGGCGAATATTATAATAACTGCATTAAATAAATTGAAAAAAACGAACTTGAATTAGAAAACCTGATGAAAAAGTAAATCATAGTTACAACATAGGTAATTCAAAACTTAAATGAAACTCTACAGAAATTAAAAATAGATGAAAAGACTTTCAACGAAGATATAAAAATAATAGATGATAAAGTTCATAAAATAAACTTAGAACTTATGGAATTGGAAATACAAATAATGGGAGTTTATCAACACCTCATGGAATCATATTCTTTTATTGAAAATGAAGTAAATTACATATTAATGGATGGAATATATTTGCAAAACTCAAAATAATTCAAACGTCAATTATTACACCAAAAGACCTTATATCTGCTTTACAAACAATATCTTAGAACCTCCAAAAGAACAATTTACCTCTATCAATCAGAGAAGCTAAAATAGCTATGTATTTAGAGATTATTGAATTATCAGCTTTTCAAATAAATGATAAATTAATTTTTGTACTAGATATACCACTGGTAGAACCAGAAATGTATACTATATATCAATTATATCCAATTCCTGTAAAGGATAATCGAACTAAACTTCATTATATTTTGCTGACTATTCAAAAATACATTGCGAAAAGTGATGATTCAGATCAATTTATTCCATTGACAAATATTAACAATTGTAAAGAAGTCATGTTAAACATAAAACTTTGTAAAAACCTGTATTCATATCCTATAGATTCTAACGCAATATGTGAAACACAGCTATTAAAAACAAACTATTTCAGCGTACGCACAAGATTATAAAATACAACTTTTAAGTAGTTATATATGGTTATTAGTTGTAACGGATCAAACTCCGATTACTATTAAATGTAAAAATATTGATCCAGTATCAAAAATTATTGATACTTACACAATTATGGTATTACAACCGGAATGCATTGCATTTATCGGAACAACCAAAGTTCAAGCTACAATGTCAAAAATGTCAGAATGGCACTATAGCTATTCAAATGTTACGAAAATACCCTATAACTGTTGTCAAAACTATCCAGACAATACTATGGAAAATTTAAATTTGAAGCCTCTAAAAATGAGTGATTTGAATCTAGAACACCTAGAAATTGCAAAACACAAATTGGATCAATATTTCAAATACCTTGATGACTTAATCAATGAACCTTTACTTAAAAAATAGACTCCTTGGTCCACTTATATTTCTGTTACTCTAATAATAGCAATTATATTTGTCTACATATTCTTTAAATGTAAAAAACGTAGAAAAATGATTAGGATAGAAATTGAATCTTCAAATCTTCCACCGCCACCTCCAAAACCTCAATTACTCTTATTAGGAGAGAAATTTTCAAAAATTCTACCTCGTAGAAGACCGAGTTTACGTGTTAGTGAGCCTATTGAAGAAACCGAAATGTTTGAATTTATTGATAATAAAAATGTTAATAAAAGTTGTGTTTAAAATTGTAAACTCTAATTAAAAAAGTTACAAAAAAAAGTAGCTAACTTGTTAATAAGAGGGGGAGTTATTATATCCAAATTGACCCAATATTATTAAATATTCTAAGTTATTGTTTATCATTTAACTGCTAACCTTGTAGGTGCAGTAAATGAATACTGTAATATGATATGTTATAAATCCAAACGGATGCAGGTGTTTAATAAAGATGCTGAATTTACTAAAAGAACAATAGTAATTTCAAATATCATAAATAAGCCTAGATGCTAAATTAACTAAATAAACAATAAGAATAATATCATATTTCATCAACAAGTCTAGACTATGAATAATGCATTATTATCTCTATTGTTAGGAAATAGACAAAGAAACTAATGCATCACGGGAAAAGCGAATAATACTATAAATACCTGCACTCGCACTGTGCTAGTCAGTCAGTCGAGTATATTGTAAACTAAAAGTTGTTCTAAATTAATAGTCAGCTTATTACCCGTTACTTTGTTATTTCAATTTTAATCTCTCAAAGTCATTGTAAAAATCAGAGTGTAAAGTCCAAATGAAATAAAATCATTGTTAGTCGTACTGCTGCAAATAAAGTGTTTTTTTTAAACCTTACCACTCATCCACGACCTAACATATATATATATATATATATATATATATATATATATATATATATATATATATATATATATATATATATATATATATACATATATATATATATATATATATATATATATATATATATATATATATATATATATATATATATATATATATATATATATATATATATATATATATATATATATATATATATATATATATATATATATATATATATGCCACTTGTTCTACGAAGTGCCGCGATTGGTTGCTTCTTTGTTCTGTTGTGGGCTCTTTTTGTCCCTATGATGTGAGTTCCTTGACTCTTGAAGTGGGCTCGTTTTGTCCCTTGAATGTGAGTTCTCTGACACAAATTTGAGTTCTTTGACTCTTGAAGTGAGTTCTTTTGACTCTTGAAGTGAGTTCTTTGACTCTTAAATCTTGAATTTTTTCTTTTTCTTTTGGAGCACTGGATTTTTTTGTTTTGCAGAGAATTAAAATTCACCGTGGCTTTTTCCTTCACGTCAAAACATCCGAACGACTGCGTCAATTGTTAGGTCGTGGACGAGTGGTAAGGTTAAAAAAAACACTTTATTTGCAGCAGCATGACTAACAATGATTTTATTTCATTTGGACTTTACACTGTGATTTTTACAATGACTTTGAGAGATTAAAATTGAAATAACAAAGTAACGGGTAATAAGCTGACTATTAATTTAGAATAACTTTTAGTTTACAATATACTCGACTGATTGACTAGCGCATTGCGAGTGCAGGTATTTATAGTATCATTCGCGTTTCTTAACAATAGAAACAATAAGGCATTATTCACAGTCTGGACTTATTGATGAAATATGATATTATTCTTATTGTTTGTTTAGTTAATTCAGCGTCTAGGCTTATTTACTATATTTAAAACTATTATTGTTCTTTTAGTAAATTCAGCATCTTTATTAAACTCTTGTATCCATTTGGATTAATAACATAATATATATATGTCCAAATTTCAAGAAGTTTCGGTTATATCAGTTTATATTTTTTTGTCAGTAAAAAACTTCATTATAAATAGAAATTAACAAAAATTCCAGAGTCTGGCGGTCGTTATATATTTTTGGTATTTTCAGTTATTATTTTCCTCTTTTAATTCGGAATATTCTATGACGTACGTTTTTTGTTCTTTCAGAGCTTAGACTACTGCAATAATAATGATAAAACTCTGAATCAGAGTCTGATATTGATTTACTTCGAAAATGTTTTCACTATTTATTATGAAATTTAGCCACTTTTCCACAGAGCTATTGGAAAATATCGGCGCAAATCCTTAAAAAAATATATAAAACGACGAATGCAGAAATGCATATTTTTTTTATGTATACCAATCAGCATATATAAAGGAGCTGAGGATCAGAAATGACGAAAAATTTATACATCAGATAAGTGGAAAAACACAAAGCAGAGGCAGTAACTTTACAAAAAGTCTAACTAATAATAAATAGTAAAAAAAACATTTCTGAAAAAATATTCGTTCGACTCGCAAATATTCCATCATAAAGTGTTAAAATAACAGACGGCAAGTATTTAGAATAACAGGCATTAAAGGTAATTTATATCAATTGCATGGGGCTTACTGCCACGGAGTTCAACTGCTCACAATATGATCCCAAAATTTGTGGGTGGTTACTGAACAATATCACTGATTTGTTACAACTCTAATGGTTTGAAATTGAACTAGCACGAAACATAGTAGAAATAATACCACCGGTTGAAATAGTAAGTGAATCTTGTTTAGATACCACCGGTTAAAATAGTAATTGAATCTTGTTTAGATAACGACATAACAGCTACCAGTAGTGATGATTCTGATCAAAATTGACAGTTTTGGATAAAAAAGAATAATTTTTGAAAACTCTACTCTCTTTCTTTTTCACTAAAAAATTCCAACGCGTAAATATGTTGACCTACATTTGTCAAACTATCTAACATATTTGTATAAAAATTCCTCCCAAATATTAATCATTCATCTACAATCAATAAATTTATTATTTACAATCAATAAATTTATATACATATTTTAAATTAATTTGTGTTATTGATTTATCTCTTATATTTTATGTTTCAGATTAATTCACAAATAAATTTAATTGAAGTTCTAAATATTCTGAAATAAAACAATATAATTATTAAAGTCGATGATTTTTTGAAACTAAAATTATTTGTGCACTTAACTTTTCGGTTCATCAAAATTATGGAATGAACTCTTGATTTGATTTTAGAGATAAATTTGTTTTGCCACAAAATAATATCAAGTTGTGACCAGGACGACCGTTAAAATTAAAATGTAAAATATCTTATCATTAATTTAGAGTTTAATTCATTCATTAAATGGATAGATTAAACTGCCCCTCGAAACTTACCAGTCGATCCGCGCCACCCACCATGATATCACATGGACGACCATTTTTGTCCCGTAACAACTTAAATGCAATAAGATAAGCATAGTTTTAATCATCATCTACATGGATCTTAGAAAATAATGGAATTTCTGTCTCACGTAATTCGCAACATGATAGAGTTTGGACGACCACGCGCTCTTCTATCTTTTACCCAGAATGGCATGAAATTTATTTATTAAATAAGAATAGTAATTTCTTGTAGATTTTTGGTCACTGAATTGGTCTATTATATGAGGTTCCCAACCTAAAAGTGAAAGAAACGCAATTTTTGCCTATATTTGAGGTTATGTAGAATCACGACATTTTTTTTTCTCACAAAACCATGTACAATATCTTCAAGTATAAGTCTTAGTCTTTCAAACGCCTTTGTGTTTGTGCAAATATCTTTTTCTTCGAGATAGTCAATTTTGAAAATTTCAAATTGCATGAATTTTTCAAGATTTTGACACCTGCATTTTTCGTGACCGATGAGCTTTTAAGCTCTAATTCTGAAAAACCATGGATCTTTTAAGGCTATCGAAACATCGCTCAATCCAAATTTTTCATTCACTTTGCAAGAAATATTTGTTTAAAAAATTTGTTTAAATAAATTATTGCAAAATCAATTATTTTTTCAATAAATGCTTCCATTGCATTTTACAACAATAAATACGTTTAAAGAAGTCGCTATCACTATAACAATATATTTTATTGTAAACAAAAACATAAACTATTAATTTTTCAATTTAAAAAACAAACAAACCATCACTACAAACTAATTAAGAATGCATATCCTGAGTTCACAAAACCATATTCTACAAATGCAAGGTCTACAAATGCATATCTTTCAAGAGCTTATATTTAAATTGTAAAATTTGATATTTAATACATTATTTATAACAAAATATATCATAATAACGATAACCTTGCATTTGTAGAATATGGTTTTGTGAACTCAGGATATGCATTCTTAATTAGTTTGTAGCGATGGTTTGTTTGTTTTTTAAATTGCAAAATTAATAGTTTATGATTTTGTTTACAATAAAATATATTGTTATACTGATAACAACTTCTTCAAACGTATTCATTTTTTAAAGTGCAATGGAAGCATTTATTTAAAAATTAATGGATTGTTCATAAAAAATTTTTAAACAAATTGTTCTAATCAATTTATGTGGCAAAATTAATGAGAAATTTGGATTGAGCGATGCTGCGATAGTCTTAAAACATTCATGATTTATCAGAATTTTCGCTTATAAGCTTTTCGGCCACAAAAGGTGAAGGTTTTTAAAACCTGAAAAATTTTCAAAAGTGAATATCTCCAAGAAAAAGAAAGACATTTGAGCCAACTTGGCAATGTTTGAAAAAGTAAGACTTATGCTTTAGATGCTATGTAGGGTTTTTGAGAAAAAAAAATATCGAGATGATACATAATCTCAAATATAGGCCAAAATCGTGTTTTTTGGCACATTTATGTTACCATATTTAAAAAACCTGAAGCAATTTTGATTCCGGAATCAAATTCAGCGACCCAAATTTTACAAAGAATTATTATTTTTATTCAATTTACAAATTTTACGTCGTGCTGTGTTATGGCTATAAAAGTTAAATTTCCATTAAATCAATGAGGTGACAGTTGTGTATCACAGCTGCCCGGACTATAAACTTAATTTATAACTAGGTTACGCACATTATTTTGAACAAAAAATTTCCTTAACACATGTACTCAAACTATAACCATTTTCATTGGAAACAGGTTAGAACATTTTAAAGTAATTAGGAATGATAACTGTATTTAATTCTATAACCATGCGACGCTTATCACACGGAATATATTTTTTATCTTATGGTTATATTATGGTATTTTTTGGAAATAAAATACATTTTAATTTTATAGCTAATCAGTTTTTGGGTATTAATATATATTTGGTTTGTTTTGTTAAAAAAAAACTAAGAAAACTTACTTCTTTTTACCGTTTAAGATATAAAATTTAAAACACTAGTTCTAATTTTGTACACCATAATATTTTTTGAACAATTTTCGCCACATAAAAAAAAAATATGATTTTTTTAAAATTAATTAAAGACCTAAAATGTGTACCAGTTGAGTCTCTGCATATTTGACACATTTTTATTGGTTTTTCTGGATATGATAAAAAACGCCTGGTATATTTCTGATGTGGTCCGTAGCAATAAAAATAAATTATCGTAAATAATTCTCATACTTTATTTCAGAATCACAATCCCGATTTTTTATATATCCCAAAAGAAAAAATCTAAAAATAAAAATCAGAAAATTAGGCTGGTTATTCCTTCTTATACACTTGTTTTCCAAATTATTATTTAAATGCACTCCAACGATTTATTTGTGCTTAGATGACATCATTAATTTACTAGAAAATTTAGGATCGATATCGCTGCCTCTCATATTCTTGAAATTTTGGAATCATATTACCATCATTTCTAAAGTCATTGAAAAATTTGGGAAATTTATTTACAAACACAGAAACGATCTTCCTAGCTATAGTTACTTGTAGATACGTCAAGTCGCGTCGGAATTTTGTAGAGCATCTCTGTATATAGTTATACTCGCATACAGAATGAATTTTTTTGGTTTAAATCGAAACTAAATATATGCACTGACCGATACAGCAATACTACAATTTTAAACATCCTTTGTCGTACCTATCGTTTCCAAAGAAGAAAATTAGTGTAATGACATATTCAAATAACATTACTCATTGATATTAATACATGAGCATCAAAAATTTACGCCATGTTGTCCCATCTTTTTGATCAATATATAGCTGTTTTTTAATTTATATAAAGCTGTTCTTAACAACGTTAACTCGATTTCTTATTTAACACTTTTGAATTTTTTTTTGTTGATTCTTGTTGTAAGGAACTTTTTTTAAAAATAATGTGAAGAATTTACGAAAGTTATACTCTATATAGCAAAACAATAGAAATGCAGAATAATGTATCAGCTAGACCTTAACAAGTATATATACTCTTAGTACGAGGTATGACACCAAATTAAATTCACAAGAACTTGAGGAATACTTCGAGTAACTATGATGTATCTTATGACATTGTAAAACGATGCTGTTGCAAATTTAATGGGTAGAAAGAACTGAATGAGATAATGTGTGTGTGTTACTGGTAACTGTTACAACTCAAAAAATTTTTTTTATTAAATACATGATGTTGTTCTTCAAAGTAGAAAACTGACAATGAACAATTACTTAGCGAAAGGAACTGGTCATATAGTAAGATTCTTCTAAAATATTTAGATATGAAAAAGTTGTTTGAAAAATGGGTAACTTGACTGTTAACGATACCTCAAAAGTAAACTTGTATAGTGTTAGATAGGTTTAGATGGAATAGACCAGACTTTCTTAACAGAATGTAAAGAGTAAACGAAAAAATGATGCAAATAGAAGTAGTATTATAGAATGGGATGAAGGAGGCTCTTCATTTCCTAAAGAATTCAAAGCTTAGATCTGTTTTTTTGGGATAGTCAAGGAGTAATTTTTTCACTTCTTATACTAAATAGCTCATGGATGGAGCGTAGGGATTAGTTTTAATATAATATATAGTTGCAGAGATATAACACAAAGAAAGACGAACACAAAAATCAAGTTAAAGTAATTTTTTTATACAACCATTTTTATAAAGAAGCTCTCAGTGACTTTTAATATCCTTTGATAACTTTATCCAATAATTCTTTTAATGAATTTGCATCTTCTTAACAAAATTGAAACAATATTTTGATATGTCGCTAAAATTAATGGAAAAATCTGTAGTTTGAAAAGCTCACAATTTTGTCATATTCTATAAATCCTTAGTATATTTATTATATTAATATTTTATTACTCATAAATAATTCCACTTCATTTTATTATCCTAGAAATAACAATAATATGCTACATTTCTATTCATCGATCTCGACGAACATAAATGTATTATAAATGTTATTGCAAACCCAACTATATAATGTATAATTATTTTTTATGGCATAATTATTTTGCTTTCGTGAAATTATTGTTTTCATAAATAAATTGAAAATTAAATACAAGTTTTATTTTGTAACTGTTTCTGCGAAATTAAAAATGTATAAAAATACGTTTTAAATTCAATACTTAGTATACAGGAGAGTTTTTTGATTACGTCTGTCTGTGTTTTAGGGAATCTTTATATAGTTTTCAGCCGAGAATAACAATGATTTAAAATAAATGCAGAGACAAAACAGAGGTCCGCGTATTTTCTTAGCCTATGCTAACTATACCGCTTAAAATCTATCGAAGTATGATAATTATAAATCAAAAAATCTTTACAAGTAAAACAGCCACAGCATACTACCTTCAATCTCGTAAAGATGGTCGACAATAATTGCATTTTTATTATATTTTAATAATTTGTTGAATATACAGGTCACTTTTCAAGACAGTTCTGAGCTTTATTTCATTATTCTTTTTAAATTGAAAACCTTGATCGCTTTTACCATTGACTATAGTTGAAAATTTTTATCTCCATCATCATTTGTATAAAAACCTTACATGGAAAATACAAAAATTATGACATAAATTTGTTTGCTTTTCCTACATCAAGTCATTCTCAAGATATTCACGTTCGTTTCCGATATTCGTCGGGTCTTTTGTCCAAGTTTGAGTTCGTAGCTTCAATAATTTCGTAATTGTACCCATACTTTTTTCCACAAAAATTTTTTTGATGTTTAGGGATAGGTTGATATCAGGTAAAAAAAGGGGCCAGAGGCACGACCTTGATTTGTAGTTTATGAAATTTTGCCATCACCATGGAAGCATTATCCTGACAAAAAAAAGATTTCTTTGCCAGATTTTGTTTTTTTTTCGACTGATCCAGAGGGATAGCATAACATTCATTGTTAATCTTTCTTCCTCTTCTAAATAATCTACCAGCAAGATTTCCTCGGCTTTTTGCTCTTTTGATAATGGTTTCCCTTGCTTCCTCATTGACTGGATTATTGTTGGATCTCTATGAGTGAATCCAGACTTGTCAACAGTAACACACCATCATAAAAGGTCTATTGAAAAGAACTGTTTAAGAGCCAAATACTATTTCACTACGATACGATACTCTTCTCTCTTTATAAGGATCTTTGATGTTTTCGTATCTTCATCTATTGTGACTTACATAGAAGCAGTATCATATATATGTTAGATTCGAGTTAAATATCTTGAGTCAGTCCTAGCACTGTCCAATGCCTCGAGAATGGCCCACGATGCAACAGAGTCAAACGCTTTCTGCTAATGAATGGATGTCAGATGTAGGGTTATATTATATTATGTGGTTTTCTCGATAAGAGTGTGTATCTTTTGGAGATGATCATGATTATTTTTTTTAAGAAGTTTGTACAAATGGGACAGCAAATTGATTGATTGATAGATTCCTATATTATTTCTGTGCCCCTTTCTGTACCATAATATGACTTCTGCATTTTACAATATTTTGGATATTTTTCCATGTATCAAGCACTTGTTTAATAGAATTCTTAAGCTTTCTCGCAGCTGTTCTCTCAACATCTCAATAGTTATCCGATCTTCACGAGGGCTTTTCCTATTTTTCATTTGACCTAGTGCATTTGTTAGTTGAGCGTTATCTATTTCTTCTATGTCTTCCGAACCTACATTTCTTATTTCTTTTCTTTCGTAATGAGGACTCTGAGCTTTTGAATTATATATCTCCTTATAAAAGTTTTGGAACAACGCTATGATCTTTTCTCGGGTATTAACTAATTTGACTGTTTTTGAATCTATAAATTTAAGTTCTGCCCCTGGCTAATTGAGATCTCAAAACCTTCATAGGTTTGTTAGCCTCTATCTTGTTATTAATAAATTTTGTGTTATCTTTTGTTAAACCTTTTCTTATATTTTTATTTATTTCCTTATTTATCTCTCTATAACCTTCAGACTCTCGATCCATGTTTATTCGTCTTTCTACGAGGTTTCTGGTATGTTGGCTAATTCTACTCCTTTTTTTCTTATTTTTGACGCATATCTCTTTGATTGCTATTTATATGCTATTATTTATGTGTTCTGTTAGTTTATCCACTCCCATTTGTCCTCGGTCTTCCTTACTTTTTGGTTTATTGTTTATTATGTTTTGAAATTTTCCACTTTCTTTTGTAGAATATCATTTGTTGGAACGGGTTGTTTTTTTATTAGTTTAATCCTTTCTCCACTACTTTTAGTTGTTATTTTTCCTCTAACCAAACGATGATCACTGTTGGTATCAAACTGGTTTAGAACAGTGATATCTTCACAAATGGAATTTTCGTTCGTAATGATGTAGTCTATTTCATTTTTTGTACTGCCATTTGGACTTCTTTAGGTCTATTTTTTTTAAGTTTTCTAAAGAAGGAATTCATACAGTACAAGTTCTCGCTCCTGCAGTAACAGTGAATTAACATGTCTCCCTTAGAATTTCTCTGGCTCAAACCAAATCTGCCTACATTTGGGATATTAATGCTGTCGTCATGACCTACTTTTGTATTGAAGTCTCCCATCACTCTCAGCTCAGCTCTTGTTATGTCTTCGTGTACCGCATAAATTTTCGCTGTAGTAAAGTAGAAATCTCTGACTTTGGTGCTCGTGCCGAATACTCCGGCTCCAGCTCTTTCATCTTGTCAAGATCTATCTGTATACTACAAAGATCCATTTCTCTAAAGATTGTGCTCTCTCTCTCTCAATCCTCTTTACTTGGCACAAATATCTCCAGAAAGTGATTGAGTTTTAAAAGCGGCACCATCTGATATATTTGCATGGGGAGTGATGGACACCTCTCCATCACACTTTCCCAGACACCTGAGTAGCTGGCCGTTCCAATTTCGAGATACCCTAAGTAACTAATGAAGGAAGTCGCGACCTCGTCATCGCTGATCTTGATGAGACTTAAGAATTATACCCACCAAGGTCATCTAAAGAAACCCTCAAAAGCGTTTCAGTCATCATTTGATTGTTGTGAAAAATTTTTTAAAGGAGAACGTATTATACGCTCACAAGTGCAATACAATTTTAGAAGCTCTCTCACGTCAGCCGCGAAGACGCAACAAGATAAGTGCTTTACCAGGGTTCCGAGAGCTAAAGGTTCGATCTCCGCTCGATGCAGTTTTTTTTATCATTTCAAAAACTAATTATCATTAATTTTTCGATTTATTAATTATTCCATGTAGTGTGTACACAAGAACATTCAAATGGTTCCCTGAATACAACCATTTTAAGTTTCATAGATTTTGTTAATTTTTAAAATCAAATAATGATAAGTGAAACATAAACAAAAAGCAGTATTCGAAAAATGCCAAAATCAATTATTTTTAATCGAAAAACAAAACCATTCAAAAGAATAGAGAAATGTTTTTCTTCACTTATTATTATTATATGATTTACAAGCCAAACGGCTTCGCCCTCCCTCCAGGGATTATTCACTCATACCAGGCATACAAAGACACCAAAAGTATGAAGCTCTGTGGGAACCCTTTCCATGTTATCGGGTCCTAGGTGACGTTGTCTGCTGCATTTCCCATGAATTTTTGGACGGTTCGCGCGGTTGCTAGGAGAATTGCTTTCTGCATCGGCCCATAAAGATGCTCACTAAGGCCCAGTCCCTGATGTTCTGCAGGAGGTCCTTCGGTACCACTCCAGTTGTTGACAGTATTATGGGAATCGTTTGGACGCTGTTCATTGCCCATTGTCTTAGGATTTGGACCTCCAGATCTCTGTATTTGGCGATCTTCTCGTATTCTGGCCTTAGGTTGTTGTTAGGCAGAGCAATGTCGATTAGTGTAGTTCGCCTAGAAATTTTATCTATTAGTATAATGTCTGGTCTATTATGAGCTACTGTTTGATCCGTCCGAACCGTTCGGCCCCAATATAACTTGAACTGGTTGTTTTCAAGAATAGGCTCCGGATTGTACTTGTAATAAGGCACTTTTCCTACCTGTAATACGTTTAACTTTTCTGCTAACTCTTGGTGGAGTATCTTAGCGGCTGAGTCGTGTCTTTCCTTATACTCGGTTGCGGCAAACGCTTGGCATCCTCCAGTTATGTGCTGAATTGTCTCCGATGTTCGACAGCCATATCTGCATTGGTCATTTTCTATTGAGGGATCTCTAATGATGAACTTCCGATAGTTCTTCGTCAGAATAACCTGGTCTTGAATAGGTAACAAGAAGCCCTCCATTTCCGGAAACATCTGTCCTGAAATCAACCAGTAGTTCGACGCTGAGTTGTTGACATTGTCCTGATTGACCTCATCTGGATGCCGTCCATGAAGTGGCTTCCGTAGTCAGGTTTGTAACTTCTCTTGGTCTGTTTGGTGGTGAGAATTAATATCTTGTTCCCTCAACTGTTGCGGTGTTGAATCGTCTGCCTCGCATATTGCTCGATGTAGTGTGGAAGAGTCCGCCAACCTGTGGAAATATGAACGTAAGTTTATTATTTGTTGGTCGAGCTGCTTACCAATATCCACCAATCCTCTTCCTCCTTGGTGTCTTGGAAGCATTGTACGTTCAATAGCACTCCGAGGGTGATGTTTTTGTGTTTTTGTTAGAAGTGTCCTTATTTTTCTTTGCAAGTTTTGGATGTCGGTCCTACTCCATTTTACAATTCCAAAAGAGTAGCTCAGCGCAGAGCAAGCATACGTGTTGAGCGCCTTAAACAAATTTCTACTATTTAAATTAATTTTTAATACCCGCCTTACCCTCCTGTCAAATTCGGCTGTCAATTCGGCCTTCATAGTGCCATGATCATTTCTTTTAGCCTGTTTCATACCTAGATATTTGTATGTTTGGTCTGCTTCCATTGCACCTATAGTTTCACCGTTCTGCATTTCAAAAGCCCCCGGTTGTATCATCCCCTTAACGATGTTCAAAATACGGCACTTGTCAAGTTCAAATTGCATTCCGATATCCCCGGAGAACTCCTCTACAATTTTAAGCATTTGTTCCAGCTGGCTTCTGGTAGCAGCCATCAGTTTAAGATCATCCATGTATCGAAGATGATTCACTCTGACTATCTCTTCGTTGTTGTTTCTAACACTAAAGCCGTGTCTGGTGGAGTTCAAACGGCGTGATAGTGGGTTCATTGCAAGGCAGAACCACAATAGGCTAAGTGAATCGCCTTGAAATATTCCTCTTCGTATCGGAATGGTGTTAGTTTCGATGGTTTCGCTAAATGGCACTTGCAATTGGATCCTAGTTCTCCAGGTTGACATGATGCGTTCTAAAAAGGAAACAAAATTATTGTCGACCCTGTACATTCTTAATAAAGTAATAGTAATATGAATGTTATGATCACTTGGGACTGCAATGTCGATTAAGTATTTTAATTGATTTTTTTTTTGTCTATAAGTGTAATATCTGATCTATTTGCCACTATCGTTTTGTCTGTAAGAATGGGGTTGTCCCAGTATATTTTGTTTGTTGGGCTTGTTGTGGTGTATATTTATAATAGGGTTGCATGTCATTTGTGATGCCTAGTCTCTGTGTTAATGCTGTATATATTATCTTTCCTACATTGTTGTGTCTGGCGGTGTATTCAGTTGCGGCTAGTAATTTACATCCCGATATTATAATGTCTATAGTTTCTGAGTATGTGTTACATTTTCTACATTTATCAGTTTCCAATGAGCCATCTTTCAGGATATATTTTCTATAATTCCTTGTGTTTATCACTTGATCTTGGATAGCGATCGCAAAACCTTCTGTTTCAGAGTATTGTAGTCCTTCTTTAAGCCATTTATACGTCATTTCCATATTGATACGTTCGTCTTGTACTATATTTATATGTTTCCCATGGAGTGCTTTTCTTGAACACATATTGAGTAGTTCTTTAAGTTCATTGATATGCTCGATTTGGATATTTGCTTGAAGATTTAAAGGTGTATAGTTATTATCTGCTTTGATAATTGCTTGGTGCATTGGACTATCTGTTTTTGAGTGGAAATATTTAGTGAGAGTTGTTATTTGTTTTGAGTGAGGTACCTTCAAATCAATTAATCCTCTACCTCCACGTTCCCTAGGTAGGTAAAGTCTTTCTATGGATGCATTTGGGTGGTGCTTTTTGAATTTCGTTAATGTTGTTCGTGTGGTTCTGTTTAGCTTGTCCAAGTCTGTGTCTGACCATTGAATAACACCAAAAGAATAAGTGAGAGTTGGAACTGCATATGTGTTGATGGCTTTGAATGTGTTTTTACTATTCAGTTGTGATGATAGTACTTGTTTGAGGCGTTTCTCATATGTGTTTGAGAGTTGTGCTTTTATTTTATTTTTGTTAAGTTTTGTATTCTGGTTAAAGCCTAGATATTTATACATATCATTTTGTGCCATGTTTTCCATAGTTTCATCATTGAGAGTAACCGTTTCCTTTACATCTTCCCACTTTCCTCTCTCGATATGAAGCATTTTACATTTGTTTATACCAAATTCCATACAGATGTCTGTTGTTATTGTTTGAATAAGTTTCAATAGAGATGTCATTTGGGTTCGTATTGCAGCATAGAGTTTTATGTCATCCATATATAATAGGTGGTTAATTTTGTGGTGTGTTCTCTTACGGTGTTTAATATCGAATCCGTATTTAGTGCTGTTAAGAGTTCTAGAGAGTGGATTCTGTTAGAGACAGAACCATAGCGCGCTGAGCGAGTCACCTTGGAATATACCTCTGTTGATTGGTATAGAGTCCGTTTCTATGTTGATATTTTTTGTTCGCAGGTATATTCTAGTTCGCCATTGTGGCATCAGGTATTTCAGAACTTCTTGAATTACGGGATTTATTTTATATATTTGTAGCACTTTGAGTAGCCATGTGTGGGGTACTGAGTCAAAAGCTTTTTTATAGTCAATATAAGCTGTAATTAGGTTTCGGTTTTCTTTTTCGGCTTGTGTCAGTATCACATTATCAATTATTAGTTGTTCCTTACAGCCTTGACTTTTTTTCCTACATCCCTTTTGTTCTTCTGTAAGTACATTATTGAACGTTAAGTGTTATTCTATTTTGTAGGTTATTATCGATGTTAAGATCTTGTACAGTGTCGGTAGGCATGTAATGGGTCGGTAATTCGCAGGATTCTTAGTTAAATTGTTTTTGGGTTTAATATATGATTTTCCCTCTGTTAAGAATTCTGGGCATAGATGTGGATTTAATATAATTTGATTTATGAGTTTAGTTAGAAGTTCATATGTTGATGTTAATTTTTTATACCAGAAATTATGTATGTGATCGATTCCCGGAGCTTTCCAATTATGGGTTTTTTATATGATTTTCGTTAGTTCATCGACTGTAATTTCGTGGTAAATTTGTTCTGTGAGGTTATGTTGATTATCTGTTTCCTGCTTTATCCATTGTGCGTTGTCGTCGTGTTGTTTAGGTTCAGCCCATATTTTTGACCAGAAAGACATGATTTCTTTTTCTTGTGGTGGTATTATTTTAATGTCGGTGTCTCTGTTTAATTTTTGGTAGAAAATTTTCTCGTTTGTTTGAAATAATTTGTTTTGTTTTTTTCTTTCGTCTGATGTTTTGTATCTGCGTAGTCTTGCTGAGTACACCGATAGATTCTGTTTAAGTATGTCGAGTATTTGTTCAGTATTTGTTTCTTTGTTTCGAAGCTTTTGGGTTGATTTAATAATTTTACTTGATCTATTTCCCTTCAGGTATTGCGTCAGTCGTCCAATATCAGCACGAAGGTTATTAATTCTATTTTCGATTTGGGTTTGCCATTTACGCTTGCCATCTTTGTTATTAATTTTGTTGTTCTTTTGATTGAGTTCATTTAGTTGGTTTTTGTGTTGCTCTGTGTTTCTCGTATTATGTATTGCTTTCCTATTAGCATCTGTGATTGTTTTAGCCGCGCAGTATACAAGTGTGTGTAGTTCACTTATGCCGGTGTCACTGTGGAGGTATCTTCTTATTTCTTGGTTGGTTATCTGAATAATTTTCTGTGTTTGTTTATTGAATTGTAATTTAGGTATACTTGGTCGATGCCGTGGATTCGTATGTGTCCATTCTATGAAATTTCTCTGTAGTTCTGTGCATATTTCTTGTTCAATATATGTACTGTTATGATTTGTGTGTCCTTGGTCTTCAATTCCTATTAAAGTGGGGTTTTCCTTGTTGACTGAGTCTTGTATATCATTCTGCATGGGTTCTTCGTTATATGATGCCCCCTCTGTTCCTGGTTCTAATACTTTATTTTGTTTTCCCAATTCAATAGCTACTTGGGCTTTAATTTCTTCTAATCTGGCTCTAGGAAGTCTGTTATTATTTATTATCACTCTTTTTTGGTCAACCAGTCTTTGCTCAGTGACGTTGATGTATTCAGGATATTTATGGAGGAACATTTCAAGAAGTGTTGTTCGGTATCCCGTTGTTCGTGTTTCTAGCTTAGTAATTTTGTAGTAGGATCGCATGATGTGTTCATTCATATCTGTTGTCCAGCACATGCGCTTCCTTTGTAATCCTGCTTTGGTGGTTGCCGGCTGATCTGTCGGCAAAACACTTTCGGCAGGTCCAGTTACGTGCATTTCTTCCCGGTCCGGTTGATCGAGCTGAGAATTCCCGCGACGTCCTCGATCATTACGTCGCTCGTCCGAGGCTACAGTATTCGTGTCTGGAACCATGCGTCACATATACCAGGAGGTTGGCCTGGCATATGGTATTCTTCCTATCGCGTCTGCCTTATCCTTTCACCATCCACCGGGATTGGTTACCCGATCTCAGGATGCAGAGACAAGTTACCGAAGTCCGCCAACTTGGAGGTGCGATTAGGAATTGGGTAGGAGAGGCTATAAGAGACGCATCACCACCCAATTTATTATTATTATTATGATTTACAAGCCAGACGGCTTCGCACTCCCTCCAGGGAATATTCACTCATACCAGGTACCCAAAGATACCAAAAGTATGAAGCTCTGTGGGAACCCTTTCCATGTTATCGGGTCCTAGGTGACGTGGTCTGCTGTATTTCCCATGAACTTTCGGACGGTTCGCGCGGTTGCTAGGAGAGTTGATTTCTGCATCGGTTTATACAGGTGATCACTAAGACCCAGTCCCTTGATGTTCTGCAGGAGGTTCTTTGGTATCACTCCAGTTGTTGACAGTATTATGGGAATCGTTTGGACGCTGTTCATTGCCCATTGTCTTTGGATTTGCACCTCCAGATCTCTGTATTTGGCGATCTTCTCGTTGTATTTTGGTCTTAGGTTGCTGTTGTTAGGTACAGCGATGTCGATTAGTGTAGTTCGCCTAGAAATTTTATCTATTAGTATAATATCTGGTCTATTATGAGCAACTGTTTGATCCGTCAGAACCGTTCGGTCCCAATATAACTTGAACTGGTTGTTCTCAAGAATAGGCTCTGGATTGTATTTGTAATAAGGCACTTTTCCCACCTGTAACAGGTTGAACTTTTCTGCTAACTCTTGATGGAGTATCTTAGCGGCTGAGTCGTGTCTTTCCTTGTACTCGGTTGCGGCAAACGCTTGGCATCCTCCAGTTATATGCTGAATTGTCTCCGATGTTCGACAGCCATATCTGCACTGGTCATTCTCTATTGAGGGATCTCTAATGATGAACTTCCGATAGTTCTTCGTCGGAATAACCTGGTCTTGAATAGCTAACAAGAAGCCCTCCGTTTCCGGGAACATCTGTCCTGAAATCAACCAGTAGTTCGACGCTGAGTTGTCGACATTGTCCTGATTGACCTCATTTGGATGCCGTCCATGAAGGGGCTTCTGAAGCCAGGTTTGTAACTTCTCTTGGTCTGTTTGGTGGTGAGAAGTAATATCTTGTTCTCTCAACTGTAGCGGCGTTGAAACGTCTGCCTCGCATATTGCTCGATGTAGTGTGGAAGAGTCCGCTAACCTGTGGAAATATGAACGTAAGTTTATTATTTGTTGGTCGAGCTGCTTACCAATATCCACCAATCCTCTTCCTCCTTGATGTCTTGGAAGCATTGTACGTTCAATAGCACTCCGAGGGTGATGTTTTTGTGCTTTTGTTAGTAGTGTCCTTATTTTTCTTTGCAGGTTTTGGATGTCCGTCCTGCTCCACTTTACAATTCCAAAAGAGTAGCTCAGCGCAGAGCAAGCATACGTGTTGAGCGCCTTAAACAAATTTCTGCTATTTAAATTAGTTCGTAATACCCGCCTTACCCTCCTGACAAATTCGGCTGTCAATTCGGCCTTCATAGTGCCATGGTCAATTCTTTTAGCCTGTTTCATACCTAGATATTTGTATGTTTGGTCTGCTTCCATTGCAGCTATAGTTTCACCGTTCTGCATTACAAAAGCCCCCGGTTGCATCTTCCCTTTAACGATGTTCAAAATACGGCACTTGTCAAGTCCAAATTGCATTCCGATATCCCCGGAGAACTCCTCTACAATTTTAAGCATTTGTTCCAGCTGGTTTCTGGTAGCAGCCATCAGTTTAAGATCATCCATGTATAGAAGATGATTCACTTTGACTACCTCTTCGTTGTTATTTCTAACACTAAAGCCGTATCTGGTTGAGTTCAAACGGCGTGATAGTGGGTTCATAGCAAGGCAAAACCACAATGGGCTAAGTGAATCGCCCTGAAATATTTCCTTTCGTATCGGAATAGTGTTAGTTTCGATGGTGTCGCTGGATGGCACCTGCAATTGTATCCTAGTTCTCCAGGTTGACATGATGCGTTCTAAAAAGGAAACAAAATTATTATCGACCCTATACATTCTCAATATGGTTTTAAGCCACTCTTGTGGCACCGAATCGAAGGCCTTCTTATAATCCACGTAGGCAGCAAAGAGGTTTCTTCGGTTCGCACAGGCTTGGTTACATATGACAGAGTCAACAATCAATTGCTCCTTGCATCCCATTGCTCCCCTCGTGCATCCCTTCTGTTGAGTTGCAATGATGTTATTTTGCTCACAATGTGCATAAATGCGTTGGGTTAAACAGGAGGTGATCACCTTATACAGTGTGGGTAGGCAGGTGATCGGCCTATACTTAGCTGGGTCATGTGTGTTATGTTGGTCCTTTGGTTGGAGGTACGTAATACCTTCGGTCAAGAACAATGGCATTTTTGCTGGGTTAAGGAAAACATCATTAATAAGATTAGCCAGCTGATGGTGCACACACCAGAACTTTTTGAGCCAGTAGTTCTGGATCCCGTCGAGACCTGGAGCTTTCCAGTTATGGGATTCCTTGATTATTCTTGAAATTTCCTCGGTGGTAAATGGCTCAAACTGCATCTGGATGTAATCTTGGCAGATTTGATGTTCTTCATTGATCCAGTCAGCCGCGATGTTACAATTGGCTGGTGTGGAAAGTTGGTTTCCCCAGAACTCTTCTACCTGCTCTCTATTGGGATATCTATTATCTGCTATATTAGGTGGAGAGTTTAACTTACGGTAGAAAGTCTTTTCTGATCGTTGGAAGAGCGCATTTTCTCGTTTTCGGTTATTGCTGGTCTTGTACCTCTTTAGCCGTCCTGCAATAACAGAGAGCTTCGGTTTCAGCGTATCAAGGCATTGCTGAGCAGTAACATTCGCTGGATCTTGTTGCGAATGATATCGGACACGATTCATGATTTCTTCAACTCGCCTTTGCAGTCGAGTAGTTCTTGTGCCCCTGATGTACTCCGTCAGCTGTCCTATATCTATTCGAAGATTTTCAATTTTCTTATTTAGACGTCTTTCCCATGGTGGTGTGTTGGGTTCTGTTCTTGCTGGTCGGCGCTCTGTTGTAACTTTAATTTCTAGAGCTCTAGCTATAGCAGTCGCGGCACAGTAGATGGTCATATGTAAGGACTCCAGAGTGTAGGCATCTGAAACATAAGCCGGTAAAATCCGACTATTCATGATGTCTAACATGGCACCCAGTTTTTTGGATGAACTAATTTTTGGCAGTGCCGGTCTTCTTAACGGGTTGCTTCCATCATACTCCAACACCGCAGCACTCATTTCCGTTGACAGTTTTTGATAAAAGAGTTCAGTGTTGTCCTGTTGAGTTTGGTCATTCAGCTGTTCCTGTTGTTCTTGGACCTCCGGTTCCGGTTGTGGCTCAGGTTCAGCAATCGGATTGTTGTCACCGTCAGTGCCTCTGATCTCACGTTCAATTTCCTCTTTGATGCTATTAAGCCGAGCTTCAGGAATTAGGCTGTTTCGGAGAATAACTCTATACTGGTCAGCTATTCTCTGCTGGGACACTTGCATGTGTGGGTACTCTCTGCAAAATTCGGCATGTAGTTGTTGTCTGTAGCCGATCATCTCTCGTCCTAGTTGAGTCACCCTATAAAAAATGCGCATTATTGTCTCGTTCATGGACACAGTCCATTTCATGCGCTGTCTTGGTCGTCCCGCTTGAGTAAGAGTTGGTTGGGGTTCCCGCACAGCATCTTCGGCGGGTAGAGCTCTTGGAGTTATCTCGCCCTCGTGTTGATGTAGTTGTTGTGGTTGTTGCCTATCCACAGCGATATCAACTCTCATGCCGTTGTTTGGTTGTTCTTGAGTCTCTGGGTCTCGCTGTGGCGCAGGTTCTGCGGTTTGTTCATTGTTATCGATGCTTCTTATCTCTCGTTCTATTTCCGCTTTGATGATGTTAAGTTGCGCTTCTGAAATAAGTTTATTTCGGAGAATAGCTCTGTATTGGTCTGCTATTCTCTGTTGTGACACTTGTAGGTGTGGATATTCCCTACAAAATTCGGCATGAAGCCGTTGTCTATAGCCGATTGTTTCTCGTCCTAGTTCAGTCACCCTATAAAAAATGCGCATTACTGTTTCGTTCATGGATGTTGTCCATTTCATGCGCTGTCTCGGAAGTCCCGTCTGAATGAGCGCTGGCTGAGGTTCCTGCGCAGCACCTTCGGAGGGTGGAGCTCTCGTTGTTTGGCTCTCATGTTGTTGTTGGGCTGTAGCTTCTTGTGCGACAGGGGTTCGCCTCCTCAACACCCTGCCACTTGAAGTTTGCGATGTCGAAATGTTGCTCCCCCAGAATCCGTGGAGCAGACCGCTTCTGCGGTGTGGGATTGTGGACCATGGGTCCTACCCACCTGGGGTACATTATGTTTTGCAGTCGACATTTCATTATTCAAAATTTAAAAGTTCTCCCCATTTAATCGCCTCCTACGATTGGTTGAGGGAAACCCTGGATCTATTCGCTGCCGGGTCCAGTCGGAAAGCTGAAAGAAAGTGGCTCCTAAGGAATTATGTAGGAATTGAGTATAAGTGGGTCAGGGCAGAGGGATGTTTAAAAGGTAAAGAAAGGATATGGTTAAAGGTCAGCGGATAGCTGGCGTTGCTGACTGTACTGTCTACGCATTACAGTAGCGACAAATATACTGCTGGCTGCAGCACATTGCCGGCCAGACATTATTATTATTGTTATTATTATTTGATTTACAAGCCAAACGGCTTCGCCCTCCCTCCAGGGATTATTCACTCATACCAGGCATACAAAGACACCAAAAGTATGAAGCTCTGTGGGAATCCTTTCCATGTTATCGGGTCCTAGGTGACGTTGTCTGCTGCATTTCCCATGAATTTTCGGACGGTTCGCGCGGTTGCTAGGAGAATTGCTTTCTGCATCGGCTTAAGATGCTCACTAAGGCCTAGTCCCTTGATGTTCTGCAGGAGGTTCTTCGGTATTACTCCAGTTGTTGACAGTATTATGGGATCGTTTGGACGCTGTTCATTGCCCATTGTCTTCGGATTTGGAAATCCAGATCTCTGTATTTGGCGATCTTCTCGTATTTTGGCCTTAGGTTGTTGTTGTTAGGCATAGCAATGTCGATAAGTGTAGTTCGGAAAGAAATTTTATCTATTAGTATAATGTCTGGTCTATTATGAGCTACTGTTTGATCCGTCAGAACCGTTCGGTCCCAATATAACTTGAACTGGTTGTTTTCAAGAATAGGCTCCGGATTGTACTTGTAATAAGGCACTTTTCCTACCTGTAATAGGTTTAACTTTTCTGCTAACTCTTGGTGGAGTATCTTAGCGGTTGAGTCGTGTCTTTCCTTATACCCGGTAGCAGCAAACGCTTGGCATCCTCCAGTTATGTGCTGAATTGTCTCCGATGTTCGACAACCATATCTGCATTGGTCATTTTCTATTGAGGGATCTCTAATGATGAACTTCCGATAGTTCTTCGTCGAAATAACCTGATCTTGGATAGCTAACAAGAAGCCCTCCGTTTCCGGAAACATCTGTCCTGAAATCAACCAGTAGTTTGACGCTGAGTTGTCGACATTGTCCTGATTGACTTCATCTGGATTCCGTCCATGAAGTGGCTTCCGTAGTCAGGTTTGTAACTTCTCTTGGTCTGTTTGGTGGTGAGAATTAATATCTTGTTCCCTCAACTATTGCGGTGTTGAATCGTCTGCCTCGTATATTTCTCGATGTAGTGTGGAAGAGTCCGCCAATCTGTGGAAATATGAACGTAAGTTTATTATTTGTTGGTCGAGCTGCTTACCAATATCCACCAATCCTCTTCCTCCTTGGTGTCTTGGAAGCATTGTACGTTCAAAAGCACTCCGAGGGTGATGTTTTTGTGCTTTTGTTAGAAGTGTCCTTATTTTTCTTTGCAGGTTTTGGATGTTCGTCCTACTTCACTTTACAATTCCAAAAGAGTAGCTCAGCGCAGAGCAAGCATACGTGTTGAGCGCCTTAAACAAATTTCTACTATTTAAATTAGTTCTTAATACCCGCCTTACCCTCCTGACAAATTCGGCTGTCAATTCGATCTTCATAGTGCCATGATCAATTTTTTAGCCTGTTTCATACCTAGATATTTGTATGTTTGGTCTGCTTCCATTCCAGCTATAGTTTCACCGTTCTGCATTTCGAAAGCCCCCGGTTGTATCTTCCCTTTAACGATGTTCAAAGTACGGCACTTGTCAAGTCCAAATTGCATTCCGATATCCCCGGAGAACTCCTCTACAATTTTAAGCATTTGTTCCAGCTGGCTTCTGGTAGCAGCCATCAGTTTAAGATCATCCATGTATAGAAGATGATTCACTCTGACTATCTCTTCGTTGTTGTTTCTAACACTAAAGCCGTGTCTGGTGGAGTTCAAAGGGCGTGATAGCGGGTTCATTGCAAGGCAGAACCACAATGGGCTAAGTGAATCGCCTTGAAATATTCCTCTTCGTATCGGAATGGTGTTAGTTTCGATGGTGTCGCTGAATAGCACTTGCAATTGGATCCTAGTTCTCTAGGTTGACATGATGCGTTCTAAAAAGGAAACAAAATTATTGTCGACCCTGTACATTCTTAATATAGTTTTGAGCCACTCATGTGGTACTGAGTCGAAGGCCTTCTTATAATCCACGTAGGCAGCAAAGAGGTTTCTTCGGTTAGTACAGGCTTGGTTACATATGAAGAGTCAACAATCAATTGATCCTTGCATCCCATTGCTCCCCTCGTACATCCTTTCTGTTGAGTTGCAATGATGTTATTTTGCTCACAATGTGCATAGATGCGTTGGGTCAAGCAGGAGGTGATCACCTTATACAGTGTGGGTAGGCAGGTGATTGGCCTATACTTAGCTGGGTCATGTGTATTGTGTTGGTCCTTTGGTAGGAGGTACGTAATACCTTCGGTCAAGAACAATGGCATTTTTGCTGGGTTAAGAACAACATCATTAATAAGATTAGCCAGCTGATGGTGCATACACCAGAACTTTTTGAGCCAGTAGTTCTGGATCCCATCGAGACCAGGAGCTTTTCAGTTATGGGATTCCTTGATTATTCTTGAAATTTCCTCGGTGGTAAATGGCTCAAACTGCATCTGGCTGTAATCTTGGCAGATTTGGTGTTCTTTATTGATCCAGCCAGCTGCGATGTTACAATCGGCTGGTGTGGAAAGTTGGTTTCCCCAGAACTCTTCTACCTGCTCTCTATTGGGATATCTATTATCTGCTATATTAGGTGGAGAGTTTAGCTTACGGTAGAAAGTCTTTTCTGATCGTTGGAAGAGCGCATTGTCTCGTTTTCGGTTATTGCTGGTCTTGTACCTCTTTAGCCGTCCTGCAATAATAGAGAGCTTCTGTTTCAGCGTATCAAGGCATTGCTGAGCAGTAACATTCGCTGGATCTTGTTGCGAATGATATCGGACACGATTCATGATTTCTTCAACTCGCCTTTGCAGTCGACTAGTTCTTGTGCCCCTGATGTACTCCATCAGCTGTCCTATATCTATTCGAAGATTTTCAATTTTCTTGTTTAGACGTCTTTCCCATGGTGGTATGTTGGGTTCTGTCCTTGCTGATCGACGCTCTGTTGTAACTTTAATTTCTAGAGCTCTAGCTATAGCAGTCGCGGCACAGTAGATGGTCATATGTAAGGACTCCGGAGTGTAGGCATCTGAAACATAAGCTGGTAAAATCCGATTGTTCATGATGTCTAACATCGCACCCAGTTTTTTGGATGAATTAATTTTTGGCATTGCCGGTCTTCTTAACGAATTGCTTCCATCATACTCCAGCACCGCAGCACTCATTTCCGTTGACAATTTCTGATAAAAGAGTTCAGTGTTGTCCTGTTGGGCTTCGTCATTTAGCTGTTCCTGTTGTTCTTGGACCACAGGTTCCGGTTGTGGCTCAGGTTCAGCAATCGGATTGTTATTGTCAGTGCCTCTGATCTCACGTTCAATTTCCTCTTTGGTGCTATTAAGCCGAGCTTCAGGAATTAGGCTGTTTCGGAGAATAACTCTATATTGGTCAGCTATTCTCTGCTGGGACACTTGCATGTGTGGGTACTCCCTGCAAAATTCGGCATGTAGTTGTTGTCTGTAGCCGATCATCTCTCGTCCTAGTTGAGTCACCCTATAAAAAATGCGCATTATTGTCTCGTTCATGGACACAGTCCATTTCATGCGCTGTCTTGGTCGTTCCGCTTGAGTAAGAGCTTGTTGGGGTTCCCGCACAGCATCTTCGGCGGGTAGAGCTCTTGGAGTTATCTCACCCTCGTGTTGATGTAGTTGTGGTTGTTGCCTGTCCACAGCGATGTCAGCTCTCATGTCGTTGTCTGGTTGTTCTTGAGTCTCTGAGTCTGGCTGTGGCGCAGGTTCTGGGGTTTGTTCATTGTTATCATCGGTACTGCTTATCTCTCGTTCTATTTCCGCTTTGATGATGTTAAGTTGCGCTTCTGAGATTAGTTTATTTCGGAGAATAGCTCTGTATTGATCTGCTATTCTCTGTTGTGACACTTGTAGGTTTGGATATTCCCTACAAAATTCGGCATGAAGCTGTTGTCTATAGCCGATCGTTTCTCGTCCTAGTTCAGTCACCCTATAAAAAATGCGCATTACTGTTTCATTCATGGATGTTGACCATTTCAAGCGCTGTCTCGGGAGTCCCGCCTGAGTGAGCGCTGGCTGAGGTTCCTGCGCAGCACCTTCGGAGGGTGGAGGTGTCGTTGTTGTTTGGCTTTCATGTTGTTGTTGGGCTGTAGCTTCTTGTGCGACAGGGGTTCGCCTCCTTAACACCCTGCCACATGAAATTTGTGATGTCGAAATGTTGCTCCCCCCAGAATCCGTGGAGCAGACCGCTTCTGCGGTGTGGGATTGTGGACCATGGGTCCTACCCACCTGGGGTACATTATGTTTTGCAGTCGACATTTCATTATTTAAAAGTTCTCCCCATTTAATCGCCTCCTACGATTGGTTGAGGGAAACCCTGGATCTATTTGTTGCCGGGTCCAGTCGGAAAGCTGAAAGAAAGTGGCTCCTAAGGAATTCTGTAGGAATTGAGTGTAAGTGAGTCAGGGCAGGGGAAGGTTTAAAAGGTAAAGAAAGGAAATGGTTAAAGGTCAGCGGATAACTGGCGTTGCTGGCTGTACTGTCTACGCATTACAGTAGCGACAAGTATACTGCTGGGTGCAGCACACTGCCGGCCAGACAGGATTATTATTATTATTATTATGATTTACAAGCCAAACGGCTTCGCACTCCCTCCAGGGATTATTCACTCATACCAGGTATGCAAAGACACCAAAAGTATGAAGCTCTGCGGGGTCCCTTTTCATGTTATCGGGTCCTAGGTGGCATGGTCTTCTGCACTTCCTACAAACTTTCGGACGGTTCGCGCGGTTGCAAGAAGAACCGCTTTCTGAATGGGTTTATACAGATGTTCACTAAGGCCCAGTCCCTTAATGTTCTGCAGGAGGTTCTTTGGTATCACTCCAGTTGATGATATTATTATAGGAATCGTGTGGACGCTGTTCATTGTCCATTGTCTGCGGATTTGCACCTCCAGATCTCTGTATTTGGCCATCTTCTCGTTGTATTTTGACCTTAGGTTGTTGTTGTTCGGTACAGTGATGTCGATTAGTGTAGTTCGCCTGGAAATTTTATCTGTTAGTATAATGTCTGGCCTGTTATGAACAACTGTTTGATCTGTTAGGACCGTTCGATCCCAGTATAACTTGAACTCGTTGTTTTCAAGAATAGGCTCTGAATTATATTTGTAGTAAGGCACCTTTCCTACCTGCAATAGTTTTAACTTATCTGCTAACTCTTGGTGTAGTATCTTAGTGGCTGAATCGTGTCTTTCCTTATACTCGGTTGCGGCAAACGCTTGGCATCCTCCAGTTATGTGCTGGATCGTCTCTGATGTTCGACAGCCATATCTACAATGGTCATTTTCTATTGAGGGATCTCTGATAATGAATTTCCGATAGTTCTTCGTCGGAATAACCTGGTCTTGGATAGCTAACAAGAAGCCCTCCGTTTCCGGAAACATCTGTCCTGAAATCAACCAGTAGTTCGATGCTAAGTTGTCGACATTGTCCTGATTGACCTCATTTGGATGCCGTCCATGAAGTGGCTTCTGTAGCCAAGCTTGTAACTTCTCTTGGTCTGTTCGGTGGTGAGAAGCAATATCCCGTTCCCTCAGCTGTAGCGGCGTTGAATCGTCTGCCTCGCATATTGCTCGATGTAGTGTGGAAGAGTCCGCTAACCTATGGAAATAAGAACGTAAGTTTCTTATTTGTTGATCGAGCTGCTTACCAATATCGACCAATCCTCTTCCTCCTTGATGTCTTGGAAGCATTGTACGTTCAATAGCACTCCGAGAGTGGTGTTTGTGTGCTTTTGTTAGGAGTGTTCTTATTTTTCTTTGCAGGCCTTCGATGTCCGTCTTGCTCCATTTTACTATACCAAAAGAGTAGCTAGGGGCAGAGCATGCGTACGTGTTGAGCGCCTTAAACAAATTTCTATTATTTAGATTATTTCGTAACACCCGTCTTACCCTCCTGACAAATTCGGTTGTCAATTCGGCCTTCATAGTACGATGGTCAATTCGTTTAGCTTGCTTCATACCTAGGTATTTGTATGTTTGTTCTGCTTCCATTGCAGCAATGGTTTCACCGTTCTGCATCTCAAATGCACCCGGTTGTATCTTTCCTTTAACGATGTTCAAAATACGGCACTTGTCAAGTCCAAACTGCATTCCGATATCCCCGGAGAACTCCTCGACAATTTTGAGCATTTGCTCCAGCTGGTTTTTGGTAGCAGCCATC
Source organism: Diaprepes abbreviatus (assembly GCA_034092305.1). Lineage (NCBI taxonomy): Eukaryota > Metazoa > Arthropoda > Insecta > Coleoptera > Curculionidae > Diaprepes > Diaprepes abbreviatus. Next base: position 277,715 of record JASJET010000476.1, read on the forward strand.
AGTTTAAGATCATCCATGTATAGAAGATGATTCAATCTTGCTACCTCTTTGTTGTTTTTTCTAATACTAAAGCCGTATCTGGTAGAGTTCAAATGGCGTGACAGAGGGTTCATTGCAAGGCAGAACCACAATGGGCTCAGTGAATCGCCCTGAAATATTCCTCGTCGTATTGGGATTGTATTAGTTTCGATGGTATCGCTGGATGGAACTTGCAGTTGGATCCTAGTTCTCCAGGTTGACATGATGCGTTCTAAAATGGAAACAAAATGATAATCGACCCTATACATTCTCAGTATAGTTTTGAGCCATTCATGTGATACTGAGTCGAAGGCCTTCTTATAATCCACATAGGCAGCAAAGAGGTTTTTCGGTTGGTACAGGCCTGGTTACATATGACAGAGTCAACAATCAATTGTTCCTTGCATTCCATTGCTCCCCTGGTACATCCTCTCTGTTGAGTTGCGATGATGTTATTTTTTTCACAATGTGCATAGATGCGTTGGGTCAAGCAGGAGGTGATTACCTTATATAGCGTGGGAAGGCAGGTGATCGGCCTATACTTAGCTGGGTCGTGTGTGTTATGTTGGTCTTTTGGTAAGAGATACGTAATGCCTTCTGTCAGAAACAATGGCATCTTCTTTGGATTTAGAAAAACATCATTAATAAGTTTAGCCACTTGATGATGTATACACCAGAACTTCTTGAGCCAGTAGTTCTGGATCCTGTCGAGACCTGGAGATTTCCAGTTATGGAATTCCTTGATTATTCCTGAGATTTCTTCGGTGGTAAATGGCTCAAACTGCATCTGGCCGTAGTCTTGGCAGATCTGGTGTTCTTGATTGATCCATCCGGCTGCGATGTTGCAATTAGCGGGTGTGGAAAGTTGGTTTCCCCAAAACTCTTCTACCTGCTCTCTGTTGGGATATCTGTTATCTGCCATGTTAGGTGGAGAGTTTAGCTTACGGTAGAAAACCTTTTCGGATCGTTGAAACAGCGCATTATCTCGTTTCCAGTTATTACTGGTCTTGTATCTCCTTAGCCGTCCTGCAACAGCAGAGAGCTTCTGTTTCAGCGTGTCGAGGTATTGTTGAGCCGTACCATTCACCGGATCGTATTGCGCATGGTACCGGGCTCGATCCATTATTTCCTTAACTTGTCTTTGAAGTTTACTTGTCCTCGTGCCCCTAATATACTCCATCAGCTGTCCTATATCTTTTCGAAGATCTTCGATATTGTTATTTAGCCGTCTTTCCCATTGTGGAGTGTTGGGTTCCGTTCTTGCTGATCGGAGCTCTGTTGTAATTTTAATTTCTAAAGCTCTGGCTATCGCAATCGCAGCACAATAGATTGTTGTATGTATGGACTCTAGGGTATAGGTCTCTGAAACATAAGCTGGTAAAATCCGATTGTTCATGATGTCCAATATGATACCCAGTTTTTTAGATGAATTAATTTTTGCCGGTCTGTATAACGGATTGGTTCCAGTATACTCCAATATCGCAGCATTCATTTCTGTTGATAGTTTCTGATAAAGGAATTCAGCGTTGTCCTGTTGGGTATCGTCATTCAGCTGTTCTTGCTGTTCCTGGACCTCGGGTTCCGGCTCTGGCTCAGGTTCAGCAATCGGATCATTATTGTCAGTGTTCCTGATCTCACGTTCAACTTCCGCTTTGATGGTATTAAGCCGTGTCACAGGAATTAGGCCATTTCGGAGAATAACTCTATATTGGTCAGCTATTCTCTGTTGTGACACTTGTATGTGTGGATACTCCCTGCAGAATTCGGCGTGAAGTTGTTGCCTGTAGCCGATCATCTCTCGTCCTAGGTGAGTTATCCTGTAAAAGTTGCGTATTATTGACTCGTTCATGGGCGTAGTCCATTTCATGCGTTGTCTTGGTCGTCCTGCTTGAGTAAGCTCTGGTTGAGGTTCCCGCGTAGCGTCTTCGGCGGGTGGAGCTCTTGGAGTTGTTTGACCCTCATGCTGATGTAGTTGTTGTTGTTGTTGTTGGTCTTCAGCGATGTCCGCTAGTGTCGTTGTTTGGCTGCTCTCCAATCTCGGGGTCAGGCTGTGGTGTAGGCTCTGCGATTTGGTCATTGATGTCGTCGATGCTTCTTATTTCTCCTTCGATTTTCGTTTGGATGATGTTAAGTCGCGCTTCTGGGATTAGTTTGTTTCGGATAATAGCTCTGTATTGATCTGCTATTCTCTGTTGTGACACTTGTAGGTGTGGATATTTCCTACAAAATTCGGCATGAAGCTGTTGTCTATAGCCGACCGTTTCTCGTCCTAGTTCAATCACCCTATAAAAAATGCGCATTATTGTTTCGTTCATGGATGTTGTCCATTTCATGCGCTGTCTTGGAAATCCCGCCTGAATGAGCGCTGGCTGAGGTTCCTGCGCAGCACCTTCGGAGGGTGGAGCTCTCGCTGTTGTTTGGCTCTTATGTTGTTGTGGTTGGGCAGTAGCTTCTTGTGCGACAGGGGTCCGCCTCCTCAACACCCTGCCACTTAAAATTGGAGATGTCGAAATATTGCCCCCCCCCCTAGAATCCGTGGGGCTTTGGCGGTGTGGGATTCTGGACTATTAGTCCTACCCACCTGGGGTAATTTATGTTTTATAGTCGACATATTCATATTAAAATTCTGAAATTTCTCCCCATTTAATCGCCTCCTACGATTGGTTGAGGGAAGCCCTGGATCTATTCGTAGCCGGATCCAGTCGGAAATCTGAAAGAATGTGGTCCTAAGGGATTGATTGAATATGAATTGTGGGTAGATGGATCAGGACAGAGGGATCTTTAAAAGGTAGAGAAAGGATATGATTAAAGGTCAGCGGAGAGCTGGCGTTACTGGCTGTACTGTCTACGCATTACAGTAGCGACAAGTATACTGCTGACTGCAGCACACTGCCGGCCAGACAGAGTTATTATTATTATACATGATTTACAAGCCAAACGGCTTCGCACTCCCTCCACGGATTATTCACTCAGACCAGGCATACAAAGACGCCAAAAGTATGAAGCTCTGTGGGAACCCTTTCCATGTTATCGGGTCCTAGGTGACGTTGTCTGCTGCACTTCCCATGAATTTTCGGACGGTTCGCGCGGTTGCTAGGAGAATTGCTTTCTGCATCGGCTTATAAAGATGCTCATTAACGCCCAGTCCCTTGATGTTCTGCAGGAGGTTCTTCGGTATCACTCCAGTTGTTGACAGTATTATGGGAATCGTTTGGACGCTGTTCATTGCCAATTGTCTTCGGATTTGGACCTCCAGATCTCTGTATTTGGCGATCTTCTCGTTGTATTTTGGCCTTAGGTTGTTGTTGTTAGGCACCGCAATGTCGATTAGTGTAGTTCGCCTAGAAATTTTATCTATTAGTATAATGTCTGGTCTATTATGAGCTACTGTTTGATCCGTCAGAACCGTTCGGTCCCAATATAACTTGAACTGGTTGTTTTCAAGAATAGGCTCCGGATTGTACTTGTAATAAGGCACTTTTCCTACCTGTAATAGGTTTAATTTTTCTGCTAACTCTTGGTGGAGTATCTTAGCGGCTGAGTCGTGTCTTTCCTTATACTCGGTTGCGGCAAACGCTTGGCATCCTCCAGTTATGTGCGGAATTGTCTCCGATGTTCGATAGCCATATCTGCATTGGTCATTTTCTATTGAGGGATCTCTAATGATGAACTTCCGATAGTTCTTCGTCGGAATAACCTGGTCTTGGATAGCTAACAGGAAGCCCTCCGTTCCCGGAAACATCTATCCTGAATCAACCAGTAGTTCGACGCTGAGTTGTCGACATTGTCCTGATTGACCTCATTTGGATGCCGTCCATGAAGTGGCTTCCGTAGCCAGGTTTGTAACTTCTCTTGGTCTGTTTGGTGGTAAGAAGTAATATCTTGTTCCCTCAACTGTAGCGGTGTTGAATCGTCTGCCTCGCATATTGCTCGATGTAGTGTGGAAGAGTCCGCCAACCTGTGGAAATATGAACATAAGTTTATTATTTGTTGGTCGAGCTGCTTACCAATATCCACCAATCCTCTTCCTTCTTGGTGTCTTGGAAGCATTGTACGTTCAATAGCACTCCAAGGGTGATGTTTTTGTGCTTTTGTTAGGAGTGTCCTTATTTTTCTTTGCAGGTTTTGGATGTCCGTCCTGCTCCACTTTACAATTCCAAATGAATAGCTCAGCGCAGAGCAAGCATACGTGTTGTGCGCCTTAAACAAATTTCTACTATTTAAATTAGTTCTTCATACCCGCCTTACCCTCCTGACAAATTCGGCTGTCAATTCGGCCTTCATACTACCATGATCAATTCTTTTAGCCTGTTTCATACCTAGATATTTATATGTTTGGTCTGCTTCCATTGCATCTATAGTTTCACCGTTCTGCATTTCAAAAGCCCCCGGTTGTATCTTCCCTTTAACGATGTTCAAAATACGGCACTTGTCAAGTCCAAATTGCATTCCGATATCCCCGGAGAACTCCTCTACAATTTTAAGCATTTGTTCCAGCTGGCGTCTGGTAGCAGCCATCAGTTTAAGATCATCCATGTATAGAAGATGATTCACTCTGACTATCTCTTCGTTGTTGTTTCTAACACTAAAGCCGTGTCTGGTGGAGTTCAAACGGCGTGATAGTGGGTTCATTGCAAGGCAGAACCACAATGGGCTAAGTAAATCGCCTAGTTCTCCAGGTTAACATGATGCGTTCTAAAAAGAAAACAAAATTATTGTCGACCCTGTACATTCTTAATATAGTTTTGAGCCACTCATGTGGTACTGAGTCGAAGGCCTTCTTATAATCCACGTAGGCAGCAAAGAGGTTTCTTCGGTTAGTACAGGCTTGGTTACATATGACAGAGTCAACAATCAATTGTTCCTTGCATCCCATTGCTCCCCTCGTACATCCTTTCTGTTGAGTTGCAATGATGTTATTTTGCTCACAATGTACATAGATGCGTTGGGTCAAGCAGGAGGTGATCACCTTATACAGTGTGGGTAGGCAGGTGATTGGCCTATACTTAGCTGGGTCATGTGTATTGTGTTGGTCCTTTGGTTGGAGGTACGTAATACCTTCGGTCAAGAACAATGGCATTTTTGCTGTGTTAAGAAAAACATCATTAATCTGGCTCTGGCTCAGGCCCTGCAGAATTCGGCGTGAAGTTGTTGCCTGTAGCCGATCATCTCTCGTCCTAGGTGAGTTATCCTGTAAAAGTTGCGTATTATTGACTCGTTCATGGGCGTAGTCCATTTCATGCGTTGTCTTGGTCGTCCTGTTTGAGTAAGCTCTGGTTGAGGTTCCCGCGTAGCGTCTTCGGCGGGTGGAGCTCTTGGAGTTGTTTGACCCTCATGCTGATGTAGTTGTTGTTGTTGTTGGTTTTCAGCGATGTCCGCTAGTGTCGTTGTTTGGCTGCTCTTCAATCTCGGGGTCAGGCTGTGGTGCAGGTTCTGCGATTTGGTCATTGATGTCGTCGATGCTTCTTATTTCTCCTTCGATTTTCGTTTTGATGATGTTAAGTCGCGCTTCTGAGATTAGTTTATTTTGGAGAATAGCTCTGTATTGATCTGCTATTCTCTGTTGTGACACTTGTAGGTGTGGATATTCCCTACAAAATTCGGCATGAAGCTGTTGTCTATAGCCGATCGTTCCCTGTCCTAGTTCAGTCACCCTAAAAAAATGCGCATTACTGTTTCATTCATGGATGTTGTCCATTTCATGCGCTGTCTCGGAAGTCCCGCCTGAGTGAGCGCTGGATGAGGTTCCTGCGCAGCACCTTCGGAGGGTGGAGGTCTCGTTATTGTTTGGCTCTCATGTTGTTGTTGGGCTATAGCTTCTTGTGCGACAGGGGTTCGCCTCCTTAACACTCTGCCACTTGAAGTTTGTGATGTCGAAATGTTGCTCCCCCCAGAATCCGTGGAGCAGACCGCTTCTGCGGTGTGGGATTGTGGACCATGTGCCCTACCCACCTGGGGTACATTATGTTTTGCAGTCGACATTTCATTATTTAAAAGTTCTCCCCATTTAATCGCCTTCTACGATTGGTTGAGGGAAACCCTGGATCTATTCGTTGCCGGGTCCAGTCGGAAAGCTGAAAGAAAGTGGCTCCTAAGGAATTATGTAGGAATTGAGTTATTATTATTATTATTTGATTTACAAGCCAGACGGCTTCGCACTCCCTCCAGGGAATATTCACTCATACCAGGTACACAAAGGTACCAGAAGTATGAAGCTCTGTGGGAACCCTTTCCATGTTATCGGGTCCTAGGTGACGTATTCTGCTGTATTACCCATGAACTTTCGGACGGTTCGCGCGGTTGCTAGGAGAGTTGCTTTCTGCATCGGTTTATACAGATGCTCACTAAGACCCAGTCCCTTGATGTTCTGCAGGAGGTTCTTCGGTATCACTCCAGTTGTTGAGAGTATTATGGGAATCGTTTGGACGCTGTTCATTGCCCATTGTCTTCGGATTTGCACCTCCAGATCTCTGTATTTGGCGATCTTCTCGTTGTATTTTGGTCTTAGGTTGTTGTTGTTAGGTACAGCGATGTCGATTAGTGTAGTTCGCCTAGAAATTTTATCTATTAGTATAATATCTGGTCTATTATGAGCAACTGTTTGATCCATCAGAACCGTTCGGTCCCAATATAACTTGAACTGGTTGTTCTCAAGAATAGGCTCTGGATTGTACTTGTAATAAGGCACTTTTCCTACCTGTAATAGGTTTAATTTTTCTCCTAACTCTTGGTGGAGTATCTTAGCGGCTGAGTCGTGTCTTTCCTTATACTCGGTTGCGGCAAACGCTTGGCATCCTCCAGTTATGTGCTGGACCGTCTCCGATGTTCGACAGCCATATCTGCTCTGGTCATTCTCTATTGAGGGATCTCTAATGATGAACTTCCGGTAGTTCTTCGTCGGAATAACCTGGTCTTGGATAGCCAACAAGAAGCCCTCCGTTTCCGGAAACATCTGTCCTGAAATCAACCAGTAGTTCGACGCTGAGTTGTCGACATTGTCCTGATTGACCTCATTTGGATGCCGTCCATGAAGTGGCTTCCGTAGCCAGGTTTGTAACTTCTCTTGGTCTGTTTGGTGGTGAGAAGTAATATCTTGTTCCCTCAACTGTAGCGGTGTTGAATCGTCTGCCTCGCATATTGCTCGATGTAGTGTGGAAGAGTCCGCTAACCTGTGGAAATATGAACGTAAGTTTATTATTTGTTGATCGAGCTGTTTACCAATATCCACCAATCCTCTTCCTCCTTGATGTCTTGGAAGCATTGTACGTTCAATGGCACTCCGAGGGTGATGTTTTTGTGCTTTTGTTAGGAGTGTCCTTATTTTTCTTTGCAGGTTTTGGATGTCCGTCCTGCTCCATTTTACAATTCCAAAGGAGTAGCTCAGCGCTGAGCAAGCATACGTGTTGAGCGCCTTAAACAAATTTCTACTATTTAAATTAGTTCGTAGTACCCGCCTTACCCTCCTGACAAATTCGGTTGTCAATTCAGCTTTCATAGTGCCATGGTCAATTCTTTTAGCCTGTTTCATACCTAGATATTTGTGTGTTTGGTCTGCCTCCATTGCAGCTATAGTTTCACCGTTCTGCATTTCAAAAGCCCCCGGTTGTATCTTCCCTTTAACGATGTTCAAAATACGGCACTTGTCAAGTCCAAATTGCATTCCGATATCCCCGGAGAACTCCTCTACAATTTTAAGCATTTGTTCCAGCTGGTTTCTGGTAGCAGCCATCAGTTTAAGATCATCCATGTATAGAAGATGATTCACTCTGACTACCTCTTCGTTGTTATTTCTAACACTAAAGCCGTATCTGATGGAGTTCAAACGGCGTGATAGTGGGTTCATTGCAAGGTAAAACCACAATGGGCTAAGTGAATCGCCTTGAAATATTCCTCTTCGTATCGGAATGGTGTTAGTTTCGATGGTGTCGCTGGATGGCACTTGCAATTGGATCCTAGTTCTCCAGGTTAACATGATGCGTTCTAAAAAGGAAACAAAATTATTATCGACCCAGTACATTCTCAATATAGTTTTGAGCCACTCATGTGGCACCGAGTCGAAGGCCTTCTTATAATCCACGTAGGCAGCAAAGAGGTTTCTTCGGTTGGTACAGGCTTGGTTACATATGACAGAGTCAATAATCAATTGTTCCTTGCATCCCATTGCTCCCCTCGTGCATCCTTTCTGTTGAGTTGCAATGATGTTATTTTGCTCACAGTGTGCATAGATGCGTTGGGTCAAGCAGGAGGTGATCACCTTATACAGTGTGGGTAGGCAGGTGATCGGCCTATACTTTGCTGGGTCATGTGTGTTATGTTGGTCCTTTGGTAGGAGGTACGTAATACCTTCGGTCAAGAACAATGGCATTTTTGCTGGGTTAAGAAAAACATCATTAATAAGATCAGCCAGCTGATGGTGCATACACCATAATTTTTTGAGCCAGTAGTTCTGGATCCCGTCGAGACCTGGAGCTTTCCAGTTATGGGATTCCTTGATTATTCTTGAAATTTCTTCGGTGGTAAATGGCTCAAACTGCATCTGGCTGTAATCTTGGCAGATTTGGTGTTCTTCATTGATCCAGCCAGCTGCGATGTTACAATCGGCTGGTGTGGAAAGTTGGTTTCCCCAAAACTCTTCTACCTGCTCTCTATTGGGATATCTATTATCTGCTATATTAGGTGGAGAGTTTAGCTTACGGTAGAAAGTCTTTTCTGATCGTTGGAATAGCGCGTTGTCTCGTTTTCGGTTATTGCTGGTCTTGTACCTCTTTAGCCGTCCTGCAATAACAGAGAGCTTCTGTTTCAGAGAATCAAGGCATTGCTGAGCAGTAACATTCGCTGGATCTTGTTGCGAATGATATCGGACACGATTCATGATTTCTCCAACTCGCCTTTGCAGTCGAATAGTCCTTGTGCCCCTGATGTACTCCGTCAGCTGTCCTATATCTATTCGAAGATTTTCAATTTTCTTATTTAGACGTCTTTCCCATGGTGGTGTGTTGGGTTCTGTTCTTGCTGGTCGACGCTCTGTTGTAACTTTAATTTCTAGAGCTCTAGCTATAGCAGTCGCGGCACAGTAGATGGTCATATGTAAGGACTCCAGAGTGTAGGCATCTGAAACATAAGCTGGTGAAATCCGATTGTTCATGATGTCTAACATGGCACCCAGTTTTTTGGATGAATTAATTTTTGGCAGTGCCGGTCTTCTTAACGGATTGCTTCCATCATACTCCAATACCGCAGCACTCATTTCCGTTGACAGTTTTTGATATTATTATTATTATTATTATTTTATTTACAGTTACACAGGCTTCCTGGTTTTATTTAAATAATAGGAACGGGCTTTGCCAAGTTCATATTAATCTTATTGCATAAATTTTCGCACTATTGTAGTTGTGCTCAACATCACTGCTTTTTGTATCTGTGAGTGGATGTATAAAGGTAGGTCCAGTGTTTGTAGGCCTTTCGTGAATGTGTTAGGTGTTATTCCTGTAGCCGAGATTATAAAAGGTATGATGGTGACTTTGTCCTGTTTCCATATCCTTCGTACTTCTTGGGCTAACGGCATGTATTTCTCCATTTTTTCGGTGTATTTGTCATGAATCTTATAATCACTTGGGACTGCAATGTCGATTAAATATGTTAATTTATTTTTTTTTGTCTATAAGTGTAATATCTGGTCTATTTGCCACTATCGTTTTGTCTGTAAGAATGGGGTTGTCCCAGTATATTTTGTTTGTTGGGCTTGTTGTGGTGTATATTTATAATAGGGTTGCATGTCATTTGTGATGCCTAGTCTCTGTGTTAATGCTGTATATATTATCTTTCCTACATTGTTGTGTCTGGCGGTGTATTCAGTTGAGGCTAGTAATTTACATCCCGATATTATATGGTCTATAGTTTCTGAGTATGTGTTACATTTTCTACATTTATCAGTTTCCAATGAGCCATCTTTCAGGATATATTTTCTATAATTCCTTGTGTTTATCACTTGATCTTGGATAGCGATCGCAAAACTTTCTGTTTCAGAGTATAGTAGTCCTTCTTTAAGCCATTTATACGTCATTCCCATATTGATACGTTCGTCTTGTACTATATTTATATGTTTCCCATGGAGTGCTTTTCTTGACCACATATTGAGTATTTCTTGAAGTTCATTGATATGCTCAATTTGGATATTTGCTTGAAGATTTAAAGGTGTATAGTTATTATCTGCTTTGATAATTGCTTGGTGCATTGGACTATCTGTTTTTGAGTGGAAATATTTAGTGAGAGTTGTTATTTGTTTTGAGTGAAGTACCTTCAAATCAATTAATCCTCTACCTCCACGTTCCCTAGGTAGGTAAAGTCTTTCTATGGATGCATTTGGGTGGTGCTTTTTGAATTTCGTTAATGTTGTTCGTGTAGTTCTGTTTAGCTTGTCCAAGTCTGTATCTGACCATTGAATAACACCAAAAGAATAAGTGAGAGTTGGAACTGCATATGTTTTGATGGCTTTGAATGTGTTTTTACTGTTCAGTTGTGATGATAGTACTTGTTTGAGGCGTTTCTTATATGTGTTTGAGAGTTGTGCTTTTATTTTATTTTTGTTAAGTTTTGTATTTTGGTTAAAGCCTAGATACTTATACATTTCATTTTGTGCCATGTTTTCCATAGTTTCATCACTGAGAGTAACCGTTTCCTTTACATCTTCCCACTTTCCTCTCTCGATATGAAGCATTTTACATTTGTTTATACCAAATTCCATACAGATGTCTGTTGTTATTGTTTGAATAAGTTTCAATAGAGATGTCATTTGGGTTCGTATTGCAGCATAGAGTTTTATGTCATCCATATATAATAGGTGGTTAATTTTGTGGTGTGTTCTCTTATGGTGTTTAATATCGAATCCGTATTTAGTGCTGTTAAGAGTTCTAGAGAGTGGATTCTGTTAGAGACAGAACCATAGCGCGCTGAGCGAGTCACCTTGGAATATACCTCTGTTGATTGGTATAGAGTCCGTTTCTATGTTGATATTTTTTGTTCGCAGGTATATTCTAGTTCGCCATTGTGGCATCAGGTATTTCAGAACTTCTTGAATTACGAGATTTATTTTTTATATTTGTAGCACTTTGAGTAGCCATGTGTGGGGTACTGAGTCAAAAGCTTTTTTATAGTCAATATAAGCTGTAATTAGGTTTCGGTTTTCTTTTTCGGCTTGTGTCAGTATCACATTATCAATTATTAGTTGTTCCTTACAACCTTGACTTTTCTTCCTACATCCCTTTTGTTCTTCTGTAAGCACATTATTGAACGTTAAGTGTTGTTCTATTTTGTAGGTTATTATCGATGTTAAGATCTTGTACAGTGTCGGTAGGCATGTAATGGGTCGGTAATTCGCAGGATTCTTATTTAAATTGTTTTTGGGTTTAATGTATGTTTTTTCCTCTGTTAAGAATTCTGGGCATAGATGTGGATTTAATATAATTTGATTTATGAGTTTAGTTAGAAGTTCATGTGTTGATGTTAATTTTTTATACCAGAAATTATGTATGTGATCGATTTCCGGAGCTTTCCAATTATGGGTTTTTTGTATGATTTTCGTTAGTTCATCGACTGTAATTTCGTGGTAAATTTGTTCTGTGAGGTTATGTTGATTATCTGTTTCCTGCTTTATCCATTGTGCGTTGTCGTCGTGTTGTTTAGGTTCAGCCCATATTTTTGACCAGAAAGACATGATTTCTTTTTCGTGTGGTGGTATTATTTTAATGTCGGTGTCTCTGTTTAATTTTTGGTAGAAAATTTTCTCGTTTGTTTGAAATAATTTGTTTTGTTTTTTTTCTTTCGTCTGATGTTTTGTATCTGCGTAGTCTTGCTGAGTACACCGATAGATTCTGTTTACGTATGTCGAGTATTTGTTCAGTATTTGTTTCTTTGTTTCGAAGCTTTTGGGTTGATTTAATAATTTTACTTGATCTATTTCCCTTCAGGTATTGCGTCAGTCGTCCAATATCAGCACGAAGGTTATTAATTCTATTTTCGATTTGGGTTTGCCATTTACGCTTGCCATCTTTGTTATTAATTTTGTTGTTCTTTTGATTGAGTTCATTTAGTTGGTTTTTGTGTTGTTCTGTATTTCTGGTATTATGTATTGCTTTCCTATTAGCATCTGTGATTGTTTTAGCCGCGCAGTATACAAGTGTGTGTAGTTCACTTATGCCGGTGTCACTGTGGAGGTATCTTCTTATTTATTGGTTGGTTATCTGAATAATTTTCTGTGTTTGTTTATTGAATTGTAATTTAGATATACTTGGTCGATGCCGTGGATTCGTATGTGCCCATTCTATGAAATTTCTCTGTAGTTCTGTGCATATTTCTTGTTCAATATATGGACTGTTATGATTTGTGTGTCCTTGGTCTTCAATTCCTATTAAAGTGGGGTTTTCCTTGTTGACTGAGTCTTGTATATCATTCTGCATGGGTTCTTCGTTATATGATGCCCCCTCTGTTCCTGGTTCTAATACTTTATTTTGTTTTCCCAATTCAATAGCTACTTGGGCTTTAATTTCTTCTAATCTGGCTCTAGGAAGTCTGTTATTATTTATTATCACTCTTTTTTGGTCAACCAGTCTTTGCTCAGTGACGTTGATGTATTCAGGATATTTATGGAGGAACATTTCAAGAAGTGTTGTTCGGTATCCCGTTGTTTGTGTTTCTAGCTTAGTAATTTTGTAGTAGGATCGCATGATGTGTTCATTCATATCTGTTGTCCAGCACGTGCGCTTCCTTTGTAATCCTGCTTTGGTGGTTGCCGGCTGATCTGTCGGCAAAACACTTTCGGCAGGTCCAGTTACGTGCATTTCTTCCCGGTCCGGTTGATCGAGCTGAGAATTCCCGCGACGTCCTCGATCATTACGTCGCTCGTCCGAGGCTACAGTGTTCGTGTCTGGAACCATGCGTCACATATACCAGGGGGTTGGCCTGGCATATGTTATTCTTCCTATCGCGTCTGCCTTATCCTTTCACCATCTACCGGGATTGGTTACCCGATCTCAGGATTCAGAGACAAGTTACCGAGGTCCGCCAACTTGGAGGTGCGATTAGGAATTATTATTATTATGATTTACAAGCCAGAAGTCTTCGCACTCCCTCCAGGGAATATTCGCTCATACCAGGTACCCAAAGATACCAAAAGTATGAAGCTCTGTGGGAACCCTTTCCATGTTATCGGGTCCTAGGTGACGTGGTCTGCTGTATTTCCCATGAACTTTCGGACGGTTCGCGCGGTTGCTAGGAGAGTTGATTTCTGCAACGGTTTATACCGGTGCTCACTAAGACCCAGTCCCTTGATGTTCTGCAGGAGGTTCTTTGGTATCACTCCAGTTGTTGACAGTATTATGGGAATCGTTTGGACGCTGTTCATTGCCCATTATCTTCGGATTTACACCTCCAGATCTCTGTATTTGGCGATCTTCTCGTTGTATTTTGGTCTTAGGTTGTTGTTGTTAGGTACAGCGATGTCGATTAGTGTAGTTCGCCTAGAAATTTTATCTATTAGTATAATAACTGGTCTATTATGAGCTACTGTTTGATCCGTCAGAACCGTTCGGTCCCAATATAACTTGAACTGGTTGTTCTCAAGAATAGGCTCTGGATTGTATCTGTAATAAGGCACTTTTCCCACCTGTAATAGGTTTAACTTTTCTGCTAACTCTTGATGGAATATCTTAGCGGTTGAGTCGTGTCTTTCCTTATACTCGGTTGCGGCAAACGCTTGGTATCCTCCAGTTATGTGCTGAATTGTCTCCGATGTTCGACAGCCATATCTGCTCTGGTCATTCTCTATTGAGGGATCTCTAATGATGAACTTCCGATAGTTCTTCGTCGGAATAACCTGGTCTTGAATAGCTAACAAGAAGCCCTCCGTTTCCGGAAACATCTGTCCTGAAATCAACCAGTAGTTCGACGCTGAGTTGTCGACATTGTCCTGATTGACCTCATTTGGATGCCGTCCATGAAGGAGCTTCTGAAGTCAGGTTTTTAACTTCTCTTGGTCTGTTTGGTGGTGAGAAATAATATCTTGTTCTCTCAACTGTAGCGGCGTTGAAACGTCTGCCTCGCATATTGCTCGATGTAGTGTGGAAGAGTCCGCTAGCCTGTGGAAATATGAACGTAAGTTTATTATTTGTTGGTCGAGCTGCTTACCAGTATCCACCAATCCTCTTCCTCCTTGATGTCTTGGAAGCATTGTACGTTCAATAGTACTCCGAGGGTGAGGTTTTTGTGCTTTTGTTAGGAGTGTCCTTATTTTTCTTTGCAGGTTTTGGATGTCCATCCTACTCCACTTTACAATTCCAAAAGAGTAGCTCAGCGTGGAGCAAGCATACGTGTTGAGCACCTTAAACAAATTTCTACTATTTAAATTAGTTCGTAATACCCGCCTTACCCTCCTGACAAATTCGGTTGTCAATTCGGCCTTCATAGTGCCATGGTCAATTCTTTTAGCCTGTTTCATACCTAGATATTTGTATGTTTGGTCTGCTTCCATTGCAGCTATAGTTTCACCGTTCTGCATTTCAAAAGCCCCCGGTTGTATCTTCCCTTTAACGATGTTCAAAATACGGCACTTGTCAAGTCCAAATTGCATTCCGATATCCCCGGAGAACTCCTCTACAATTTTAAGCATTTGTTCCAGTTGGTTTCTGGTAGCAGCCATCAGTTTAAGATCATCCATGTATAGAAGATGATTCACTCTGACTACCTCTTCGTTGTTATTTCTAACACTAAAGCCGTATCTGGTTGAGTTCAAACGGCGTGATAGTGGGTTCATTGCAAGGCAAAACCACAATGGGCTAAGTGAATCGCCCTGAAATATTCCCTTTCGTATCGGAATGGTGTTAGTTTCGATGGTGTCGCTGGATGGCACTTGCAATTGTATCCTAGTTCTCCAGGTTGACATGATGCATTCTAAAAAGGAAACAAAATTATTATCGACCCTATACATTCTCAATATGGTTTTGGGCCACTCATGTGACACCGAGTCGAAGGCCTTCTTATAATCCACGTAGGCAGCAAAGAGGTTTCTTCGGTTGGCACAGGCTTGGTTACATATGACAGAGTCAACAATCAATTGTTCCTTGCATCCCATTGCTCCCCTCGTGCATCCTTTCTGTTGAGTTGCAATGATGTTATTTTGCTCACAATGTGCATAGATGCGTTGGGTCAAACAGGAGGTGATCACCTTATACAGTGTGGGTAGGCAGGTGATCGGCCTATACTTAGCTGGGTCATGTGTGTTATGTTGGCCCTTTGGTAGGAGGTACGTAATACCTTCGGTCAAGAACAATGGCATTTTTGCTGGGTTAAAGAAAACATCATTAATAAGATTAGCCAGCTGATGGTGCACACATCAGAACTTTTTAAGCCAGTAGTTCTGGATCCCATCGAGACCTGGAGCTTTCCATTTATGGGATTCTTTGATTATTCTTGAAATTTCCTCGGTGGTAAATGGCTCAAACTGCATCTGGATGTAATCTTGGCAGATTTGATGTTCTTCATTGATCCAGCCAGCCGCGATGTTACAATCGGCTGGTGTGGAAAGTTGGTTTCCCCAGAACTCTTCTACCTGCTCTCTATTGGGATATCTATTATCTGCTATATTAGGTGGAGAGTTTAGCTTACGGTAGAAAGTCTTTTCTGATCGTTGGAAGAGCGCATTGTCTCGTTTTCGGTTATTGCTGGTCTTGTACCTCTTTAGCCGTCCTGCAATAACAGAGAGCTTCTGTTTCAGCGTATCAAGGCATTGCTGAGCAATAACATTGGCTGGATTTTGTTGCGAATTATATCGGACACGATTCATGATTTCTTCAACTCGCCTTTGCAGTCGAGTAGTTCTTGTGCCCCAGATGTACGCCGTCAGCTGTCCTATATCTATTCGAAAATTTTCAATTTTCTTATTTAGACGTCTTTCCCATGGTGGTGTGTTGGGTTCTGTTCTTGCTGGTCGGCGCTCTGTTGTAACTTTAATTTCTAAAGCTCTAGCTATAGCAGTCGCGGCACAGTAGATGGTCATATGTAAGGACTCCAGAGTGTAGGCATCTGAAACATAAGCCGGCAAAATCCGGTTATTCATGATGTCTAACATGGCACCCAGTTTTTTGGATGAATTAATTTTTGGCAGTGCCGGTCTTCTTAACGGGTTGCTTCCATCATACTCCAACACCGCAGCACTCATTTCCGTTGACAGTTTTTGATAAAAGAGTTCAATGTTGTCCTGTTGAGTTTGGTCATTCAGCTGTTCCTGTTGTTCTTGGACCTCAGGTTCCGGTTGTGGCTCAGGTTCAGCAATCGGATTGTTGTTATTGTCAGTGCCTCTGATCTCACGTTCAATTTCCTCTTTAATGCTATTAAGCCGAGCTTCAGGAATTAGGCTGTTTCGGAAAATAACTCTATACTGGTCAGCTATTCTCTGCTGGGACACTTGCATGTGTGGGTACTCTCTGCAAAATTCGGCATGTAGTTGTTGTCTGTAGCCGATCATCTCTCGTCCTAGTTGAGTCACCCTATAAAAAATGCGCATTATTGTCTCATTCATGAACACAGTCCATTTCATGCGCTGTGTTGGTCGTCCCGCTTGAGTAAGAGTTGGTTGAGGTTCCCGCACAGCATCTTCGGCGGGTAGAGCTCTTGGAGTTATCTCACCCTCGTGTTGATGTAGTTGTTGTGGTTGTTGCCTGTCCACATCGATGTCAGCTCTCATGTCGTTGTCTGGTTGTTCTTGAGTCTCTGAGTCTGGCTGTGGCGCAGGTTCTGGGGTTTGTTTATTGTTATCATCGGTACTGCTTATCTCTCGTTCTATTTCCGCTTTGATGATGTTAATTTGTGCTTCTGAGATAAGTTTATTTCGGAGAATAGCTCTGTATTGGTCTGCTATTCTCTGTTGTGACACTTGTAGGTTTGGATATTCCCTACAAAATTCGGCATGAAGCTGTTGTCTATAGCCGATTGTTTCTCGTCCTAGTTCAGTCACCCTATAAAAAATGCGCATTACTGTTTCGTTCATGGATGTTGTCCATTTCATGCGCTGTCTCGGAAGTCCCGTCTGAATGAGCGCTGGCTGAGGTTCCTGCGCAGCACCTTTGGAGGGTGGAGCTCTCGTTGTTTAGCTCTCATGTTGTTGTTGGGCTGTAGCTTCTTGTGCGACAGGGGTTCGCCTCCTCAACACCCTGCCACTTGAAGTTTGCGATGTCGAAATGTTGCTCCCCCCAGAATCCGTGGAGCAGACCGCTTCTGCGGTGTGGGATTCTGGACCATGTGTCCTACCCACATTATTATTATTATTATTATTATTATTATTATGTATCTATGTATTTAAATGTTCGTGTGGTAAAAACATGAAATAATCAAGAAATGGAAAAATCGATGATATTTATTTTTTAAAATGATAAAAAAAATTGCATAGAGTGGGGATCGAAATCCCACCTCTCGGAACCCTGGTAAAGCGCTTACCTAGTTGCGTCATGGTGGCTGATGTAAGAAAGTTTCTAAAAGAGTATCGCACTTAGCAACATATAAGGTGTTGCGACTTTCAAAATGTGCGATGGTTTAGGAATTTCTTTAGACGACCTTAGTAGGTTTTAAGGTAGGGTTAAGTCTTATCAAAATCGGTAACGACAAGGTCAGGACCTCCTCTTGTGAGACGATAAACAACTTCAGGGCTTGTCAAGTTGTCTGCGCTTTGCTGTGCTAGGCCACCATACAATAGAGGCGAAAGCATATGTGGCCTTCTTGATTTGAGTCTCAATATGATCATTCCAGCTCAGTGGTAAGTCCAGAAATAATCTCAGTTATTTGACTGTTCCAAGTTCTTCCCTATAGCACCATCGCTCCGCGATCCAGAGGTCCCACATAATTGGTCCTTCTAGGTCCCAGATATGGCAACCAGGACACAAAATGACATCGGCGTAGGCCTGTGTATACAAAACAGCATTATTCAGTTTCCTCAGCAGGCTATCCACTACAAAGTTCCACAGCAAAGGCGATAGAACTCCTCCCTGTGAAGAGCCCCTACTTAACAGTACTTTAACAATTACATTGGTAAACTCAGCATATATTAGTCTCTGAGTTAACATTGCTCTGATCCATATGACTACTGTCGGTTCAGAGCCTCGTCGATTTAGAGTATTGCATATCGAATCGTAAGATGTGTTGTTAAACGTCCCCTCGATATCGATATAATTACCTAAGGTGGATTTTCCAAGCAAATTGCAAAGGGAGATTGCACCATTATTCCTTCCTTGATGTGTCGATCCACCAACTTTTTCCAGTGTCTTTAATAAGAAACTGGTCAGGCTGATAGGGCGAAAAGACTTAGGGTTTCAGTAGTCTGTTCTTCCTACCTTGGAAATAAAAATCACTTTTGTTTTCCTCCACGCCATCGATATGTGCCCCAAGCTCAAACATGAGCAGAATTTTTTCACCTAGTGGCTTATTATAGTATAGGAAGAATTTTGTAGTAAAGTTGAAAATATATCATCCTTATCACGTGACTCGAAGGGGGCAATATTTTCCATCGACCATTTTACCCTTTCATATGCCACTATCGTTTATACTAACGTCAAGTCATGACGTACTAAGGGGAATCTTAGTTTGCCTTCATATTGATTTGAACCTGGAAAGTCGACTTAGTAGCTCCCCTAGGGTCCTCTCTTCTGTCGAGCTCTAAAATTCTTCAGGAAGAGCCAGTGCTAAGAGGAGTCTTGGTTTGCTTTCATATTAATTTGAACCTGGAAAGTGGACTCTTGGTAGATCCCCTAGGGTCCTCTGTTCTGTCGTGATTTAAAATCCTTCAGGAAGAGCCAGTACTCCAATCTAGGCACCAGGATCTCTGGTTAGTATTTTGCAGATGTGGCATATATTGTATGCTCCTGCACAATTTCTTCCACATGTTCCTCTGTGATTCCCTTATTAGCTTCTTGTATTCTTTCTGGGCAGTTTGATGTTCTTCCAAGCTTATTTTGGTTTGTTATTCTAGTGCTTTTTTAAAAAGCTTCCGAACTTTTTTTCGGTAGTTCTCAATTTGAGATTTTCACCAGGCTATTTTGAAATTTATGAGTCTTCGTCTTATTTGACAGCTAGCCTCAAATGAACCCCGAAGTGCATCACTGATTTGTTTGGTAGCGATGTCTAAATCAGCTTCATCATGACCAAAGCTTAAAATTATTTTAGAAATGGCTTTTCGTTAAAAATTGATTATTTATTTTTTAGTAAATAAGAAAGCTGATGTAGAAAATTAATTGCACAAAAAAAAAGTTTAAACTTATTTAGCCAGATTTACTAAGAAGGTTTAAGACTTAGACCCGATCTAGTTGCCTAGGAAATTAGATTTTCTAGATGACCAGTTTTGTTTTTCTTATGATATTGTTTTAATTGTATTTTAAAGGTTCAAAACTTGCTTAACTTATTGTTACCCTTGTCAGTTTAAATTCTCTACCGTCAATCTAGGCCGGTTTTAAAGTTAAACCATGTTAGTGAATTGGGGAGATTATATTTAAGGCAACTTTGGTACTATTAAACTTGATTAGGTCAGTTCTTTACGAAGATTCCCGAAGCGGAGCAGTGTATTACGGCTAGCAAAAAAAAAGGCAAATTTTAATTTAATGAAAAGAAATAAATAAAATTAAATAAAAACACGCAATAATTATTTATTTCGAACTATAGAAAATTAATAATCTGTATTTTTATAAAAAAGTATAAATAAAGATAATATTAAAAAAACGCTCAGAAACAGTCATGATATCCTGGCCGATTATATTAAAAATTTTGTTAATAAATTTTTGTGTCTCCGACTTAAAAGTAGGAGCCTTTGCTAAATTAAATTTATGCGACTGTTTCGTATTAATTGAATTTTATTATACATATAGAAAATATAAAATTATATATGATAATCTCTGGTACAAGGGACATATAATTGAAGGAAAATATCTTTCTGAAGAGATTTTACCTGTGCCTTCGTTTCGGCTTTCAAGGAATGTTTATGGTTTTTAATATTTTATTCCTGATGAAGTTCTATCGATTAATATTAATTGCAGGTGATAGTGTAGCAATGGCCGAATCTACTGATTTAGTGATAACATTTATACCGATTTCGATAAAAGCTTTATTATATCAGAAAAATATTGTTTCCAGATTATTCCTAAAAATAATGGAGGAAGAAAGAAAACTCCACTTGTTTCTCGACAAAGAGATAGTACTGCTCTACACTGAGAGTGCGAAAGTTGTCAAAAAAATAAGTATAGGCTTATTATTAGTTTGTATTATTGACACAATGATATATATATTCCGGCTAATTTGCTTATATACTTAAATGAGTCATCAGAACAGATAATCCAAAACGAATTGCTAGAAAAACCCGTGGCGTTTCCAATATGGTTCCCGTTTAAAGAGAGGAACCATGTAGTGACAGCATTTATACTAAATATGGTTTGTCGTATTGTAATTGCATCTTTATATTGTGCCTCTCAAACCGTATTTTTTACACTATGACATTCACTGCTTCTGAGTTAAAAATTTTTCATTTTTTCATACGACGCCTCGACAGTAACAGTGACAAACAACAGCCAGGGGACTATCATATCCAGTTAAAACAAATTATTGAAAAGCATGTATTTGTGATTAGGTAAGTAAAAAATAATGATATTTAAAAAACAATTTTTTTATATTCATGAGACTGTGGGAGTTCGAAAATGATTCTTGATTCATTGAGAACAAAGATTTTTATACTTTGAAGAATTTTGACTTTGAGTCCTGATAAGAAACATATTTGCATTGTAGAAAATACTTGGTAACTTAAAATTAGTATGTAAACAGCCTTATTTAGCAGTACTAATACTAAATTCCCGTGTGGGGTTGCTAGTCCTCCATCGGGCGCCTTCCCAGGTGGCGGATAGGGGAATGCCTCCCAGATATGGGTGGTACCGGGGAAATGAAATACCCGGGGTGGACCAAAACTAGCATTGAGCAGTGGCAGCTGGCTGCCTCAAAACTGATTATGAGCAAGGGTTCAAAGAATTTCACTGGTCATGATTCAGACAGCAAACGGCGGAGTGGTACCCACAAAAAGGCGTCTGCACAGCGATGAGGAAGGCAAGGGGAAACCACCTCATCATATTTCCCTAGTAATCGTAATGGCTGAGGAAGATGACAATTTACAACGTACTAATCATGGTTCTCGGAGACCAAGATTCGGCAGGGGAAGTGACAATAAGGACGGCAGGGCTTCCCAGGTCGTAATCCAGCGAAATCCCTGTCTACTGGAAATATACAAAACAAATCTTAAAATTGCAACATGGAACGTAAGAGGCATGTATGAACCTGGAAAATTGAGAAACATTCAACGAGAAATATCGAGACTTAAGATCGACATACTGGGTATAAGCGACACAAGATGGGTCAGCTCTGGAGAACTCAAGTCGGAGAACGGAAGAATCTATTACTCTAACAGCAGCGACACTCAACACAGATATGGAGTCGCTATTATTCTTAGTGACAAGGTAGCAATATCAGTAATAGGATTCATTCCGGTATCCGAAAGAATTATAATGCTACAGCTGATAACAACCCACGGCAAATTAAATCTATTACAGATTTGTGCACCGACTGCTGATAAAATGGAAGACGAAATATAAAACTTTTACAATGAGCTCCAACAGACACTACGCTTCACAAAATCTAGAGACATTACTGTTGTAATAGGGGATTGTAACGCAAAAATCGGCCAGGGTAAATGTGATTCCATTGTCGGGCCATACGGCCTTGGAGTGCGCAATGATAGAGGAGACCGTCTTATAGAATTCTGTCAAGAGCATAATCTAGTAGTAACAAATACCTTTTTTAAGCTACCTAAACGTCGTCTCTATACATGGAGGTCACCAGCTGATAAGGATAACAACATAGTTAGAAACCAGATTGATTACGTCTTGATAAAATACAGATATCGAAACGCAGTACATTCAGTAAAGGCGTACCCAGGTGCGGACGTATTTTTGGACCACAATCCCCTTATCGCTAAATTCCAACTTAAATTAAAAAGGATACAAACAAATCATAACATCAAAAAACTAAATATACACAAATTAAAATCAGAAAAAATGAAAGAAAAGCTGAGACAAGACATCAACACAAACTTAGAAAGAAAACAAGGCAAGCCTGGGTTAAACGATGACAACGTTGAACAACAGTGGCAGTTATTCAAAACGTCAATTATGGAACCAAGCAAGAAAGTACTTACAACATCAAGATACAAGAAAGAAGATTGGATGACAGATGATATTTTGGAGTTGATAGATGAAAGAAAGAAACACAAGACCAACAAGACCCGATATCAACAGTTGCAAATTCAAATAAGAAGAAAAATAAGAGCAGCAAAAGAAGAGTACCTTTCTGGAAAATGCAAAGAAATAGAGGAGTTGCAAAACAAATACGACAACTTCAACTTGCATAAAAAAGTCAAAGAACTAGCTGGAATGGAAAAGAGAAAAACCTCAAACGTAGTGCTAGACAAAGAGGGAAACATTTTTATGGACACACAACAAAAATTATGCAGGTGGAAAGAATACATAGAAAAACTATTTGAAGATCAAAGACAAGAAAATTCTTCTATAAACAGTCTGAGCGGTGACATGGGGCCTGAAATTACTAAAGCAGAGGTCATTTATGCATTAAGATCGATAAAAACTAATAAAGCTGTTGGTCCAGATGAAATGCCAGGTGAGTTGTTGAAGCTGATCAATGACAAAAATTTGGATTTATTGGTGAGATTATTTAATACAATTTACACGATTGGAACCATTCCCCAAGAAATATTAACATCAACATTTATATGTTTAGCAAAGAAAGCAAATTCAAAAGAATGCAGTGACTATCGAACAATCAATCTCATGTCACATACTTTGGAAACCCTTTTAAAAATTGTACACGCTAGAATACATTCCAAATTGGAGCTGGATATTAGTGACACACAGTTTGGCTTCCGGAACGGGGTGGGTACAAGAGAAGCATTATTTGCTTTTAATGTGCTTACTCAAAGATGCTTGGATATCAATCAGGACCTCTATGTCTGCTTCATAGATTACAACAAAGCTTTTGATAGGGTCAAACATGACAAACTGATAGAGATACTCAGAAGCAAAAATTTGGATGAAAGAGATTTAAGGTTGATATCAAATCTGTATTACAATCAGCGAGCGGCAGTAAAAATTGGGCAAGAAATGTCCGGAGATGTGGAAATACAAAGGGGAGTCAGACAAGGGTGTATATTTTCACCCTTACTATTTAACGCTTATTCTGAAGAGGTCATATTGGAGAGTCTTGAATCTGAAACAGCAGGGATAAAAGTAAACGGAGTTTTAATCAACAATATTAGGTATGCAGATGACACCGTAATAATAGCTGATAGTTTGAAAGATCTAGAAAGGGTAATGAATAAAATATTAAGAGTTAGTGGAGAATATGGACTCTCTCTTAACACGAAAAAGACCAAGTTCATGATAATTAGTAAAAACAATACCAATAATAATGAAACCCTAATGGTAGGAGGCCAGCACATAGAAAGAGTTAAGAAGTACACTTACTTGGGAACCCTAATAACAGAAAATAATGACTATACCGTCGAAATAAAAACCAGAATCGAGAAACCACGTGCCAACTTTTTTAGAATGAAAAAGGTTATCTGCAGCAAAGATCTAACGTTAGCCCTGAAAATACGACTAACTAAATGTTATGTATACAGTGTTCTATATTATAGAATGGAAGCATGAACACTGAATCGAGAGGCAATGAGAAGACTTAACTCTTTTGAAATGTGGACCTATAGAAGAATTCAGAGGATTTCGTGGGTGGATCGAGTTACGAACGCCGAAATGTTGAGAAGAATGGGGAAAGAAAAGGAAGTCGGGATAACAGTAAAATAGAGAAAACTGCAATATTTCGGACACATTGTGCGGGGAGAAAAGTACAGCATCTTACGGCTCATAATACAAGGCAAAATAAGTGGCAGAAGAGGCGAAGGACGACGACGATTTTCATGGCTAAAAAACCTAAGGGAATGGTTTGGATGCAATTCAAAACAACTATTTAGAGCAACTGCATCAAAAATTAAAATAGCTATTATGATTGCCAACCTCCGCAATGGAGAAGGCACTTGAAGAAGAAGAATACTAAATTAAAATCGCCCAACATTATATCAAATGAATGTAAGTGAATACGATCCAATGATGAAACTGTATTGAAGTGGATTATATCAATGCGAATTTCCTTTTTGCTCAGCTGTTTCGTTGCCAGACTGTGCTGAGAGCTGTGACCTTATACAGGGTGTTTATTAAACATACGGCAAAAATTTAAGGTGTTATTCTCTGGACAATTCTAAAGATATTTTTTGATGATTTGTGAAATGACTCTTGGTTTCAAAGATACCAAGTTCGTTGCGAGTACTTGCAGATGACATAAAATGTAAGTCGATTTTTAATTTTTTTTAAAGGTTTTAATAGAGAATAAAAAAAAATTTCGACTTTATTAAATTCAGTGCCATTTTTGTAGAAAAGTTTGTGAGAAAATTCTGATCAGACAGTTTTTAGAGTTTTACAAGAGGTTTAAACTACTTTTTTAAACTTTGACCTAAGTGCATTTTTGACCAAAATACGGCCCTTCTTACGAAAAAAATGACTTCTTTTCAATGTTTTGTATATTCTTTACTGAACTAGATAGAGAAAAACTTCAAACAGAAGAAATGTCTGTTTTTACATGCAGAATGACCTTTATTAGTTCCGAAATGTTCTCCGCGAATTTTACTCTTTTAAATTTTTTTGATTTTTCAATTTTTTTACGATAATATGTTGGCTACGACTGTTCACTCAGTATGATACCGACGTGTAATTTTCTGACAATTTTGAAATGTTTTTACATGGAAAATTATTCAATCTATTCCTATTGTTATATGTAGTTTAGTTGTAAACAGTTAATTCTATGATAAATAATTCAAAATTGGAAATCACGTAGAGAAACCCATGTAAAAAGATTTGAAAAATTATCAGAAAATTACGCGTTGGTGTCATACTGAGTGAATAGTCCTAAACACCATTTTATCGTTTTTATTTTCAAAAAAATTGAAAAAGTAAAAAAAAAATGAAAAAATTTAAAAAATAAAATTCGCGGAAAACATCTCGAACCTAACCTAATGTTTTCTTCTTGAAGTTTTTCTCTATCTAGTTCAGTTAGGAATATACAAAACACTGAAGAAAAAAAAGGCATTTTTTTCGTAAGAATGGCCGTATTTTTGTCAAAAATGCAGTTCGATCAAACATTTAAAAAGTAATTTAAACCTCTTAGAAAACTGTAAAAACTGTCTGATCAGAATTTTCTCACAACTTTTTCTACAAAAATGGTGCTGAATTTAATAAAGTCGAAATTTTTTTTTTTTTTTTAATTTTTTATTCTCGATTGAAACCTTTAAAAAATTAAAAATCGACTTACACTTTATGTCATCTGCAAGTACTCGCAAAAGCTTTTAAATACTTTTTTCAGAATTGTCATGCGATGATTCCTTGCTGAAATATAGAACTTTGAAGTTTTACTTATTTTTGCGTAGACATGTCAAAGGTGATTGACGGGCAGTATATGTCATCGAAGGCTTTCGGGCATCCCGTGTATGTGCTGAGTCCCTCTCAGGCCTGTAAGGCAGTAGACTTTTCGGTGAAATATCATTCACCATTTTCAAAGCTCACTGCATGGTGTCTACGAGCGAACTGACGCTTGCGAGTCGGGTGCTGTCGGTCCTGTGTGTACGTTGGACGCGTTCGTTTTCCGAATGGTTCTGGCGAATCAGGTTACGAGATCTGCTGTGCGTCATCGGCCCCGTTGCCAGTGTTTGGGGTTGCGTTGCCGAGTTGTAATCTGTTTCGTTACTAAGTGATACTGGTTGATGTTTTGAAAGCAAATTCTTCCAAGTATTAGCCACTCGCTGGCTATCATCTCTGCTATTTAAGTTGTTGGACCTCTTTACAATTTCAATAGCTTCCCTTATAACTCTTGGGGACAGGTTTTCACGTTTCGATAGCATTTTTGTTCCTAAGTAATTTATCTTATGTCTTGTGTTTAACCAGTGTTGAGCCAGTGCAGAAGAAGTTGTTTTTTGCTTGACAGCGTTTATATGTTCATCTCTTTTGGCGTTTATTTTACGGTTGTTTTGGACTACGTAAGATGAGCTGCATTCTCCGCATGGAATTTCGAATACTCCCTGGTTTTCTAGAGGGATTCTTTCTTTAGGTGTTGGCAAGAGATCTTTTACTCTGCGGTCTTGCGTGAAAATTGTTTCAATATTGTGTCTCCTGAGAATTTTTGCGATTTTGTTTGTGGTGCCTCTTACATAAGGAACAAAAGCCTTAGAGCTTGCAAATATTCAATTTATAGGCATCATAATATCATTTTCCATAAGTGTCTCTCATTAGTTCTTTAGAATAAAACCATTTCATTCGTTGCATTTTTGGCCTTACTATGCTGCAACCCTCGTAATTCTACCAATGTACGGATATTTTTCTATTGTACGGGATTTTATTTAATGGTAGCAAAATAAACATTGCGTGCATGGAATAACTTTTTTTCTGACTTTCCTCTCCAATAAAATATTTTTTTTCAATTCATCTAGTATCTACATTACTTTTCGGGAGTTGTGTTGATCAATTTGTTTTTTCCGACTGATAAAGTTACCTTTAGTTAGTAGTGCTATTTGTACAGGGTGAGTCACCGATTGGATGAAGTAAGTTTGTGCCTTTTCGGTGAAATTTATAAAGAAACTATATTTATTGTTTGATACAGTTTATTTTTACGCAGATTTTAAAAATATTTAGGACTCTACAGGGTGAGCCAAAAAACTAGGACAGCATAAAGTTGTATTTTTTTAAATAGAACACCCTATATACGAATCGTATTTTCGATTTAGCTTATAATTTTAAATTTTTTTTATTAAGGGTTTACTATAACAAAACTTTATAGTTTCTGAGATAATTAAGTTTAAAGAAAAAAAGTCACATTTTCAAGCATCAATTCAATCCTAAATAACGTTTTCAATTTTGTGACAAATATATTCAAATTTGGAATTTAGCAAGGCCAAGGATAAGTTAACATAATTTTTACCTAATATTTGCAATAAAAGCTACAGGGTGTTGAACACATCGGCTCAAATTTGAACAAGTTTAAATGGATAAATATCTTTTTTTTTTAAATGGTACAGCCTGTATATTTTCATGTTATTTAATAGAGTAATAAAAACCCTAAAAGTTTTGTTCAATATATCCTATACCTATTTATAATAATTTTTGAGATATTTCAGTTTTTCTTATTTTCCATACTTTTTTACAGAAATAGTCTTCATTATCATAGTAGCTATGGCAAAAACAATGTAAAAGAACATTTTTCTGTGTGTCAAATTTATAACCGCAATCGCTTCTTTTGGTTTTTATGTAGTGTAGTTTGGTTTTTTTTGCATTCATCTTACATTGTAAAATGAATTTTCCAAAGAATGAGTTAATAGATATGATTTATACATACAATAGGAGAGGCTCAAAAAAAATTGCCTTCTTGCTCAAAGAATTTACAAAATGAAGTATCCTGATCGACGCCAGCCTAATACCCATACTTTTCAAAACTTAATGCAAAGATTTGATTCTTCTGGTACTGTTGATTATCCAAAACATAAAGTGGTCAACAAACCAGTAACTAATGAAGAAAAAGAACTACAAGTATTGTTAAATGTTCAGGAAAATCCTTATATTGGTAGCCGTCAGTTAGCAGCATTATGTGAAACATCACAATCCACCGCTAATCGTACTACCAAGAAATATAGGTATCATCCATATCACATGGAATTACACCAAGAATTGCATGGACAGGATTTTGAAAGTCGTGTAAACTTTTGTCGTACAATAAATGCGGAGATTCAATTAAATCCAAATTTATTATGCAAGGTAATGTTTAGTAATGAAGCTACTTTTAGAAGTAACGGTGCCGTAAATAGACGCAACATGCATTATTATGCCACAGAAAACCCATTTTGGATTAGAGAGGTGCAACATCAAAACCACTGGTCATTAAATGTTTGGTGTGGTATTCATCATAATCGAATTATTGGACCCCACTTTTTTAATGAACCACTAAATGGCCATAGTTACCTGAACTTTCTACAAGAAGAATTACCCAACTGCTTCAAGGTCTCGATAGGGATGAGCTCGACAGTATGTGGTTCCAGCATGATGGTGTGCCTCCGCATTACCATCGTGAAGTTCGTGCGTTTTTGGACCAGCGATATCCGAAAAAATGGATTGGACGTGGGGGTTTCATTGAGTGGCCACCAAGGTCTTGCGACATCACCCCATTAGATTTCTTCCTATGGGGTTATATTAAAAATAAGATGTATGTTAATCCACCAACAACAGTGGAAGATATGCGAAACAGGATTAGGGATACCTGTAGAACAATTACGCCACTAATTTTGTCCAGGGTCCGAGAAAATCTGCAAAAAAGACTAAATTTGTGCATTGCACAAGAGGGTCGTTTATTCGAACACTTATTAAAAAGAAATAATTAATCTCATTATTTAATAGGTAATTTTTTTGTTTCAATTTAGTATAAAAGTAAATATGTATTTGCCTTGTCGTTATTGTTGTGTTAATTTTTTCACATTATGTTTAATTAAACTATTGCCGTTGTAATATAACGAATAATGTATTTCATCATATTTAACCACATTCTGTTTGTTTCTGTAGTTTTTTTTTATTATTTTACATGGCTACTATGATAATGAAAACTATTTCTGTAAAAAAGTATGGAAAATAAGAAAAACTGATATATCTCAAAAACTATTATAAATAGGTATAGGATATATTGAACAAAACTTTTAGGGTTTTTATTACTCTATTAAATAACATGAAAATATACAGGGTGTACCATTTAAAAAAAAGATATTTATTCATTTAACTTGTTCAAATTTGAGCCGATGTGTTCAACACCCTGTAGCTTTTATTGCAAATATTAGGTAAAAATTATGTTAACTTATCCTTGGCCTTGCTAAATTCCAAATTTGAATATATTTGTCACAAAATTGAAAACGTTATTTAGGATTGAATTGATGCTTGAAAATGTGACTTTTTTTCTTTAAACTTAATTATCTCAGAAACTATAAAGTTTTGTTATAGTAAACCCTTAATAAAAAAAATTTAAAATTATAAGCTAAATCGAAAATACGATTCGTATATAGGGTGTTCTATTTAAAAAAATACAACTTTATGCTGTCCTAGTTTTTTGGCTCACCCTGTAGAGTCCTAAATATTTTTAAAATCTGCGTAAAAATAAACTGTATCAAACAATAAATATAGTTTCTTTGTAAATTTCACCGAAAAGGCACAAACTTACTTCATCCAATCGTTGACTTACCCTGTACACTTATATTGGACTTTGTACATTGGGAGGGAAGGAGAGTTTCCTCAGTTTGATCTTAATTAAGCCGAATTGTAAAAACTACGTAACCTCGACATTTTTACTCCAATAGTTGAAGTTTTTCAGCTCAAGTTGCAATTGTTCATTTTTTGGTTCCGCGTATTTATTACCTCACCTTTTGTTTCTGGCTATTGTAGCTGTTATTTAACAACGTCTTAGTTGAAGGATTTACTTCACAAGGCTTGGGGATTCTCAAAATCCTTATAGAGGCTCTCCTTTCGACCAGAACTTTTACGTTCACCGGCCAACTGTGAACCTCAAGGGTTCTTTTAAGAAGCTTCTTCTTTCACGGAGTTTCTTCTTTTACGGTCTTCATCTTTCATGGACTTCTCTTACGGACTTTTTCTTCTACGAAGTTTGTTATTTACGAACTACTTCTTTTTAGAAGTCTATCGTATGTGTTCAGTTTTACAGTACTTGTATACAGTCCTTATGCGGTTCTTGTAGAGATACTTCTTCCCATCACGAAGCTACAGTCGAGAGTCGAGACTGCTCGGGTATCTGGGAAAATTGCTTGCATTTGGACAACAAGATACGCAACCTGATTAATTGTTTGGCTTCGGGCATTGACCACCAATCAACGTTCGCCATCTAAGTCTCAGTTTCCGATTTGTTCTATAAGGAAAACTAACAGGACTGATGGTCGATGGTCGGAGCTATATAGATTTTTGTCTGAATTTTACTTTTATTATACATATGTGAGGCAGTTTAATTAGTAAACATGATCATGTTTTCCATCTGCAGAGTAATATTTAGGGGTTATACTGTAATTTACTACTATTTATTTATTACTTAAGCTCGCAGATGTAATCTCTGGTTAGCGCATAACTCTTAATGGTATATTTATCCCCATTGCTTGTATCTCCAAAGTTTGAGCCTCTCACCGGTACATGTATTTGTAACTCAAGTATCAGTTATTAAATGTGGAATATTTATTTAATTCTTTTATTTATTTCTTTATTTATTTTCTTTGGGATGGATACTGCAGAAAAGATACCGCGACAACCAATGACAGCTTGTACTTCAGCTGGTTTGGAGCTGCTGGCGTCCTAATTAAACGAACCTCTCTCTGGGCAGTCGGTGATTTGCTCACTGAACCCACCTGCTTTTTTTTCAGGGCCGCTTCTAGCAAATTCATCCTGATTCCTTTTACGCTCTGTCTTCAATTAGAGGAAGAGTGTAGCAACCTTCAGTGATCTCATTAGATCGCTCAGCCATGTCATCTGACTGAGGATGTAAAGCTGCCATCCTGGTTTTATGAACGTTAAGTAGTTCTCAGAGTTTTTTAAATAGCTTAAATTTAAAATTACGTCCTTGATCAAAATATAGCTCCAAAGGAATTCTAAATCGTCTGAACATATTGTGGGCTAGGATGGTAAATACCTCAGGCCATTTACTGAAGTAATCAATAGCAACCACGATGTATGATCTAGCCATATCAATAGCTATTCATCTAAAAGACATCCCAACATTATACTTCTTCATTTTCCACTTAGATCGTGTACTTGGACCTTGGTCAGCTGCACATTTAGAGCATTATCTACACCATGATTTTGTGTTTCGACAGTAGTTATCCCAGTAAGCTATTTCTCGAAATTTAGAGTTTAGTTAATTCCTAAATAAGCACCAAACTTTCCGTTATGAATTTATTTTAAAACTACTGGGAATTTGTTTCCGGGTACTACCAACTGAATTATGATTTCCTTACCATTGACACTCTCCGAGAATCTCTTTGTAACCAGTCTCCAGTCAGCTTCAAAAGTTCCACCGAGCCTAAAGAGATATTTTACTAACTAGGACGTTTTTCATTATCTTCTTTAAGTTGAGGAAATTGTGCCAGATCTGTGTCCTCAGGTTGCTATTTTCTCATCTGAGTTGCACTCCACTGTGAATCAACCACAAAAGTGACAGAATAGGAAGCCGTTCTTTTTGTTCGGTTTTGCTACAACGCTTGCACTCTTCTTTACATGGTCTTCGTGACAAGCATCTGCGTTGTTATGCTGTCTTCTCGGTTCATGTTTAATTTTAAAATTGTACTTTAATACTTTTTGGTTTCTTTAAGTTCTTGTGGCTAAAGATGTTTCCAGTTTGTCTTGAGCTGTTTATTTAGTCCATTATATGATGGCTCGTATAATGTACGATTTCATTTGAGTTAATTAATGGCTTAATTAACCAGGTATTTACCACGTTTATTGACGTTTTGAACTTATCCAGTGTGGCTTCCAGAATTCTTATTCATTCTTCCGTAAATGGTCTTGTATGTGAGTTCCTTTATTCTGTTTATTCCTTCGGCAATGACTCTGATTGGTTCGATATTATGGTCCTTTTACAGATTAAATTCGATGCCAAACGTTATGATGTTGATCTTTTTGTAGAAGGAGAATACATGTTGACAAATCAAGTCCCTACTCACAATGAAGTCATCTTCTATGTCGGCAACTAACACTAAATGTCCAAGTTTACGCTCCACTAGCTTTTCTCCAATCACATCAGCTCCTCCTCCAGTTACAGTTCTGAATGTTACTTTGCTAGACAATGGTAGAATTTTATATTTATACGGGTTAGAGAGGATAAGCATTGACTTTCTCTTCGATTATAGTGCCGGCGGTTATTTTTAGGCTGCGAATAGGAATAGTTCTCTAGACTTTTCGATACCAGTCAACACTTGCCGCTTAATATTGACAAGTTTAGCTTTCTTGGTTCTCTTCTGTGCGGTCTCTGAATGGTGAACGAGACTTTAATTGTACCCCATATTCCATTCCCATCTATCCAGTTTCTTCTTCTCATTCTATCTAGTTTCTTCGATAACATGAAGTGTTCAGTTTTTTAGGGGTTTTCTTTCTCCATTTCACTGCTGTCTTGACTTGAATTGTGGATGGTATAACTATTGTCGACGTTGATTTTTAAATCTTCGTTCCAATGCTGCACTGAGAATTTCTATAATACCTTTAATATAATTTGAAACGGTTATTTTGATCTCTATGCTTCTCCTTTTTGGTTACGTTCTTCTTCTTATTGGCAACTTTCGTATTCTTGTTTTTCTTTCGAACGACATTGTTCTTTTTTAACCGACTTCTAAAAGAAGGAGGTTCTCAATTCGTCGACTATGTATTTTTTTTTTTTTTATGTATGTACACCGATTATTCCGGAACGGCTGCACCGATTTGAATGAAATTTTTTACGTTATATAAAGGAAGTTGCTGCGGTGGTCCCATATTTTTTTAGATGAAATTGGTGCAGTAAAATCCAAGATGGCGCTTACAATATGGCGGCCAAAAAAATTAATTTTGTCCGATTTTCTCCAAAATTGTTACGGAAGAATTTCCGGGATTGTACCCAACGAATCTGAAATTATTTCTCAAAAATTCAAAATGGCGGATCCAATATGGCGGACAAAAAAATTTAATTTAGTCCGATTTTCTCCAAAATTGATATGGGGGAGTTTTCGAGGCGCCACATAACGATTCTAATATTATTTTTTAAAAATTCAATATGGCGGATCCAATATGGCGGACGAAAAAATCAATTTTGTCTGATTTTCACCAAAATTGGTACGGGGGAATTTTCGGGGTCGCATATAACGAATCTAAAATAATTTTTAAAAAATTCAATAGGCGGATCCAATATGGCGGACGAAAAAATAAATTTTGTCCGATTTTCTCCAAAATTGGTACAAGGGAGTTTTCGAGTTCGCATATGACGAATCTAAAATAATTTTAAAAAAATTCAATATGGCGGATCCAATATGGCCGACAAAAAAATTAATTTTGTCCGATTTTCTCCAAAATTGGTACGGGGGAGTTTTCGGAGTCGCATATGACGAATCTAAATTAATTTTTAAAAAATTCAATTTGGTGGATCCAATATGGTCTGCAAAAAAAATCTTTTTTGTCCGATTTTCTCCAAAATTGGTACGGAGGAATTTTCGGAGTCGCATATGACGAATCTAAAATAATTTTTAAAAATTCAATATGGCGGATCCAACATGGCGGACGAAAAAATCAATTTTGTCCGATTTTCTCCAAAATTGGTATGGGGAAGTTTTCGGGGCCTCACATAAAGAATCAGAAATTATTTTTAAAAAATTCAATATGGCGGATTTAATATGGCGAACAAAAAAAAATCAATTTTTTTCGATCTTCAGCAAAATTGGTACGGGAGAGTTTTCGGGGTCACACATGACGAATCTAAAATTATTTAAAAAAAATTTAATATGGCGTATCTAATATGGTGGATAAAAAATTAATTTATTTTCTTTAAATATCGATATTGGAAGGTGTTGGTGCCTACATTACTTATCTAAAATTAATTTGAAATTTAAGATAGTGGATTTTCTACGACAGACTAAATATTCGTTTGACCCAATTTGATTGGTATTTGGAAAACTCTAAGAATTAAAGAATTTTTAGTGGTTCATTTTAGGGTGATTTACAACTTTTGGTAAAATTTGTACTTTTTTGCCACTTTGGAGTCATTGCGAAGTACACTAATTTCGATTAGTTCTTAATTCAAATAATTTATGAATAGCATAATGAATTCTAAAACTAAAAATAGAAAAATAAAATTTTTATAAAAAAATGGAACCGACTTCTAAAAGTGCGCTAAAAAGTGAAAAATAACCATAAATTTTTATATGAAATTGAACTTTTTGAAGTCGGCGCCAAATTATTTGTAAATGAAATAAATAACTACTAATATATACAAATTATGGTAAGAAAGCAATTACAAAAAAAGTATTTTAAATCTGTTAATGCAAATCACATTTTGTCAAGTATTAGTTTGGCGCCGACTTCAAAAAGTTCAATTTCATATAAAAATTTATGGTTATTTTTCACTTTTTAGCGCACTTTTAGAAGTCGGTTCCATTTTTTTATAAAAATTTTTTTGGTGATATTCTTCTTCTTTCTGTTTTTCTTTGAGA
Source organism: Diaprepes abbreviatus (assembly GCA_034092305.1). NCBI lineage: Eukaryota > Metazoa > Arthropoda > Insecta > Coleoptera > Curculionidae > Diaprepes > Diaprepes abbreviatus. The sequence goes on from JASJET010000476.1 coordinate 312,174, forward strand.
TGACATAGACATTGATATCCTTTTTGTAGATGTTGTTCTTCTTGTTGGTGATGTTCTTCTCCTGTTTGTCTTTAAGGTGACGATATCCTATACGTTCGATAAAATAAAGCAATATTTTATTTATTTGCTCCATTTCACTGTGTGTTGTTTAGTATTTATATAAAAAAACAAACTTCAAAAAGGTTCTTAAAAATTCAGTTCTAAACTCTAATTTTCGATAGCACTTTTCGTTTTCAAATAGAATGTTTCATAATTTTGTCGAAATTTCGGTTCTAAGCTTCTTTCTTGTTCATAAATGCGATGATAAAGTCAATTTTTTTTATTACTTCTAGTTTCTAAAAAGAATGTTCTAAAACTTTGTCGGAAATTAGGTTATAAGCTTCTTTCTTGACGATAAATTCGATGGTGAAATCACTAGCTGTTAAAGTTTCAAAACAGAACATTCTAGAACTTTATCAGAAGTTATTGTTATCTTCTAACTTGTTAATAAATCCCACAGGGAGGTCTGTTTTTCTTTATATCTTCAGATTTATAAATATAATTTCTGGAAATCTGGTGATAACCCTCATTTTAGACACCAATTGCAATTATTTTTTGTCTCTAAATTTTTACCAACTGGCTCCAAATAATAACATCTCTTTTCACTAATAAGTTTCAGTTTTTTAATTCCTAGCTGTCACCACTTGCAATGTTCAAATACAGCTAAAACTTAAATCCTATTTTGTCTATTTATATACACCTGTAGAATATGTTCGAATAAAAGTCCAGAATCCCACTAAGAAACGCGACAAAAAATAATGACAAACTGATATAATATTTCCATAAGGACGCAGCCGTGTTCAGTCTTGCGTTCCAATATTAATGCAGTTATTGTAGACCATTTTTACCACATGGATATAGGTACACTGTAGATGATTTACCTGTATAATTTTTTAAGATTCCCCAATCATCCTTGTCTTGACATGTCTCTAACGATATTGTCAGCGTAAGCAAAGAGAGCAACCGGACTACTGTTTCGTCTCTGAATTTATTTGAGACCATCGTCCTGTTCGGTCACTTCATTCCAGAAATTATGTAATCAAGAGTGAAAATCTTCATTCTGCAGTTTTTGTGATTATTCACAAAATATAGACAGAAGGGGCCGAGAAACTTTCTTGTACATCATGTCATGATTTAAAAATATATTTTCATCGATAACAAAAGAGCCTCTTTTTTCCATTTTACTATTTCGCAATAACAGTCACAAAAATAAAACTTATATTTAACTTTCAATTTATTTATGAAAATAATAATTTAACCAGAGAAAAATAATTATGTCATAAAATATAATTATACATTTTATTGCTTGAATTACAATAACATTTATATTAAATTTATGATCCTCCTCAACATCGATAAATAGAAATGTAAAAAATTGTTAATGTAGCTAGAATTAAAAATATTAAGTAGAATTAATAAAAAATAATAAAATATTAAGGTAATTTGCTATAAATTTAAAGAATGTGACAAAATTTAGTTTTTACCATTAGTTTTTAAAGAGCAATTAACGAATTGTTCGATATTCACACAAAACGCAAATAAATTTTTTGTTATAGAGCAAAAATATTGAGAAACGACCCTTGATACCAAAATTGGAGCTTTTAAAGACAGTAGTTTTCTGTGAATTGTCTTGGCTGGACACAACTTTATTGAATAAAGCTTTCAAATCAAAATGTTTGTATAACAACATAAAATTGCTTTAACAAATACTTAATATTTATATTTACCATCTTTCGTGTCTCATATCGGAAACGACTTATCACATCCCATCCCTTTGCTCCACCCTCGACTTATTTAGAATTAGAAGTGGATATATAAATTAATAGATGTTGGTGATACTTACTGGAAATTCATTGTAACTAATGATAATAACGCAATGGTTATAAATTTCCACTATTTTTATTTTTAATATTTAAAAAATTATGGCAAGAGTTTCGACACACGGTGCCTTTTCAGATTGTAAACAAAAACTTATTGTTTACCATCTGAAAGAAGGCATCGTGTGTCGATTCGTGGTTTTTTGTATATTAAAAATATAAATAGTGGAAATTATAACCATTGTGTTATTATCAGTAAAAGTGGATATATATCTTACTTTTTAACATAAAAGTAGCATTTAATCTCTATAAAATTTTCTCTCCTGGCTTTTCGGAAAGAAGTGGTCCAACTTTCTCAAATCTCTAATTTACGGCGACAAAGACTTGTTCATCTTATGAAGTCTTTTTCAATGATTATATTTTTTAAAATTTTGTAATTTACTTACTTTTTCGGGTACTAATAGGACTAAATTCATCCTGCTCAGTGTTGAGTAAAGTCAGTCGTTTTTAAGTTTGCATCCCATAAGTCTTCTCTGGAGCATGAGACAACACATAGGGAGCAGCTGAAAAGGTGATTCATTATTTGATGCTCTCCATACTGGCAGTTGCCATCACCAGTCAACCCACATTTTACTTTATTATGATTCACAGCGGCTACCCTAGTTCGGATACGGTTAAGAAACTTCCATGAGAGCAAATTTTGTTCCTTCTGGAAGAGCTGGAAGCAGAAAACTTAAGGACTTAGGTCTGTTATAAGAAGATTTTTCAGATCCAAATATGACGTGTCTGTCATCTAAGGTCATTGAACTATTCCTGCTAATCTTATGTGCGGAGTGCCTGGATTTTGGTGAGGCAACTCCAATTGCTTCATAAAGCTCTTGAGATCTTGTTGATTTTACAGAATTTGTAGCGATCATTCACGTCTCATTTAATGCGACATCGATCCTTTTTGTGTATACAGAGTTGTTCCAAACCTGGTCCCGGTGAAAAACATAAACCACCAGCAGAATTAATTAGAACATTAAGATTAGCCTCCCACTGACCATATATGCTTTCTGCTTTCAGTTTTGGCACTGGACTCTGAAAGCAAGTATTCTATCGAAGGTTACCCTGAGGTACTTTAAGTGGTCTGTATGTTCTAAATGTACATTTTTTCAAGCAACATTTAATCTTCTTCGGACTTGGCGCGACCAGAGATAAAAAGCGCATATTTGTGTGTTTTCTGGATTGGATCTCTGAGTTATCTTTGTAGTGGGCAGATATAGTCCTTTAGAATAGGTCCCTAGTCTCCTGAAATGAATATCTTAGAACAGCAGTAGCTAAGTTGTCGGCGTACAGAAAATGTTTCGTGTAGCGTAAAATGGGTTATTTGTTCATGTATATGTTTAACGGAATAGCCAATAAGGTCCCACCATTTGGCAAACCATTTTTTGGCACTCACCATCTGCTCTTTTAGCTCTTCTATTCTGTAGATAACATACATTTTCAAAAGTTACAAGTTGCGGCTATAGTATTGTAGCCGGATGTTAAATCCGCTAGTTTTCATATTTTACTGGTAGCCACTCTCTATGTGCGCAATTAGATTTAATACTCAGTGCGTTCGGAAGAAAAGAGAACTTGTTAAAAATGGGAATATAGACTTATATTAATTCAACGAAATAAATCAATATTTTCTTATGTTTTAATTTCTCCAAACGACTTTTTTTCGGATTAGGCTCATCTGGGTACCTCCATGCTGCACTTTGGCACTTGATTTCTGAATTGTATTGAAAACAACACGTTTCGTCACCAGTCACAATGAAGAAGTGGAAGAAGTTTTTGTCCCTTGTTAAGTTCTTAATGATGTTCTTCGAATGCTGAGAACTAAAATAGTTTCTCTAATATAAATTTATTTGTGCACTCAACTGCAAATATACTGTAATACTGTTGAAATACTAATGACCTCAAAATATATGCCTCCGAGCTCAAATTGTTCGCAGGAATACCTGTCAGCAAAATGCGACTTCTAATAAAATCCAACGGCATTCAAATATATGTCTTGGAGCTTAAAATATTCACAGGAGTATCCATTTTAAAACGTCATGTGGCCCATTGAAATTTTTCAAAATGGTCTTCAGCCTCTCAACATATTAAGTAACAAAATAGCAAGTATATTCTGGCAGTTGTCACACATTTGATGAACAACCCAATCATCTGCAACTTTGCGTCTGTATAACACAAAATTTTAATTTGAAATGCTCATAGAGACCATTGATGGAACAAGAACTAAGTGGGTGGAGATGTGGTGGTTGAAGCTTCCTAACCCAGAGACCCAAGGAGGCAATGAGTCCCTCCTTACGAAGACAGCAGACAAGTTAGCTGGGTGGGACATTTCAAAGGCCACAAGCTCAAGTTTCCAAATCCTCATACCCAAGGAGCAGCTATTTCCACAAAGAGCTTGAGCCTGTTGAGTTTCAGAGACTCGCTCTACTCTTCTGTAAGCTGTTTTGGTTGGGTGGGACTCGTTGTCTCCTTAGTATGTGGAGATTGTTGCCCTGAGAATTGGCGTTATTTTGATGACTTTAAAAGGGCCAAACGATATTGGAAGTGCGTATTCCTACGAAAATTTTAACTCTATAAGCCATTAATTTTTGTTATCAGCCGCAATTTGCTGACAATTTGGGGACTTTGCAGAAAACAGCTTCTCTTTGAAAAATTTCGACATGCCAACCGACGTTTAAAAGAGGGAACATTTTAAGCCCCACAGTATATATTGCAAGGCCATTAACTTTTGCCACCAGCCGCATTTTGCTGACGATCCTTCGAATTCGCTGTAAAAGGTTAAACATCATATTATCAATAAGTCTTTTTTTACTTCTAACTGTCTTTGCAATGTATTATCATAAGAGATTATAAAAAAATAGCATTTAATTTTCAAAGTAGCGGAGGAAACTAAAACAAAATAAAATTTTTCAATTTACAAATGTACCCTATTTAAACGAACAAAAATGAGAAGGAGGATAAAAATCAATAAAACAAAAATGAGGAGGAAAAATTTAACCTTGAGTTTTATAAAGTAGCGGGGAAGATAAGATATATTGAGACCAATTAATTCAGGTTTTATTTCAGGTTCAGTTCAGGTCATCAAGTCACCATGTATAGTGGAAATAATTTTAATCAAGGATCTGGATATAGTACAAATTGTAGTGAAAATGAAAAAAGTAGTGAAATTAGTGAAAACCGTGAAAAATTAATAAATTCTAAAATTTATTATATAAATAATTCTTCATCAAAGTTTGTTTCTGTGGGAATTGGTATAAGTGATTTTGAACCAAAAATTTTAATTGGAGGTCAAAATGGATTTCACATTTATCTGAATGAAGAAAAATGGAAAAAACTTCAAAAAAATGAAGGAATAGTTTTGAATTATTTTTATTCTTCACAAGCCTACTACTGTCCATTAAAATTTGGAAATATTACAGTGTATTTTGAAAAAGTAAATCAGAATCCTGTCATAATAATTTAAAAGGATGGTAATTATGTGATTCTCGACGAAGAATCAATTGATAAATTAATTGAAGTATACGAGCTAGTAGACTACCGAATTAAAATAATTAAAAGGCAGGAACTTTCGAAATATTTTAATTTATTTAATCACTATCATTATCAACCAATTATTTTCCCATGTTTATAATGTTATAAATCTTACCCAGAATTTAAATAGTGAAAATGTTGGAACCGTTTTGGAAATTTTAGTTTTTCATTCAAAGGAATTAGAGAATAAGCTGAGAAAACAAATCAGTTGAAAAAATAATGAAATCAGTATTTATAAATGAAGACAAAAATAAAATTCATGTATTAGTATATTGGGAATTTACTTACAGGCAAGCTCGAAAAAGTGATTATCAAAAACTTTATCTTGACAGACTTAGACTTGAAAATAGAACTGAACAATCTGAAAGTTTTCTCATTAATATTTTTAATGTAAAGCATAGAAATAAGATATACAATGAAAGATTTAATGTATTAAATTAATTTATTATATTTCCGATTATTTTTTATAATAAAGAAATTATTGAAAAGTATTTGTTTTTTATTTACAAAATATATTTATTTATAAATTTATATTATTTTAGAAATAATTTACAATACATCATTTTTAGGAATCCACGAATTATATGATTTACCAAATCCCAACCATTTAACGAAAACTTTGCCTCCTTTCCATCTCAAAATTTTTTAAACAAATATACTTCAGGATGTTTAACTTTCTGTAATTCTTCTTTATAGAAACCGCCTTCAATATTTTCATTTTTACTAGCTTTTAACAAAAAAGTGGTTGGATTTGTTAATTTAACCTTCCTTATGTTAAAAATTTCAGTAAACCAATTTGGAGTATAACTTTTTTAAAAGATTCTCTTTGTTTTGAAATTCGAACAAAATCACCTCCTTTAAATTTATTGTGTTTTATATCAAATGTTTTTTTAAAATTAAATGAATTTTCCAAAATAGATTTTTCATTTCTTTTATTAACTTCAACAGGTTTGTATCCAGTAGTTCTGTGAACAATATTATTGTATTTTTCAACAATGATAGGTAAAATAGAGTTCCATTTATAGTTCCCTTGATTACTAAAATATTTCCACATTATAATTTGTAGAGTGCGATTTACACGCTCAACTATACTTGCTTTCATATTAGAGTAACTATTATAATGGTTAATTTTGTGAAAATTCATAAGCTTCTTAAAATCTTTATTGAAAAATTCTTTTCCCAAATCTTTTTGCAAATTTTTAGGTTTAGTTGATTTGTCTAAAATTCTTTTCATAGCTATCGATACATCTTTTCCTTTTTTACTCTTAAGTGGTTGAGTCCAGACAAATTTTGAAAAAGCGTTTATTACTACCAAAATATATCAATAGCCTTTATTTAATTTAGAATAAGGTTGCATTTCCACCAGATCAGCCTGCCATAAGTCATTTAGGCTTTTAACAATAGTTCGCCTTCTTCTATATCTTCTTCTTGCAGGTTTATGTAATTCATCTACAACCATTTCTTTAATATTTTTACTCATAGTACTAGAGAAATATTCCTTGATACCTTCCTTAAATATCTTATTATATTGATTTTTTTTATCTTTTTTAAGCAAATCTTCAAGTTTATGTTCCAAAGATTTAAATGATGCATTATTTTCATTTTTAATTTGCTTTATTTCATCCTCAAGGTTACTAATTCTTACATTAATTTTAGTTTCAAAAAGCACATTCCATTTTATACTTTCATTTCTCATAGTTTTCACTGTTGCATTTAATTCTTCTCTTGCATATACCATTGTATCATTAAATTCCTTTCTAGAAACTTCGGCTGCTCTTTGAACTAATTCATTTAAAGATTGTATTTCTTTGGCTAATTTCTTATTTAAATTTTTCAAATCTATAATGGTTTTTTCAGCTTTATTTCCTATTTTGTTCGAAGATTTTTCAATGTCATTTAACTTTGATGAAATTTCCTCAATTTTTAAATTATCTTTTTTAAGTTCTTGTTTTAATTCTTGAATAGCGCGAATCTTTTATCCAACGTCTTTTGAAAATTTTCATTGTCAAAGTTGTTTTTGACTCTATTTTTAGATTGTTTAGTTGTGAGATTATATCTTCAATTTTTTTACTATTTTTTACATCCAAATTTTCGATTTAAATTTTGAAAATGTAACTTTAATTTCTCCTCCAAATTTTTAATGTTTAATTTAGTTTCTTCAGAATTATTTTCAACTAAATTAATTTTCTGATTTATTTCATTAATGTTATTGCTATCTTTTTTATGAATTATGAAGTGAGCGTTCATAGCTTTCTCAATTTATTGTGTGTTTTTATTCATACCATCATGAATCTTTTGAAAATTACCTATTTCTTCCGAAACTCTAATATTAAGTTTGTCTATAAATGCTTGAAACCTTGATATCATATCTTTTATATTAATTTGTTTAACATTATCTATTGCAGAAGTATCATTTATTTTTGATTTAACCAATGTTATTTAATTTTTTATGTTATTTTCAAAACTCTTTACTTCATCATATTTCTGTTTTATTGTTTTAAAATTATCTTCACACTTAGATGTTTTTTTGAGAAAAACTTTTTAATAGTTCATCATTGCCTTTGACAATATTTTTTATATTTAATATCTTGGTATCATATTTCGACACAACATTTTCTTCACACAATTTAATCTTTTTTGAAAAAGCTTGTACATTTTCATCATTTTCGTTAATTTTCTTCTTTAAATTTATTATATCATTTTTTAACACAGGTTCAAAATTTTGAATAATTTTATTTTCAACATATATATCATCACTTTTAAAATTTGTTAATATTTTGTTTCCCACATTTGTTAATATTTTATTTTCTAAAGAAAGTACATCTACTAAATGCTTTTTTGAAATATGACGTCCAAATTTATCAATGGTCATTTTTACAATGCCATACATTAACATTTACTACATTCTTTTATATAATTATGTTGGCTTCTTTCAATTCTTCTATGAGAGATATTATTTCGTTGTTATGTCCTGTATTGCCAGCCATCATAGAGGCTACCAATAGTCAAAGTCGATCCACAAGTTCATTTACATTATCCCAATATACATAATCGGTATTAGGTTTATTAACTTTTAAAGTTATACCGGATCCTGTTTTTTTTTTTTGAAGATATTGGACTTTCTCTGTATGGAGCTTTGCGTCTTGTAAAAAAAAACTTTGAACTATATCATGTGATTCTGGATTCACCGTTTTAGTTTTTGTAATTAAGGTTCTATTATAGAAATATATTTTTGTGATCCATTTCCCTGCACCTGCTCATTTGGATCATAATTTCTACGATATGCATTGGTTATCTTTAAAATATCCATATAATTATCCAAATCTTATTTTTTATAACCCCTAGGTTCTTTTTTAAATAGCAATTTCTATAAACCTGGTGTACCTGTGTACGGTATTCCTTCCACCTTTATGTTTTTGCCAATTATTTCAACAGGTCTTTGGGTTAAGCCCAAGTAGAATTTCTCAGTTTCCACATCATGAATTATTCCATAATGGTGATCAAACTTATGTTCAACATTTCTTACGCCACCATCAATATATTCACGAGGTAGTTCATGAAATTCTGATAAATATTCTTTATATAAAGGTGTATCAATATATGTTTGAATTTTTTGTCGTGTTTGCTCTAATATAGCCGAAAGATTTCCTACCGTAGACGTTGAACCTGAAGAAGGGGTAGTTTCTGCAAATAATACTTGTTTGTTGTATAGATGGCATCTGACTCACTGGTATCCCAATCAATAATTGTTGGTAAATCTGTAGGAAGAAGTGGAGTTTTTCCTGTTTTTCTTTTTTCTGGTGTCGATGTTCCATATTGTAGTTTTTTTTGGAGTTATTCTTTGAAATATTTTTTTTTGTGGTGTTTAATAAATTTTTTTAATTGACGTTTGTAGTTCTTCCTTTAATTCAACAGGTTCAATCTTACCAATTGTTGAAATTAATTCTTGTAAGGGTTGAGTTATTGGTTTATATATTTCCTCCAATTTCGTTTGTGCCTCAAATTCTTAATTTTTTAAACTTTGATATTTTTGTTTAACAACCATTCCTGATTTAACAAGCTCTCTTGCTAAACGTTCGTTCATGATTGGTATAATTAATCTTAAGAGTTTTATTTTTTTAAGTAAATATATGAATCAAATTCTTTTCGATATCGACCAGATTTTACATTCGAGTCTTCGTCTATAACCAAAAATTCAAATTTGTCTTGCCAACATAATAAACACAACTCATTAAATTGATTGAATGACATATCAACGTTAACATGATCATCATAAATATGTTTTAAGTTGGTTCGATCTTGTTGAAATATTACAATTAAATTAGCATTGTCACGAATTAGTTGCTTGGGAATAGAAGAATATGTTTGACACAAATAAAAACAATTCGTATTTTTATGTTTTTCAAAACAAAAATAGTCTTTTACAACATTCTGATTACAACACACTATATCATCAAATATTATTATAGAGTTTGGTTTAACTTCTTTTGGTGACATAACATTTTCTTCATTTTCTGATCCATAATAACTTATTTCTTTCAGTGGTTTAAAAAGAATTCTTAAATATTCGTATTTAAGTTGATATAAAGACTTTGAATAAATATATAAATTTTCAAATCGTAAACCATTAGGATCTTCAATTAAACTAATAATTAAATTAGTTTTACCACACCCGGATGGTCCAATAATTAACCCCCTTTTACTATTGCCCTCAAAGAGTTTTTCATGCTTTCTAAAATTGTTTCTTAAAGTTTCATGATCTTTAATCGTAATAGAATAAGGTTGTTTCTCAATTCTCATTTGTATATATAAGGATGTATAAAAGTTTAGTACTTAATTAAAACTAGTCAATTGTTTATAGAATTCAAATATATATAATGACAATCTCATATAACCAACAACTCATTAATAAAAGAAGAGTCAAGAAAATAGGACATGGTTTATTAAATATTCTAATAAAAAAATTACCATTTGAATTACATCTGCCAGGTTACAATTTTTGTGGACCTGGAACAAAATTGGAAAAAAGAATAGCTAGAGGTGATAAAGGTATACATTTATTGGACGAAGCTTGCAAAGAGCATGATATTGTGTACTCACAATCAAATGATATAAAAAACAGACACACCGCTGGTAAATTATTAGCTGGGAAAGCTTTAGCAAAATTAAAATCTAAAGACGCCACTTTTAGAGAAAAAACAGCTGCACTTGGAATAAGTGGTGCAATGAAAATCAAACAATGGGTCTTAAAGAAAAAGAAGAAAAACCAATATAAAAGTTCGTGTGTGACGAGCAATACTCTTATCTCAAGCTATCTCAAAAGCTAGGCGAGTATTGACTGGGAAAAAATTTAAAAGTTTAAATGATGGTATAAAAACTGCTTTAAAAACCATAAGGAAAAGTAACGTATTCCCCCCCCCAAAAAAAAAAAAGAATTAAACCAATTCCAAAGAGTGGTGGATTTCTTCCTCTAATTCCTTTATTTGCTGATTTGTCTGCGTTAGGTGCTCTCGGAGGAGGCTCCGCAGGAATTGCAAAAGCTGATAATGATGCGAAAACTGCGAAAGAAAAGTTAGAAGAATCCAAAAGACATAATAAAATGATGGAGAAAATAAGGTAGTGGCCTTTACTTGAAACCATACAAAACGGGATGTGGATTGTATCTAAAACCCTATTCAAAAAACATTTACCTCGAAAACCACTAACAAATTATGATTTAATTAAATATGTTAAACTTCTAAAAATTCCCAACTTTTGAGGAGTATTTATGAGGGATAAGTTACCAAAAAAAAAAATAACAAGAAATGAAAGTGGAATCGTTAATCTCGATAACAATAGTGGTGATGGGACTCATTGGACAGTTTACGTAAAAAAAGGGAAGAATATAATATACTTCGATAGTTATGGTAATTTAAGACCATCTAATGAATTAACTAATCATTTTGTAAGTGATAATAATAAAAATATTGTGAGTTATACCTATAATCATTATCAGGACTATAAAAAAACGAACTGTGGTCAGTTATGTATAAAATTCCTTTATAATAATGTGTAATAATCCATTTCCACTTATTCAGCCAAAAAAATTGAAGAAATATGTCATATAGTTTTGTAAGCAGTGGTAATACTTCCATACTGTCAGTTAATTTTCATCCTCCCTTATACTTGGAAGAAAATTTTGACTATTGCATAGGTCTGGTAAATTTAGAAACATTTAATGCTATTCCAGATATTGATGAAACTAATAACCTTTTTATTTTTGATACAAACAAAGAATACAGGATACCTCCCTATACCTCACTATAGGAAAAATATTAGGCTTTAAAAATAAAGAATTAGAAGCCTATAAGGAACATGTTTCAGACTATCCTGCGGAAATTATTAAAGTAAACGTAATAAACGTCGATTTTAATATTGCTGAAGGATCATATTTAAATGGAAAACCTGTTCATATTATACATCAATTTTTTCCTAGCGTTGCTCCTGGTTTTAAAATAATTGAGTCACCTCAAAATGTTCTTTACTTTCCTGTCACTGTAAAAGTGATAGATAATATAATCCTTAATATAGTGGATCAAAATGGTGAACTCATCAGTTTTAGAGACGAAGAAGTGACAGTAAGACTACATCTTAAGAAAATAGATGAATAATGGTAATATTATATAATAAAAGCAATTAAAACCTTAATTTTTCTAAAAAATTTAACAAAAATATTCTTAATAAGAAAGACTCCAAACTCAACTCAGTTAGTAATAAATTAAACTTCCGAGGGTGAACATCTCGAAATAAAAAATTCTTGTGAGTTTAGGTTTTAAACTTAAATAAAATGGATTATTTAAATGTAAAAGAAAATATTCTCGTCGATGAATCCATACTAAGCTGGAAAATTCTTTCTTTTAATCCTTTTAATCCTACAAAACTGCTTTACAACAGACAGGAAAATATTCTTTACCTTGCAAAAGCGAACTATATTTAGAATTACAAGTTACTAAAGGGGATGATACACCACTAATTAACACCGTATTAATTAATAATGCTCCAGCATTCTTGTTTAAAGAATTGAGATATATTTTAAATGGTGTTACTATTGACTCCGTTCGAGATATTGGCATAACTTCAACTCTTAAAGGATATGTATCTTTTAATCAAAATGAAAGTGCAAAATTATAAAATTCTGGATGGTATCCAAAAGAAAACCGTAAGAGAAAATTATGACTGATGAAAAAGGGAATGTTTCCTTATGGGTACCACTAAAAATGTATTTAGGATTCTTTGATGATTATAACAAATTTATTTTAAATTTACAACAGGAACTAATAATTATAAGAAATAATGATGATACCAATGCATTAATAACCACAAGTAATGATGAAAAACCGAAAATTAAATTAACCAAGCTTTGTTGGAGAGTTCTACACCTTACAGTAGCCATCCCCCAAGAATTAGCTCTAACTAAAATTATTGATGAAAACGATGATATACTTATTACTTTCCGAAGTTGGGAATTAGTTGAATATCCGGAATTGTTAGAAACTACAAGACACAATTGGCCTGTAAAAATGTCTACAAAAGTTGAAACACCACGACATGTCTTAATTGCTTTTCAAAGGAACAGACGTAGTAATTTAAAAGAGGATATGAGCAAATTTGATTATTGCAAATTAAGAAATATAAATGTTTTTCTAAACTCTGAAAGATATCCCTACAATGATCTCCAACTTGATTTTGATAACAATAAATTTGCTACTTTATTTGAAATGTTCTCCGAATTCAGACATGGATATCCAATAGAACCAATTTTAATCCAAAAGAATTTATGGATTATGCTCCTAGTACTTATATTAATTGTTCACATCAAAGAGATTTACTACAAACTGGTTCAGAAACAATGAGGATTGAATTTGAAACAAAAGAGAAAATTCCAGCTAAAACAACAACATATTGTATTATAATTCACGATAAAGTATTTAGTTACAATCCATTAACTAAAATTGTCAAGCAACTTTAACATATCTATCATCATCTAACGACTAGTAATAAATACTAAAATATACCTAATTACTTTAGTTAATAAAAAGACATTCATGATAACACATCAAAAGTAGTGTATAAAATTCAGAGACAAAAATTAGAACATTTTTTAAGAAAAATTAAATAGTTCAAAAATATTATTGAAAACTATTCAAAAACGAAATTTATCATTAAAAAATTTGCTCTTTTAAAAATATGAGAATGATTTTGGATATACAAGCATTTAAAGATGAACACAATAAGTTTATATCTAAAGAGCTAGCAATTTTTGATGGAAGTAAAATGTGTCATTATGTTTTTAATCCACCCTATCCTTTACAAATGCTTCCACCTGAAACTTACAAACAAGTCGAATGGTTAATGAAATTTCACCACTGTATCTAGTGGAATGCAGGATATAGACCACTTCATAATTTTTCTACTATAGTTAAAAATTTGACAGAAAAAGGAGAATTTATTTATGTCAAAAGAGAAGAAAAAGCTAAATATATTAGAAAATACTGTAGTAAACCTATTATCGAATTGGATGAACAACTCATTTTAGTTAAATCAAATCCTAAATGTTTTTATCATTCCAAATCACCTTCTATATATGCACTTTCTATGTACTTTATATGTACGATAATTTTTTTATGAACGAATAACACAACTTTAAACCAATAAATATTTTTTTATTTATTTACATATCAATAATATTCATACTCCCATTAATACTAATAACTACTGTTTTGTATAAATTAATTATAATAAATCTTAACACAAATTAACTAATATTTTTAAGATCAACACAAAATTTCCAAAAATTTTTGGTATTTAAAAATTCTTTACCCACTAATGCAGCTTCTTGACATAAATTCGCATGATCTTCATATTTTGAATTAAAAAAAAATATCTTGAGCATAATATTCATCTTGACGTAGAATACATAGTGTCATTGAACATGCTTCATGCATAATAAATTCTTCATAAAGCTCGCGAACAAATTCTTCCATTTCAAATGGAGTTATAAACAAAATCGTTTTGGGTTTTTTTCACAGTCGCGATTTCTAATAACACAACTGGGTCCTCAATATAGTCTTTTAATTCAAATATTTTTTCACAGTAAATCTTCTTAATAGTTTTACGCACGAATTCTAGTAGATTTTTATCTTTAAAATATTTCTCACACAAACTTGCTATTTCTTGGGATGCCCTCGACAAATCTAAATAATAATAATCAACCCAGGGTGGATGACTTTCCTGCGCAAACCGCTTGAACTTTGCTATATTTTCTTTACATTCTAAGTAAAAATAATTAATTTTTTGTTCCAATTCATTTTCAAACGACATACTTCAACTTAACTTTATACTTTAACTAAAGTAAGTTGTGGGTTGCCTTAACTTTTATTTCGGAAATTTTAAACTAAAAAATAATACCTCCAAATCTTACATGACTTACATGATGAGAGAGCCTTAAGAAGAGGAAGAATTTTCTAACTCCTCCTCCTGCTTTTAAGGCTCTCTCATCATTATACTACTAGTGCGAAACTCGTCAATTATCTAAGCAAGAAGACTATTATATTATTCATTTAGGAAAGCAGTATCTGTGACTTAAATAATTCAGGAAAAAATATATATAAAAAGAAAGTCACGTAAAATAAAGACCGACTATGTATTATTATTACTAATCAAAATATTGATCATTGATAAGTTCTGTAGACTAACATTCGATCCCATTATTAGACCATACTAGTTTATATTGAAAGTATCTTCAATACAAGTTAAACGAGCGCAAATACCGCAAGTTTAATGTCACCAAATAAAATGTTAGTGATTCTCTGACTCCATCGTCAAACCATGGATATCATTTTTCATTAAAGGTCTCTCAAAGCTAACTTGACTAATCTAAAATTGCATATGTATTTTTGGAAAAAAAAACTTGAAATGAATTACAGAAAATATGTATAACTACATTATGTTTTAAGCAAGTGTGGTATTATTAAACTAGATACGATCAATTTTTTACGAAAAGTCATGAAATGTGTATTACGGCTTGCAAATAAAAAGGTTAACATTAATTTCTAAAAAAAAATAACTAGAACTAAATAAATTTATGTAGTAATTATATACTATGAATAGTCTATGAAAAATTAATGAATTGTATTTTTATAGAATAATTTAAATAAAAGTAAAAATTCGTAAATATTCCTTATATTCTGGCCGATGTTACTGTAGAAAATAAAAATTTGTCAATAAACATTTGTGCTTTCGACCTAAAACTAGAAGGGTCTGCTAAAATACAGTTATAAAACTATTTCGAGCTATTTTGTCCTAATTATATTTTACCATGCATATTAAAAACATAAAGTTATATATGATAATCACTGGTACATGGAACATTAAATGGACGAAAAATATATTTTTAAAGTCAGTTTACTTATGGCTGCGTTTCGGCTTTCAAGGAATCTGTATAACTTTTACTATTTTAACTCTGATAAAGTTCTTTCGGTTAATGTCAATTTTTGGTGATAGTGATACTATGGCCGAAAGTAGCGCTATGGTCATAACATACATACCGGTTTTGATAAAATTATTCTTATATCAAAAAAATAGAGTTTCAAACCTATTCGAGGAAATAATAAAGGAAGAAGAACAAATGCGCTTGTCTCTCGATGAAGAAATAGTACTGTCCTACAATCAGAATGCTAAATTTGCCAAGAAAATGAATATATGCGCAATTATATTTTCTATTATGGGCACAGTTATGTATATCCTGACTCATTTGATTATATATTTAAATGAATCATCAATACAGAAAGACCAAAAAGAATTGCTAGAGATACCTTTGGTGTTACCAATGTGGTTCCCTTTTAAGGAGAGAAACCATGCAGTGACAGTATTTTTAACAGGCACACTTTGTTCTATTGTAAGTGCATGTTTACTCGTTGCCAATCACATGATATTCTTTACACTCATGATATTTACTGCTTCTGAGTTAAAAAAATTACGAATTTTAATAGGACGCCTCGACGGTAACAATGAGAAGCAACCAATAGACCACTATTATATTCAGTTAAAGAAAGTTGTTAAAAAACATGTATTTATCATGAGGTAAGTAAAAAAATAATTATAATTTAAAACACATTTTTTTATTTTGTTAAGACTGTGGGCGTTCGAAAATGATTCTTGATTCATCAAAATAACGATTTTTATAATTGGAAAATTTTTGACTATGAGTACTAATGAGAAACATACGATATATTTATATCTCAAAAATTACTGAATACATTTAAAATTGAGTGTAATAAATTTTCTGAAACCTTTACCAACTTTTTATTTTTATGACCTCCAAGTTGGATTTTGCTCATTTTGAGAAAGTTCTCTTTAACTTGCCGACAATGTATCAAACGTTTTTTAAGAAATCAGACTTAAGGTAGATAATGAAAACGAACCTCTCCAAATTGGAGAATAATAATAAAATAGTGTACCGCAAAGAGATTTAGATACCTAACCGATTAAAGAATTTTTCTTGGTTAGTTATTTTCATTAATGAATATCAAAAAAATAACCTGAAAAGAAATATTCTAAAACATAACAAAATATTGATCAATATTAATAAAATGAATATCTCGAAAACTCAAATAGCCAGAACTGTTTTAAAAGGAGCATTATTAAATTTGGACAATATTTCAGAAGTTGTAGATTTAAACATCTTTATATAATTTTAGAATTTCGGCAAGTAAAAGTCATAATAATTAATATATGTTTAATTGCTCGGGGATATATTATATAAAATTCATGAAATTTAAATAACAGTCTGTAATCTTTCAAAACTCTAGCATTTTATATTCCTAGAAGATTTACAATTTAGATGCACGATGAAACAAGTAAATATTTGTTTGTAATGAAAAATTTACGTACGAGCATACCAATTTGAGTATTTCTATATTTAAAAGACTTGAACTTTCGACTTTCACCGACTTAATGCCAGAATTTAAGCAAATTCGTGATTATTTAAAATAAATTGCTTATATATAAGCACCAATTTTATACCTCTTTTTTTGGCAGTTACCGTGATATTTAGACGATTTAGCTTCATATTAGCATTTATAGAAATGCTGTTAATAATAATTCACTCTCGGTAAATGACTCTCCAATCAATTTAAGTATTAAAAAGATTTTTTTTTATAAAAAGTACAAATAAAAAAATTATTGTGGAAAATTTTTTATACAAGTGTAATAACTGATATGCTAAATAATCAAATTTTGACGAATATAAAAGAATATTACAGCTGGTAAAAAGAACTACAGCTAGAGAGAATTATGTTGCTTGGAAAAAGAAACGTCAGAAAATGAACTCCTATGCTAGAGGTCGAAAATATACTAAAACCTGGATAATTATTAGAGCCACCAAAATAAATGAGAGAGAGAAACTACACCTAAACCTTATTTAAGGCGAGGAATGAGTGGAATAGTTTAAAAAGTTACTAACGGAGAATAGACCAGAATACATATACTAGGATGCAAATACCACAATCATTAATCTATTAAAATGGCAGTAAAAGGGAATGCAAGAACCACCGAAGTATCTCATTTACAAGTACCCACAACAGACGGTAGAAATATATTACTGAATAGGAATATCAAGAATATCAGAAGGAAGAAAAAAGTGGATTCAGAGCAGGTCGATCGTGCAGTGATGAGGTTTCCGGTTTAAAAGAGATAATTGAGAAGAAACTCGCTACCAACAGAGATGTGCACCTAATCTTTATTGACCTCCAAAACATCTATAATGCAGTTCTAACAAAAAAGCTTTGGGAAGCGCTTTAAAAATCAAACATCAATTACACCGTAGTGAAAGCCCTGCAAAACCTTTGTGAACAATCAACTTTAAGAATAAAAATAAAAAATAAGTTATCGCAACAATTTACAGTAGCAAAGATGCTAAGGCAGGGATGCTGTATATCCATCCATGTTTAAATTTTATGTAGCTGCTGCTTGACAGACATTAAAAAAGAAAGTTTGAGAGTATAAGTATTCACCTCAATGAGAATAGGTGCATATATATCTTGCAATTCTCAGATGATCACGCAGATATGGAATATATGCTTTGGAAACGAATTGAAAAGTACAGAGATGGGGTCTAACGGAAACATAGGGAACACCAAATATCTACGCGTGGATGAAAACCAGAGCAACTTAAAACTGAAAAATGATGAAATATTAACATGTAACGAATATAAATATTTGGAAATGGCTTTTGCAATCATAGGTACAGATGATAGGGAGACGAATATAAGAATCATATAAGCAAAAAAGCTATATATTGCCTAAATAGTACACTATGGAATAAAGAAATCAACATCAAAAGAAAGTTTAACATATATGAGACAATAGTTAAGAGTTCTTTGCTCTATAGGGCAGAAACTTGGAAAATTACAGAAAGATAAAAAAGCTGTGGAAATGGCAAAAGATCACTAAGAATTTTCAGAGTAAATAGAATCGAATGTGAGGCCATAAAAGAGGGAGTGGGAATTAAGAAAACAAGACATTGAAAAATAATAATTAGCATGTTATGGATATGTAAACCGAATTCATAATAAAAGGTTACGAAGACTGATAATGCAATGAAAAGCACAGCAGAGAAAAAACAGAGGAAGACCGAAAACATGATAGAGAACCGGCTACAAAGAAGCAATGAGCCCCAGAAATTTGGAAAAAGGACAGTGGAATGATAGGAATGAATAGAACTTAGTAATCGGACAGCAACTTAGGAAGCTATAAACCGACATATATTAATAATGATATTAATAGCAATTTTTATCCTATCAAGAGGTCAGTAAGAGCAGGTGGAAGTGTGCATTTTTATGCACAATTTGAAAACAAACATTAAAATCTATTTGCTGCGAAAATATCAACATTTCTAGATTTCATTATTGTTTCTGGTTGTTATAGCCATTATTTTCACTAATCACGGGAGTATTTTTTATACATATATAAAATTTGGAATTCCAGATTATTCAGAATTAGTTCATTACGGTTAAGATGCTTTGTTTACTTTCTATGAAATGTCAAAACAAGTTTGTCTACATAGTGTCTGTTTTTGAAAAAACCTCTCCATTCACCTCCTCTTTGCACTACTTTATTTCGATCTTCAGCGTAAGTACGGCTCAGTTAACATGCATGAAAGTGTTCCTTTTATTCATAAGCAAGTATTTAGAGAAACTGGTAATTTGACATAATATGTAGTGATACCGATACATTCTACCAAATAAATGCCGGTACGTATTCATTTTAATAGCTTGCATGAAAGGTGCTGAAAAACAATTTTGCTTTAAGGTGGTACGAATGTACCTAATTGACACGTAGAGTTTTAACACACTATATAGACTAGATTGTTGAAAGTTGTAGGGTTGTTGATATAACCTCAAATGTGCTCTTTTATTTTTAAAATGGCTTTCAAAGAAGGCCAAGAAGTGGTTAAAGACTTAACTGATTCTGGTCGACCATCAGACTAACGAAAGTGTCGAAGAAGTTCAAAAATGGTGAAGGAAAATCCTCATTCAAAATTAAAAGCAAAGGCTTAGAATATGGTCATGTCTCATGACTATAGTTGCACCCTTTTAGCGGATGTTTTGGGCATGAATCACTTTACGAGTTGTTACGTAGAAGTTGAATTTTTTTCAAAAAGAGCACCACCATTAAATTGCTCAATATATGTTTGAAGGAGCCACTTTCGAATACAAATTCACGAAACACTACATATTCAAAATATGAATATATATATAATTCAAAATCCTAAAATTCTGTCTTTTATCCTAACATCTAAATGTATGATTGTGGATTTGGGTCACATCCAATTACATCATGCAACATAATCATTAAAGTTCGTATTCTTAAAATTCAAAGTAGTTAAATTCAAATCTGGCTTGACGAGATAGCCTTAAATAATTATTCACAGAATCAAAATTTAAAATATTCACGTATAAACAGGTTGAAAAGTTATCTTACTACATTCGTAACATATTTCTGTTGTAACGAAGAACTAGTAGTTTTGGTGCATCATCGGAGAAATATTATTTTCACGAGTCCTTATAGAAATATTATATCGAAGAGTCATCATTGTCATGGTTCTTGGAATTTCTATATTTGTATTCTCGCATATTTTAGTAGGTTCTATAGACATGTAAATATGGATAGGATATAAGTAGTTAGTTTAATTTGTGTTCGAATGTGAAGGTGTTAAGGATTGTTATTTATTAGTGGAAAAAGTTGTGTTTTATTTGGACCTAGTGAGCCATTATATGAAGAGAAAATTGTAATAATAATTGTGATCAGAACTGAGGATTAACCCCGGCTTTTCAGAAAATTCTATTTATAAACCCGAAGAGACAAACAAAAACCGATTTTACTGCTGAATTTGTTATCAAGTAAGAAGATAAGGTTAATTATCGATAAAGTTCTAGATCGTTCTAATTTGAAACTCAAAAAGATAACGAAAAACGAACTGTACCACCAATATTTGTCGTTAAGAAAGAAGCCAAGAAACCGAAAAATTCTGTTTTTAAACTAGGAAAAGAACGAAAAGCTCACTTCACCATGGAATTTGTCATCAATAAAGAAGCCTAAAACTGAACTTTTGACAAAGTTCTAAAACGTTTTACTTGGAAAATAGGTAAGATAGTGAAAAACTAATTTCACCAAGTCATCAAGAAAAAAGTTCGATACTGCGTTTTTTATAACATTCTAAAAGTTTGTATGGCAAATACTAGATTGCAAATAACCGAAATAGAGCAAATAAATAAAACATTGGCGGATTTTTATAGAATTCATAGAAGAACGGCACGAAAAAGGAAAACAAGAAGAGGCGCTAAAAAGAAAAACAGGAAGAAAATCGTCAAAAAGAGAAGCGGCAAGTAAAAAACGTCGCATTAAAGATAAAGACAAACTACAAATGAATGCAAGAAGTTCTTGTATAAGGACAGCCAAAATTCGATCAAATTGTATTAGATCAAAAATTAAGAAAGAGATAAGCGAAGTGCAACAAGACCTAGAGAAAGTACGATAAGAGATAGATAGTATAGAATCTAAAATGAAGGATTTTCAGATAGAAGTCAATAAAATAACTACCAGACGAAACATCTGACCCCCAACTTTATGACGGTCAAACAACTTGGAAAATGACAATTTGAAGCTGCCGCTATTGTAAACAATTGAAACTAATAAGAGATGGCTACTGCATTAGTAACTACAATTCATGGACCAGCAGTGGACTTATTGCAAACCATTTCTATGTTCCAACATAAAGAGTATAAAATTTTTAATGCCGCATTGGAAAAAATATTTGGAGATCAACATTGACGCCAGTTATATCAACGACAGCTCAAGTCAAGACATCAGATTGAGAAAGTTTGCAAGAATATGAAACAGATGTCTGATGTCTTGTTAATCGGGCTTGCCCAAGAGCTACGAAAGAATTCCGAGAAGAACTTACGTTCCAATATTTTATTGATGGGATCAGAGATCAATAAATACAGCGTTTACTAATTATAATGAAGGATTGGACAGGGCTTAAGAATAGAAAAAGCTTATAATGTATCAAAGCCAAAAATAAGTGCCGTTGCTATAGAAGAAAACAAGGATTCACCGAACCAGACATTTATTTTTTTCAGAAAACATGGTCTTTGTGACCATGTCTTCTGAAATCTTTAAGAAATTTCACATTATAGAAGAAACCAAATAGCGTGTTACAAATGTGAATGAACTGAATACATGAGAAAGGACTGTGGAGTGCGATTAAGTTCGCAATCACCTAGAGACCATACAGAAGAGAATCAGGAAAACTATAATTAGTCATAATTAAGGAGCTAGTGCCGACCTATATCGAGAAGGTCTTCAAAATTATTTCCATTTGTAGCCTAGGAAAGACCACTGATACTCTTATAACTGAAGGAAAAGTCAATGCTACACCAGTTACCATAACTCTTAACATTGGTGCTGCGGTATCTCTGATAACGTCTTGTTGAATTCCTACCTTTGTCCAAACAAGTAACGCCATTCTTCAATTCATATGACATCACATCAATACGAGTAGCCAATATTTTCCTAACCATGTGAAAATTAATGAAAGAGATGAAGTAAGATTTAACGAGCCAAAAAACGGGTGGTAAAATGTGAAAAACTCAGTGAAACTACATGAAAATCGTTCAATTATGGACTATTTGCGCAGCTTTAGATAAACTGGACACACCCTTCTCAACAAGAACTTGAAGAAGCCAAGTTTATAAAGAAGCCTAGAGATGGTTTTGAAGCGAAAGATGGTTATACCGGTAGGATGAATATAATTCGGAAAAAAATAAGTACTGACAGTGCACAATCAATACCATAGAAATATTGATAAATCGAGCAACCATCAAAAAAGGATCGCTTGAAAATGCCAGCTGAGGTGTTGGTGAAAATTCGTGAAGAATTTTCTTCTGACGAACGGATTGAAAGCCGGAAAAACACACACACACATATATATATATATATATATATATATATATATATATATATATATATATATATATATATCTATATATATATACATATATATATATATATATATATATATATATATATATATATATATATATATATATATATATTTGAAGTAAAATGCGAACAGTAAATGCAAACTTCTCTCCATCATATCCTTTCTGTGTTAGAGGTTGCACAGTTAGAATAAATTGTTTTAAACCGCAATTTATCCTATTCCACCACCGTCGAGATGATGGCCTACCTGTACCACCATACCGAGAAGAAAGTCAAAACTTACCCTCCCCGCCACAGTGATACGGCAGAGGTACATGTTTCGTCTCTACTAGACTCATCAGGGTACCGACATGCACCTGGCTGTGCAAAGGACAGATCGGAAGGAAGCATGCAAATACTGAATGCGGCTTCGCCGACCTCCCGCCGGATGGCGTATATATGTGTATGCGGCTTTCACGGATTCCTCCGTGTGAGATGCAATAGCAGTGGATATATCCACATTATGCCGTTGTAGTGCTGAAATCACATTCAGCAAACGTACAACTATATGCAACTCCGCGTATGAATGAAGTAAAATGCGAACAGTAAATGCAAACTTCTTTCCATCATATCCTTTCTGTGTTAGAGGTTGCACAGTTAGAATAAATTGTTTTAAACCGCAATTTATCCTATTCCACCACCATCGAGATGATGGCCTACCTGTACCACCATACCGAGAAGAAAGTCAAAACTTACCCTCCCCACCACAGTGATACGGCAGAGGTACATGTTTCGTCTCTACTAGACTCATCAGGGTACCGACATGCACCTGGCTGTGCACAGGACAGATCAGAAGGAAGCATGCAAATACTGAATGCGGCTTCGCCGACCTCCCGCCGGATGGCGTATATATGTGTATGCGGCTTTCACGGATTCCTCCGTGTGAGATGCAATAGCAGTGGATATATCCACATTATGCCGTTGTAGTGCTGAAATCACATTCAGCAAACGTACAACTATATGCAACTCCGCGTATGAATGAAGTAAAATGCGAACAGTAAATGCAAACTTCTCTCCATCATATCCTTTCTGTGTTAGAGGTTGCACAGTTAGAATAAATTGTTTTAAACCGCAATTTATCCTATTCCACCACCATCGAGATGATGGCCTACCTGTACCACCTTACCGAGAAGAAAGTCGAAACTTACCCTCCCCGCCACAGTGATACGGCAGAGGTACATGTTTCGTCTCTACTAGACTCATCAGGGTACCGACATGCACCTGTCTGTGCAAAGGACAGATCGGAAGGAAGTATGCAAATACTGAATGCGGCTTCGCCGACCTCCCGCCGGATGGCGTATATATGTGTATGCGGCTTTCACGGATTCCTCTGTGATAGATGCAATAGCAGTGGATATTTCCACATTATGCCGTTGTAGTGCTGAAATCACATTCATCAAACGTACAACTATATGCAACTCCGCGTATGAATGAAGTAAAATGCGAACAGTAGTGGATATATCCACTGCTATTGCATCTCACACGGAGGAATCCGTGAAAGCCGCATACACATATATACGCCATCCGGCGGGAGGTCGGCGAAGCCGCATTCAGTATTTGCATGCTTCCTTCCGATCTGTCCTTTGCACAGCCAGGAGCATGTCGGTACCCTGATGAGTCTAGTAGAGACGAAACATGTACCTCTGCTGTATCACTGTGGCGGGGAGGGTAAGTTTTGACTTTCTTCTCGGTATGGTGGTACAGGTAGGCTATCATCTCGATGGTGGTGGAATAGGATAAATTGCGGTTTAAAACAATTTATTCTAACTGTGCAACTTCTAACACAGAAAGGATATGATGGAGAGAAGTTTGCATTTACTGTTCGCATTTTACTTCATTCATACGCGGAGTTGCATATAGTTGTATGTTTGCTGAATGTGATTTCAGCACTACAACGGCATAATGTGGATATATCCACTGCTATTGCATCTCACACGGAGGAATCCGTGAAAGCCGCATACACATATATACGCCATCCGGCGGGAGGTCGGCGAAGCCGCATTCAGTATTTGCATGCTTCCTTCCGATCTGTCCTTTGCACAGCCAGGTGCATGTCGGTACCCTGATGAGTCTAGTAGAGACGAAACATGTACCTCTGCCGTATCACTGTGGCGGGGAGGGTAAGTTTTGACTTTCTTCTCGGTATGGTGGTACAGGTAGGCCATCATCTCGATGGTGGTGGAATAGGATAAATTGCGGTTTAAAACAATTTATTCTAACTGTGCAACCTCTAACACAGAAAGGATATGATGGAGAGAAGTTTGCATTTACTGTTCGCATTTTACTTCATTCATATGCGGAGTTGCATATAGTTGAACGTTTGCTGAATGTGATTTCAGCACTACAACGGCATAATGTGGATATATCCACTGCTATTGCATCTCACACGGAGGAATCCGTGAAAGCCGCATACACACATATATATATATATATATATATATATATATATATATATATATATATATATATATATATATATATATATATATATATATATTATTATGTATATATATGTATATATATATATATATATATATATATATATATATATTTATATATATATGTATATATATATATATATATATATATATATATATATATATATATATATATATACATATATATACATAATAATATATATATATATATAGTCGAGAACAGAACCTCTTTAAAAAACGGAACGTAACAAAAAGCGACGGACAACCCGTTTAACCATGTTGAAGGTGTGAAATAAAGCATACTGTTGTATCGTAGCTTGCTTCCTGGCTTTTAGCAAAAATGGCGTCGGACAAGGACTTTTCGCTGGTTTCGGGTCATCAAAACACAATGGGTCGAAAGCACGGATTTGATATTAAAAATAAAAATCGGATCCAACAATAGCAGACTGAAACTTTAAAATCATGAAAATAAATTCGAAAAACATCTAATGTGGTTCAACGCTTTAAAAATAAAATAAAAAGAATAATTGTATTACCATGAATAAAATATTGCGCTTGACTTCACGGTACATTTTAAATATAATACTATAATAATAAATACATGGATATCGATAATCGTTAAAAAGGCGAAAGTACTTTTTCCACTATGCTTAAGACTTCTTAATAAATACCAGTGCAAATAATTTGTAAGTAATATAATAGTTATTGATCCACATACATGAGTAAATAATACGACTGTAATAAAAATAATAAAAAGAACTTTTTAATCACTGCCTTCTTTGTTGACAGCTCTTTTCTTATTCTCCAATACGTATGAATTGTTATCCGAATCCTTACTATGTCAAAAACAGTGTAAGTATCCATCGACGCCAAAAGTTTTGGAACACATCCTTCATATTTTTCTCGAGAAGATTTTCAGGCAAAGTCTAGGCGATAGTTTCTTATCAACTTGTACGTTGATTTTTGTACATCTTTCGATAGTTTACCTATCGGTAATATTGCAAATGCTATGATGTCTGGTCAATGAAGTAAGTCATTTGTGGATTCCTGTTGGAATGTTGTACCAAGAATATCCTTTGAAGAATAATCTTGCTGTTTGAAGTTTGTATTCCCAAAACTTCTCTATTGCAGTTTAATGTCCGCTTCCAATAATTTGTAAAATGACAAGAACCGAAGGATCAGTTTTCGCTTTACTCTTGTTATAATGGCTGTAGCCTGAAATACTCTGTACTTATTGAGACACAGTATCAATGTTGTTGAACTGAGATGTTGTTTGGCAGAGGTAACAACGTTGGACCGATTTCGCTCCAGCCAAAGCATTCACCTAGCCATCCATCATCGTCATAGATAAGTTGTACTGTACTGAAGCTCGGGTGGCAAAGAAAATTATTATATGATGCAAGTTGTCTGGTTTGAGTTCATAATTTTCTATTTTCGTTAAAGACTTTTGTTCGGTTTTCTTAATAAATTCAAATTTCAGAGGCCCGCAATTCATAGTAGACGAGGACTTGAAATTGTACAACACAATCTGTTCTTGTTCAGTTTGCGTGTTAATACCTGATAATGGAAGTGGAATAAGAGAGGTTAGGAATAAGTTTGTATCAGAAATATTCGGATCAGTGAATTTCATTTTGTACTGGCTCTGACCTGACGTTCCATCGAAGCCCCATTTGCAAATGAAACTCATATCTACAATTCTAATTTATCGATTTGTTCAAGGGCGTCTAATTTTAAGCAATATAATTCAATCTACTGTATGATATAGTAAGCCTTGGAATTTAACCTCGGCTTTTGATATAGTAAAAGTTAGATATGCTTTTTTTTTGTATTTTACACACCAGAGTACGGCGAAAATATATTACTGCCTTTCTGTTTAGCCCAATTTTGTAATCGTTGATATTTGTTTCTCGACAATCCAATGTCAAATAGAAGAGCGGCGCACAAATATAACTGGGCGCGACGCAACCACAACACTGTTGTCTTTAACCTGACACAAAACTTTAGAAAGAAAAGACTGGCCGTTAATATTACCGAGGTTTAAGAGAAACGTTATTATAGCCAAACTTCTATTTTAAATTTCTTAACTAGAAATTATTTTGGCCGTTTCTCAAATTCTAACCCACTGAGCCCGTCTAACTTGTTTCAGATAGTTCGGACAGAAGATCGTAGGGAACGCCTACCGCAATATTACCCCCCCTAACTTCCGTGCGACACGAAAACGAGCAGTACCTTGAAAGGAATGAGAGGGTGTATTTATTTTTCGTCTAAACTTATAACGTAATCGACGGAATTTGGAATATTTAATGACCATTTGATACATTGATTGTTTTAAATACATCAAATAGTCGAAATACAAGAAAATTAGTTTTTGTTGGGCGTTGAGCGTAAAGAAAATTGATATTTCTGTTACAAAATAAACATTTATTCTAATAAAAATACTAGTGAAACGCAACGGTAATTTCTAAGTAAATAAGCTAATAGACCACTTTAAAATTAAAAATCATTCTCAAAAATAAACTTTTATTCTGATAAAAAATAAAAGTAACACGTTCAGTAATTGTAAATAAATAAACAAATAATTAAATTCAATTTAAATCAACAAAAACATCTAAAAGTCTACAAGAGGTGTTCAAACAGGCCTCCACTTTGAGCGGGACTATTGTAAAATATGGTTCGCGTATTTGCCAAAACTTCAGGGGTTATATTCCTATTAGCTTTAAAATATTCCGAACTGTTCGAGCGTTCATATCAAGTTCTTAGGCAATTACGGTACTATTGCAAGGAAAATTAATTTCTGCTAAACTACAAATGTCAGTCTCCCCGATTTGCTCGTTTTTCAGTAATTTGAGGAACCGGTTGCTCCTCATTATTATCAGTGCATTTTTTACAAATTTTTAGACAACCAGTTGTCTCAAATTTTTTAATAATTTCCGAAATTCTAAATTTTCAAGGAACAGGATGATTTTCGCATATAAATACAAATCTGCCGATTATTTAGAATAGTGTACCACTTAATAATGTGCTCTTTTTGTTCCGTGGAATAAACTACCATTATAACAAAAAAATTTGGCGCGAAACACGGTACTTACACTTCGACGGCCGAATGAAAGCAAATAACTTGGAATCCTCTTGTTGTGCGAGGGCGTGGTGTATGCTGGCGCCCGCTCTCACCGCACCAGCATTGGATTACCCCTCATCCGAGGGACAAACTGGTAATTTACACGTATGTCGATGCTTACGATGCTTATTCTTCTGTCTCATTCTGATTTGATGAATAATATAGTATTTTCTTTATTTTACTTAAGAAACGTCCAGTTTCTGGTGTGGATTTTCCGGACCTGTATATATATATATATATATATATATATATATATATATATATATATATACACACATATATATATATATATATATATATATATATATATATATATATATATACACACACATATATATATATATATATATATATATATATATATATATATATATATATATATATATATATATATCTAGTCTAGTGGCTTCGTTATTATAAAAGTAACATAGAATTATTTTATACAAAAGTAATAAGAAGATCCCTATATTTCACAAACTATTTTAAGATATACTTGGTAATATGCAAAAGCACGGGAACAAAAAAAGATATATTTTTTTTTATGGGACGCCCTATATATTTTTACATATTTGGGTTTCTCACAAAATTTTCCATGCTATCCTGAGATTTTTTTCCCATTTTTTTCCGCGTTGCTAAATTAATGAGAAAAATCTATATATTTCGAAAAAAAAACAAAGTGTTTAAAAATTAGTAATATTTTTCAACTTACATCAATGAAGACAAAAACACCTTGAGCTGTCACAGATAGAAGTAAAAAAAATCTAATTACATAAAATAATTAATAATTTTCACAGGGTGCTCTTTGCAGACCTGCGAACTCAACAAAATTCCTAATTTATTTACCATGTTTTCAAATTGAACATCCCGTATTTGTCTAGCTTATTCTGCAGATATTTATATTCCCTCTATTTTTATTAAGTCTCTTGAAATATCTGATATTACTTTCAATACTTCAAAATTTTTAAAATAGTAATTTAAAAATTGTACAATTACAAAAAACAACTTTTAGAGCTCGCTTTAAA
This sequence comes from Diaprepes abbreviatus, assembly GCA_034092305.1. Taxonomy (NCBI): domain Eukaryota; kingdom Metazoa; phylum Arthropoda; class Insecta; order Coleoptera; family Curculionidae; genus Diaprepes; species Diaprepes abbreviatus. Next base: position 341,764 of record JASJET010000476.1, read on the forward strand.
GTAAAATATAATTTAAAGAGACAAGAGTCGGGTGTTTCTTTTTTTAGTTTATAACAAGTACCTACTTTAAGACAAAGCTCGATTAATAGCATACCTCATGTTACGAGACACTCACGTCACTATCTCTCTCCTGCCACTTTCTTGATTGATTTTCTAAACAAATTTCAATACATATTTCAAATGATCTACTTAAGTTTCTAAACATTTTTGCAGTTATATTTTGAAAACATTTTCATATGGTCTTTTGTAGTTGGAGGTATATTATATACCTGATCTTTCTAGAGTTCCCAAATGCCAATATACATGTTGTTTATATCAGGTGACCTAGATGGCAATGGAACTGGTCCTATTTTCCAATCCATAGTTGATTATAGGTTTTATTTAAAAATTATTTACTGGTCTTGTGAGAGGGACGGGAGCCCCATCACGAAGAAACTACATATATTCTCGAATTTTATTTTTGAACCATCTATTTTGTGAATAGGTTATTATAAAATATGGATTGGAAGTAAAATAGCAATGAAAATTTTACCTGGTTTTATTATCACATTTTTTAAATATTGTCCATCACAAAATAGTACATAATTTGAAAAACTCTGTTTCTCTGATATTTTATTTCGAGCTCTCTCATGAAAACTTACTCTTCCCTTGTAATCTTCATCACTAACTTCTTGTAATAACTGAATGTTGTATGGGTGCATTTTGTTAGACAAGGGTAGTTGGCCGATATGCGAATCTTAAGAAACAGTTAATTAATTTTCTTCTGTAAAAATATATTTTCTTCTATTAGTTTTGTTATAGGACAATTTTTCCTTCTCTCGGGTCCGCCCAAAGCCGGATGCACTGCAGCAACTATAAGCCTATTATACTCACCTTACACTTACATTCACTCTGCTAACTTAGCGTCCTGAACCGGTTTATACAAGTCCGCTAAGGAGTGATTGTGTATGTTCTAAGTTTGTTGACTCGAAGGTTTGTTGTCTCTTTCTATCGAATGATTCACAGTCACATATAATGAGCTTTACTGTTTCCTCAGCTTGATCACATCGCTTACAGCTGACGTCTCCATCGTACATGTTCATTTTATTCCGATGAACTTTGACGATCATGTGTCCCGTCACTATACCTGTAATTGCTATTAGTTGGCTTCTACTCATTTGGAGTAGTTTCCTTGATAATTTCGGGTTAGGGTTCCCAATAAAAAGATTGCTGTGATTCAGTCCCTGTCTGGCTGTCCCGTGGCTCTTGTGCTCTTTTTTGATCCCTTGTTTGACAGCTTCCCGTACCGCACACCGTGGTACACCAAAAGCTGGTTCCGGACCAGTATATTGAGGTGATGAACCAGCTCTCACTAATACATCAGCTTTTCATTTCCATATATGCCTTCATGTTCTGGTACCCACTGTAGCATAATTCTGTTATCCTTTGTTAGAGTAGTTAGAGTAGTTTACTCTGACATTCCCCAACCTTTGTACCCTTGAGGGCCTTCACGGCTGTTCGACTGTCGAAATAAATGTGGATTTGCTTCTCTTTCTAAGCTCTCCTTTTTATCTCATCTGCATATTGTAAGATTACACATATTTCTGCCTGGAATACTGTCGGGTATTTTAGCAAGGGAAAAATTATTTCTCTCTTTGTTATAGGGCATACTTTCTCTGTTTTCAAAATACTCCTTTAACTTTTCAAATGCCTTTCTAGCTGGCTACCTTCTCTCTGGCACTCAAAATATAAATCATGTCTACCATGTCGGTCTTCAACAAATTAAATTTAAAGTATCTCGGTATAAAATTGGAAGCATAAATAAAGAACTTTGATTTAAGATAAAAATAATATAACAAATCTGACAAATTTTTAATTTTTTGTCATGGCTAACTGAAAAAACTGAAAATCTATTAAAACCCAAATAAGCCAACGTTAGGCTAGAAAAGACATATAAGTTCCTCAACAAAAATGAGAGGTAATCAATAAATTTTTATAAGAAACTAGATAAAAATGGGGTCTTCTATTTGAAAAAACATGATAAATGAGTTTTGAAATTTGTTAAATTTGCATGTCTTCAAAAAGAACCCTGTACAAAATATTAATTATTTTATGGGTTTAAACAATTCTCTTTATCCATAACAGTTACAAGTGTTTTTGTTCACATTGGGGTTAGCTGGAAAATATTATAAATTTTATAATGCAATGTTTTTTTTTCAAAATTTCTAGATTTTTCTAATTAATATGGCAACACCAAAAAAAAATGTAAAGATAATTTCTGGATTGTATAGAGAATTTTATAGAAAACCCAAATATGTAAAAATATGTAGTGAATAACTTCAAAAATTCTTACCCGATCGGCATCATCCATCACGTTATGTCAATGTCAGTTCAGTACAATTTCAACAATATATTGATATCCACCGAAAGAATGCACGAATACAGTCATATGAATTGTTGAATATAAGCTCTGGCTAGAAACGAATTCTGTGACCAACGAGGCTCATTTCACATACTCTGGCACTGTTAACAAAGACAATTGTCCCTTTGAAGGTATTGACAATCCTCACATAATTCACAAAACATCATTGCACGATGAAAACGTGATTATGTATGTATATATATATATGTATGTATATATATATATATATATATATATATATATATATATATATATATATATATATATATATATATATATTGATTTTCTTGAACCGTTAATATTTATTTTTATTTTTAATTATTTTCTTGGGATTAGGTTCATATTTAAAATATAGTTTTCATCATTCTAACGTTTCGTTCTTTATTTAGAACATTTTCAAAAATAATCGTCTAAAATTTAAAACTAAAACTATATTTTATTCATAATTCGTAGTAATTTTTTAACACTGGAAAACAACAAATATGAAAAATGTATAAAAAAATTAAACAAAAACATCAAAATAAAATAAGTAAATTACTAAACAACGGTCATTTTCCTTTAATTTTTTATTTATTATGTATCCAAATATAAAATTCAACTTCTTGGTGGTTGGTTGATGTTAGCAATAGTTTTGACGAAATCTCAAGGTACGTAAAATTTACTAAAAATAATCCTTTAAAAAATCATCATTTTAATTTCTGATATTGTTTTAAATGTTATAGTCTTAAATGTCGAATTTTAAGTGTGTATTATAGGTGTATTTATATTTTATTCATAACTCGTTTTAATTAAATTTTAGACGATTATTTTTGAAAATATTCTAAATAAAGAACGAAACATTAGAGCGATGAAAACTATATTTTAAATATCAACCTAATCCCAAGAAAATAATTTCGCCCCCCACTCCTTGACCTTAACCTTGAACATGAGTAGTTATACCGGCTGCGCCCCACTTTTTTTTATGTAGCCACATTTTAAGATCCCTGTCCGGGGAGCCCCATTTTCTAGTGCTCCACCTGAGTACCCCATAGGGCTCCGCTAAAGTTTCGTCCAGGATCATAATTTTTTAGAGCACCGTCCGGGTTCCCATTTTCTAGTACTTCACCCAGGTACCCCATAGGGCTTCGTTAAAGTTCTGTCCGGGAGTCTCATTTTTTAGAACCCCTTCCGAAGTCCCCCTCTTCTAATGCTTCATTCGGGTACCCTATAGGACTCCTATAACGTTCCATCCAGGGGCCCCCCATTTTATAGAGCTCTACCCGTGGGCCCCATAGGACTCAGTTCAATTTCCGACCGAGGGCCCCATTTTCTAGGTCTCCACTCATGGATCCCATTCAAGTTCCGTCTAAAGGCCACATTTTTCCCTGAACGCCCACCCAAGAGCCCCATTTGGGCGTTGGCTTTTGTCATATACATCAGCTGTCAATTGTCATATACGTCAGCTTCATTTACATTAAACTTTAACCCCAATTTTACGAGGCCCCCATTTTCTACAGTGAAAATACGCTTTTCAGTAAAAAATGATCTATTAAAATTTGAACAAATATTTTATTCGATTTAAAGACTTCTTCTAGTAAATAGAGGACTTACAGCAGCCCCTGGTGATGCAAACACGCCATTTTACAATTTCATTTTAACAAATTTGTAGCTGATTGTATAGATGATGATAGAAATACTGTATTTCCATTATTTTATATGTCCTATTTTTTAGGATTAAGCCCCCGGGGTCCCATTTTCTAGTTGGTATCTGTCATATACGTCAGCTGTGAATGTGAAAGTTCAGAGAGAACACCATTTGATATATATATATATATATATATATACATTTTATTTTGAAAAGGTAAAATTTGGAAAAAAGAGTTGATACGAAGCTTCGAGACATATGAATTTTATGTAATTAAAAGTGGGTTTATACGCTGTGCCTCTAAGAACGCAGGTGGGAAATAAAACAAATATATACTTTATTTTTATTTCATCAAACATTATTTTTTACGACTATGCAATCAACTAACAAATATATTTAATAACTGAGAGTAAAATATAAGTTACTGTAATATAAGGAGTGAATAATAAACAAACATTTAGTTGGTAAAAAAAAATTTTTTGACACAAATAGTAGGTAAACATAACTTACTTTAATAATAATTGAAAACATAAAATTTTAATTTATTTTTTTAATTTATACAAACATATCCTTAATCTGACATATATGGTCACATATTTAGATTTTATTCAGGGTATAGAATGTTTAGGACTGGAAAAGGAGGATCATCCACAAACCAAATAGTTTCCTGAATCGATTTCCACATCATCAGGAAGGTCTTTGTCAGCATAAGGTTGGTATAGTCAAAAAAAATAAACAATTTTTAGCAAAAATAATTCAGTTCGATTTCCTTTAACCATAGGTGCCTCGTTGTATTTAATGAGATAAAAAGTTAATAAAATATCGAAAAAAGTAAAAAGTGCTTAAGAGGAAACTGATTATTTAAAATACTAACATAATGGTTAAAGTTATTAAAGAGATAAAAAGTAATCAAGGCATGAGTTTTTGTTTATGTCTCTTTTAATTCAATATAATAAATAATTTCAAGATATGTATAAGCAAGGTTTTGAGCATAGGTATATATAAAATATGAAATAAAATATTTAACAGTGTACAGCAAAATCACAAGTTTCATTTATCATGATGAGCCAATGGTTCAATGAATCGATAAGAGCCTAACTAACTCACTGATAGGCTTTTCTCTAATTTCCGTGAACTATGAAAGTGTTTTTTTAATTTGCTATTTTAAATACATAATTTCCTATTTTTTTACAAATTTTAAATGGTTTTAAATTGTTATAATTATGTTTCAGATATGACACCTTTTATCAAAATTAAAAACACTGTAGTGTAAGAAATTAAATATTTGACTTTGTTACTACTCAAAATTCACCAAAAGTTGTATAAATAATATGAAAATATTAGAAAGGTTTCTTACTGCATTGGAAAAGACATAAAATTATAAAAAATGCTATAATAATGGGTTAGACCAGGTATTAAAAATGTGTAATTTTAAAATTAAAGGCTCAATTGATGTGTGGATTTTTATACAAAAATAGGGTGTTTTCAGGAGAAAAATTACACACAGACTAAGTAATATGAACAATAAATTAAAGCTCCAAGTATATCTTGTATAGATTTTTATATAAAAATTGGGTACGTTCTGTAAAATACTTTAAATGGTGGATCATAATTTCGTTTAGATATGAGATTTGATATTAAAAGCACTGTGATGTAAGAAATTAAATATTTTGCCTTTGTTGATTACTCAAAAATTCTCCAAACGGTGTATAAATAATAGATATGGGGTGCCAGGAGAGATACACTCTGATCAAGGCAGAAACTTTGAATCTGATGTTTTTACGCACCTTTGCAAGCTTCTGAAAATCCATAAAACTAGAACAACACCCCTACATCCACAGTCAGATGGAATGGTTGAAAGATTTAACAGAACCCTGGAGAATTACATCAGGATACAAGTAAATGAACAACAAGATAACTGGGATAAATGCATTCAGCCATTTCTACTAGCTTATCGTTCAGCTGTTCACGATGCCACTGGAAAAACACCTGCTAGTATAATTTTTGGAAAAGAATTCTTCCAGTCGATTTGCTTACTGGACGTCCACCCGATTCTGAAGTAACTTGGGAAGACTACTGCAACCAAATTAGTAAGTGGCTGCAGATCTTACACGAAGAAGTTCGTCAAAAATTACAAATAGAAAGCGACAGAAAGAAGACCCGCTAAGACCTCAAGGCCAGTACTGGTGGATTCATGGTTGGTGAAAGAGTTTGGTTGTACAATCCGGAAAGAACCAAAGGGCGTTCACCAAAGCTTCAAAAGTCATGGGAAGGTCCATACAACGTAGTGACTCGACTAAACGATCTGGTGTACCGAATTCAGAAAAGCCCTCATGCGAAGATGAAAGTCGTGCATCTGGACAGATTGGCCCATTATCGAGCTGAAGATGGTTGATCAGGACGATGAAAGCTTGGAAGGGGAGCAATGTAACGAACTGTGTAGCGTTTTATATTTCTTAGTATTAGTTTGTGTTCGTAGTTCGTAGGGTTTTAGGTACATTTTCTATGAGTTCATAATTTATTTAAGTAATTTTACCTTTGCTAATTTCCTCAGGAGACGACTATGAAAGAAGGTCTGGAACTTTTTAGAGAATTCGATTTCCTTATTTTTAACATGGAACGCCTATGATCGAAGGTCTAGAAATCGCCGGATTATTCCTTTTTTTATTTTGATTACCTCATGTAGTATGGAAATCCTTCTAGAGAATTAGGGAATCTTCCGGTATCGACCAAAAGGGTATATAAAGGGTCCAGATCGGCTTTCTTGGTCAGTATATTTTGAGAGTTTGTCGACGCAAGTTTAATTAGTTTGACAAGTGTCAAAAGTAAGGTTGACAATAAAAAGTTATTAAAATAATACCGTGTGTGTAGTTTGTTTGAAGACCGGCCGTCCGGAACAGTATATAAATATGTATAAATTACATGAATAGCGATATCCCGACAGATCACCCAATAACACATGAGCAATAAAAACCAATGGTGTTGCAGAAAACAGTCATGTGATGGTGCGACGCTAAATTAAAAACGAAATATATCAAAACTTGATACACGAAACATGCTACCCAAAGGATAGATATCGCATCATTTTTTAAACTAACAAATATATGTATATTGCCAGTATAAGGGGCATTCTGGGTTTCTATCTCCAAAGAAAATTACCGGTGTTAATTTTTTTTATTAGCTTATAATTTGGTGAGGACTTAATAATGAAAAGATAATAGATTTTTTCTTAAGTTTTTGGTTTACCAGTTTTGTTTTTTTTTAATTATAAAATCACCTAAAATTGATATGTTCATGTTCGATAATACTCAGTAATTGACAAGATGATTTTTAGCAATCGACGATTACTGAAAACCATAAAATATTGGAATAATAATAACATTTCACCTTATTTAGAAGGAATTTTAATTTAAATGTTTTAAGTTATACTTGAGTAATATTTCTCAAAGAAATAATATTTTCACGTAGTAAAAAATGCAAAACGAAATATAACAAAATATTACAGTAACACAACCTCATTTAATCTAATCAAGTTAGTAAGTTAGAATGCAATTTTATTTAGGTTTATTAAATTATATATATTAACATGAGGCTGAATTAATTAATTTTAAATCATAATAAATGATTTTAAACTACTTTTAGTCTAAAGTTGTTCCTTAAGCTTAGCTATAGGAATGTCATCTGTATCAATACTAAATGAAATAGTAACAAACTCCTGTTTGTTTTTTGTATGTACATTTACTGGTACAATAATTGACCTGTTTTCTTGTTTTAACTAAGGATACATCATCTTCGCTGGAGGATTTAGTGGTAAGCGTTTTACCTCACTATAAGTAATTTCTTGATTGTCTTGTTCTGCCTCATCTTCATCCCGACCATCATCACTGGTATCAACAAATATTATTGAAATATTATTTTGTGAATCAGAAGTAATAAGATACCTTTATTTTATGTAACCAGCTTTTAGCTTAGCGGTTCTTTATTTTCTATTGTCTACTTAATTTATCAGTTTCTTTTAATAACTTTTTTAGCTTCGGTTTTTTCCTCTCTTCCTTTTCCATTTATTTCTTCCTCTTAATGTATTTTTATTTATAAAAATAGTTTTTCCATTCATCTGTAGTCACAACAGATAAATGGACTCTATTTAAACCTTTTTTGGAGTGGTCTTGGACAGTAAAGCATATTTTTAAAGGGAGATACTTCAATGTTTAAATTGTCATTGCTAATATTTTTAGAAAGTTCTGAAGTAGTTAGAGGTAGTTGGCTATTCCTTTTTTGGGATTTCTAATCCAGATCAGCTTTAAGATAGATTTTTGGGTTCCTTAGTATCCGTGAATTATTGTTGTAAATAATATGTCCAGTGTCATTTTCCTTATCTAGCATTAAGCGTTTTAACGATTATGTTCCATATGTTAAATAATTCAGTAGTTGCTATGCTACCTTACAATTTTTTGAGACTTCCACAGGGTTCTTTAATTTCTTTTAAGAGGTCTTTTTGAATAAAACTTTCCATATAAGTTTTATATTCTATTTGCTACAGGTGCTGTGGCGACTCTATTATCATGCAAGAAGTCATCTGTTATGTATATGTTCTTATTGCTACCACTCATATTTTGTATAAACAACTGCATCGGCATTAAAAGAAGACAACAAAAAGAAAATCATTTTTAATGATATCTAGAGATATGGAATTACATACTGCTTTAAATAAGGCATTGTGAACCACTCTCTTGCCATTTTATTTTACAGGCCGTGATATAAAATAGCAATTTTATTTCAGTAATTGACATAAGGTATAAATTATTACTTTTTTTTTGTGAATTTTAATAACCAGTTCTAAATTATTTTTTCGTTAGAATCAGTTCATACTGTACTATTATATAAAATTAAATGTTAACCTAATTAGAAAATTAAAAGTATTAAAGCATACCTCAATAATGGCAACAATTGAACAAATTGACAAATAACACAATGGATAGGAAGTTAAGATTGAAATTTTTTAACGAAGAGTGAATCAAGAAGGAAACTTTTTCTCCGCAATGATTGAATATATTTTTAGCCTTAAATGTCAATTATACTCAATTCCTATAAAAAAACAACTTAAAATATATCAGATTATGTTGGAAAGTGTCAATTTCTGGATGCATATCAATAACTGGTGCCATTTCTCTCTCTCTCTCTCTCTCTTCCCCTCTGTAACGCTTCGATTAGTAAGCCAACACCACTAAAAAAACACATTGACGTCATAGGCAAATTAAAATAATATTGACTGTTTTGCTCTGACTGTCGTTCTGTTCACTCAGAACTCATTCCGGAGAACAAAAATTCAGCAAACAATATTAAGGTGAGGTTACTATAGCAACTGTTCACCACAAAGTAAGATTTGTTGAAAAACAGTTTTTCAATTTTGTACTACTGTAACGCGTTTTCCTGGATAACAATACTCGTATACGATTTTTTAATGAGAAAAAAATCAACGACTGTCATCGATCGAGCAACATAATGATATAGATATGATAGAGTTAATTTTAAAACCGGTAAAATAAATTGGGATGATAATTGTAATATTTTGTAATATATTAAATAATTTTTGGTATCTATTTGGCAGAATACACAGCACAATTAAATACTTTAGTCATTGCAATATCTTTAAAAGTTATTGATATTAGCCTTTAACTTGACCGGAGAACTTTCTGAAATCCTAAAAAAGAACTTTTGCTGATATTTTGATCATGCTTTGTCTTATTTGGTTCCTACAACTATAGATGTACTATTTTCTTTTAGGTATGTAAAAGAGTTAAATGATTCAACAAAGTACATTATGTTAACGGATTTTTTATTTAATTCAATAAATTTTGCACCATTGGTTTTAGGAATAATATCGGTAAGTAAAATATTTATAAAACATTTTAAAAAAGTCAGTTCTATTATTATAATTATAATCATTATATACAAGCAAACTTTTACATATCGTTACTAAGTAAATATGAATTCTGGTCAAATTATTATTTGACCTCTTTATAAATTAACGCAAAATAAATAAACAAACAAAACGTAGAACATCTGTTGCATGAACTGTCAAATTAAATTAAAGTTACTTACTCACGATGTCTCAGTAGTCGCGTTCAACTATGTAAAGATATAATCTCACAAACGTCGTTCACGGCCGTTCATTAACATGGACTAATTTTTAAACTGGTTTAAATTTACGATGAAAAGTTCAAGTCAACTAGTGTAACATTACGTCAACTAAGCACCTTTAAAATAAAAGAATAAGTTAATCGTTTCATTTTATTAATTTATTGATAAACTGATACAAATAAAAAATGTTGTTTATTTGTTCAATGCATCTTCATCTTACCGATTTCAAGGTCTTAAATCTAGGTCGTTTTCTTTAATTTTCGTATACAAATGTTTGTCTGTTACATATATAATTAAAATCATAATAATATTATCAGTAAAATAAAATTGGCCTAATCCATGGCAATTAGGTGCGCCTTAACTTAAACCATTTTACTAAAACTGACTCTAAAACTTGTTCCAATATTTATCCACAAATTCCAATAATCTAATAATTCTTTAAAGTCTATATTTTAATATAAGATATTACATTTTCAAAATTAATAAACTCCAGTAAATAGTCAAAATTAGGAAAAACATGATAAACACGGCAACACTGGTTTCGACCATAAATATTTTTTGTTTGATTTTGTCATTTCACCCTGCAGTCAATTTGGAGATAAATTTTCTTCGGCAAGCCGAGAAACAAGAGCTTAAAATTTTTTTAGATGACACCATTTTGTTGAGTTTGAAGGTCGATATCTTCAGGATATCTTCCGTATATGTTTACGTATATGTTTTTGTAGTTGAATTTTGAATATAATTATGTAACATTCAGCGTTATAACAAGAATATGCAGGTTTAAGAATTGGGCTGCACTTCTGGAACACAGGTCAACGACACCTTTGGTGAGATCATTTACTTCACAGGCCATGTTTAACCCGTTTAGTTTGAAAGTTAATCAGCTAAGCGCCTAGTTTTGGTGAAAACATGTACACTAAAATGTATATCTGTTAAGCCTTATGGGTATTACCAATTTTTTTGACCGCTGAGTTCTCTAAGCAAAGTTTCTCTTTCGATTACTTAGAGTGGTAACAGGTAAGGGATCTTACTGTGAATGTTTTTCAACTTTTATTGAATAAGTTTAATCATTTGGACCTTATTACTCTATTAAAATAGTTATTTTTTTGCCAAATTAACCAAATAATTTAACAGAAATAGATTATTGCGGCGAACCAATAACACTACGCAACAAATTTCAGTTTATTTGTTGTAACTTGTATGAAAAGTGCATTTTTTTTGTTAATTTTGGGGTGCTGAACACAAAAATGAAAATGAAATAAAAAATTTAGTTGCAGTTTTCAAGAACAAGTTTTTTAATGACATTACAAATATAGCACATGCATTCTTGCGGTTACATTGTTAATATATGGGGAGACATGATATAATATATCTCTAAAACTTGAACTAATATTAAAAAAATAACGTTAGTTTCGGTTTTAGCACACCAAAATCGGTAAGTTTTAATCTATATTATTTTAGATATAATTTGGCTGTTGTCCATTGCAATTTGAAAAGTGAAACGGAGTCGACTGCGTAGCGCTACAACCTCAAATTTTAAATGTTGTTTTACTTTATGTTACCTTTCTGTAAATGAGGTATTTATGGTTTCTTCCAGAGACCAAGAGTGGGTTAATTAGTAGTTTAGTAATTACTTATTTCGACTTGCTAAATTTTACGTTGATAAATTAAATGAAATTTTAATTATTTAACAAGCTAAGATTTGTAACTAGATTTTTGCTAATAGGCTTACTTATTTCTTTTGCCACTTCTATGTAGTTTCAGGAGACCTCATGAAGGGGCTTGTAATAATTCACGCCAGTGGTAAACATCTTCCGAGATTCAATTATTTTCTGGGAAGGAGTATACCGTAAGGGATAAATCTTTTGGCCTCTACTTTCTTGGTTTAACTTTCTGTAATTTTACTCTAAAATACTACTAAATAATAGAAGATTGCCATTGATTTACCCGGATATGACCTGTTACATATTTTTTCTTTTTCAAATATTCTCTAATACTTCTGCTCGTCTTATGATCATTAGAGCAAATTTTAAAGTAAAATTTGTTTGCGCCTTTCACTCGATTCAGATAATTATAAAACTTACACAGGCAATAGAATTAAGTTCAAGGTAAATCTGAAGCTGGTTAAATATTGTGGAAAATGTAAGATAACGAATTTACCCTGTGATGAGCTAGCGTATCGGTAGATTCCAGTCAGCATTAGAGCAAAAATTGTTGAGAAATCTTACATGATTGTTGGGATTTGAGAGGCGTTGGACTCTCCCTTATAATTGGTAATTCATTTTATATTTCTTTAGCGCCTGATACAATAATTAAAATCTTAGGTCTTACTTGCACCTCAGAGTAGTTAAAATTCATCATTTCACCAATTAGAAATCTATAAAAGTTCATATCTTGAGTTATGTAATTTTTGATTTACACTATGCTACTCTATCCCACCTATTATCTAGGACCAGGATATTACTGTATGTTTTTGTACAATTATATAATAAGAAATATAAAAAAGCAAAAAAAAAAATATTTAAACAAAGAAATTTAGGAATTTTTAGATACAAGTATTTGAAATATTACCTTTGTCTTTAGACAAAAATTACCCGTTTACATAATTAAGTCGCAGAAAATGTTTTGAAAAATATTTTAACCTATTCTTAATCACCTAAATTCCTGAGTTGTACCTAAACATAAAAAATTGTTACTTGCCAAAATTTACCTTATACGATTGGTTAAAATAACACACAAGTTTACAAAAAAAAGTGGATGCCTATTTGACCAGGCCATTTGATTCTTATGTAGTTAGACACCCTAAATCCAAACATGAAGTTCGATAACCTCTATGACGTCAGGTTCAAGGTCATTTGAAAGTCAAATGGAGTAAAATTCACTTAATAAATCTGAAAAAGTTGATACGTACCTTTTTGGGGTCGCTGAATCCGAATTAGTGGTTTGTTTAATTCCGCAACTTCAGCCAGAGGTCATTTCAAGGTCAAACTGAGAAAAATCTACTTAATAGACCTGTAAAAAAGATATATAGAGTTTTGGGGGCACTGAATCTGAATTCGTGGTTTGTTTAACATTTCAGAGTTAACCAGAGGCCATTTCAAGGACAAATTGAAAAAATCCGCTAAATAAATTTGTAACAAAGAAAACACACGCGTAGCTAGATCGATATGCGTTACACAGCAGATAGGCAAGCGGATTGAGTTTTTGAGCCCAAACTCAAGCTCCTAAAACTACGTACCCCACGCAGATACATGAACGGAGCGAATTTTCAAGGCAAAATTCAAGCTTCTAAAACCACATAACCCTCGCGCAGCTAGATCGATATACCTTACATAACAGCTAGGCTAGTGAAGCGAGTTTTTGTAAGTATATAACACAAAAACCAAACTCTCATATGTCTATGGTATATGGTTTTCGGAGAGCTTGTATTTTATTTAATATGCTTACAAAGCCTTGGTTTTCGCCTTTGTCTACTGCGTAACGAGGATTGATTTCGCTGAGTGAGGGATATGGGGTTATGAGAGCTTATGTTTTGGCATATTTATAAAAAGTTTGTCCGGTCGCCTGGCTGCTGTATAGTGACAATCAACGTAGCTGCATTTAGAGTGTGTGGTTTTGGCGGCTTGGGTTTCGCCTTAAAAACTCGATCCGCTCCCCTGTCTGCTGTGTAATGGATATCAGTCGAGCTGTGCGTGGGTTATGTGAGTTTGGGAGCTTTGGTTTTGGATTATTATTTCATAATAACTAACTCCGCTTGCATATCTGTTGTGTAACGGACATCAATCTAGCTGTGCGTGGGCTACGAGGTTTTGGAAGCTTGCGTTTAGGCTCAAAATCTTGATCTGCTTGCCTGTCTGCTATGAAACGGATATTAATCAAGCTGCGCGTGAGTTCTCTTCTCTTACAGAATTATTTAGTGGATTTTTTCTATTTGACTTTGAACTGGCCTTTCAATGACCTCTGGTTAACCTTGGGGGATTTTAACAAACCACGAATTTGGATTCAGCGACCCCAAAAACCTACATATTTTCTTTTGCAGATTTATTTAGAGGATTTTTCTCGATTTGACCTTGAAATGACCCTGAAATGACCATGGGGTATTAAACAAACCACGAATTTGGATTCAGCAACCCCAAAAACCAACATTTCTTTCTAGATTTATTTAGTGGCTTTTTCTCAATTTGACCTTGTAATGACCCTAAAATGGCGTCTAGTTGACCTTGAAAAATGAAACAAACCACGAATTCGAATTCAGCGACCTCAAGAACGTACGTATCTACTTCTTTAAATTTATTTTATAAATTTTACTCCACTTGACCTTGAAAAGACTTTGAACCTGACGTGATAGATGTTAGCGGACCTCAAATTTGGATTCAGGGTGTCTAATTACATAAGAATAAAATGGTCTGGTCAAAAAGGCATCAACTTTTTTTTTTGTAAACCCGTGTAATTAGCAATATTTTAAAAATATTTCATAAACTGAGAAAATTTTAAATTTTGCGGGACAATTTCAGACCCCATTGTTATTCAAGAAAATACTTACATTTATATTTTTTCTATATTTTAGGCTCAGACATTAACCGATTATGTACTTCCTATGTTACATCTGACAATTATTTTTTTACAAGTCTACTTAAGAGGATGGTTAGCTAATGATATTAAAGACCAGGTTCGTATTATAAAAAAAAATGAAATATCAAATTTCATTAAAATCAGATAAGAAATTCCCCAATTAGGTGGACTTACAGATTTCTTGAATTCTCTAGACTCAAATCTGTATAACATAAGTACAATTTAAAATAAAAATTTCCTTAATCTAAAAAATGCCTTTGGGACATTTTTTGCTAATGTTTTTCAATTTAAAAAATTATTTATTTATGAGATAAAAAAGATCTCCAAAATAAATGAATTTTGTTAGGTTGATTCAGATTACTAGAAATTATGAGTTATAGAAATAATACCTAGAAAATGACTGCTACAATCTGGTGGCTTAGCTATTTGACTTTTCGTATGGAATGGTCCATACATACTTATATGTCTGCCCAGACCAGTAAATATCTAAATAAAATATATGGTGGTGATCACCAAAATCGACAGGCCAAGTAAAGATTATTAAGCAATAGAGAGAGAGTATATATTCTCATTAAACTTACAAATATTAGGTAGGAAAAAAGCAATGACAACGCGCGCCCTCATTGCGACCATTTCTCCATATTTACACTGATTTTCAGATAAAATAAATAAGATAGTGCTAATTTTGTGGGAACATTGAATCTATTGTTTTAAATTTTTCGAATTTAGGATCTTTTTTTTACCAATTTCAGGTTCCTCACCGAACGGAAATAATTATTTATGTATTGTAAACCAGACCTAACCTTCAGTTTTTGAAATTTATTAGCGCTGTTTGGAACACAAAAAGAAAATTAAAATGTTGCAAATGTGGACTTAGCGTCATTTGAGGTGATCTTGAAATTTATTTTTAGTACGCTTCTGATTATGTAGAAACTTTCAGAATGATAACAGTAGTTATGTATTATCTTATGTCTCATTTTCTTTTTTGGGAAAAATTTTTTGTTTAACTATTGCGATGTGAAAAAACAGTTTTTTCGAATTCTAGGAAAGCTATTGTTTTTCAGTAAAAAAGTTTCAAACAAAAGTTGTGCAGATTGAAAATACCTACAAAATGAGTTAAAGTTGATCCAAATCGGATAATTTGTTCCTTAGTTATTGCAAAAAACCTGCTGTATTTTCAACTGTTTATAAACAATAGAAAAATAAATTTCATTAACTTTATACTGCAACGAAAGGAGCCTCTTGTGCAAAATTTCATGTAAAAATATTCAATAGTTTTTTTGTCAGTGAATTTGTTCACAGCTCTTTAGGTTTTTTTTTTGATTATTTATTCTCAATGATATAGAGATCGTACAGCGGTCTGAGGGTACGCAAATGAAAGTACCACACTTATACTAACACTAATAAAAAAGAACGAAATGAATTGTTGATTTTAAATTGTTGAAACAGATAGACAAAATTGGGGTTCGTTTTTTCATTATAAACAAATAGAATAAATTTTGACAGAATTTGATCATAGACTCCTGCTAATGACATATTACGGTAGTCATTCTATCTATAACCAATTTGCTGCCACACATTAATTTGTAGCCATTTTAATAACCTATAATTAAATTTCACAGTAACAAAGACACTCTGGAAGTCTGGACGTTCATCCTCTCTTGCAGCTTTAGTTCCAAACAACTACGGTTATTTAAGCTTACCAAAACCATAACTCAGAGCTTCAGGACTCAGACAAGGTTGCCTCTTAGTTGTTCAGATGATATCTCTGGTTTTGTATCTCTCGCAACAGCGCGTCCGCTAGTTAATTCGCATGAAGGTTTTTGATTAAAATTAAACAAGTTTCTTAAAACACTTAGTCTATTAACAAAAATAAATATAAAAAAACGAACTATTTACAATGAGAAACTTAAACTAATAAATAATAATTACGAAGTAACTCATATGATTGCTCTAATTGGCCGTTTGATTATCCAAAAATGTAAAACCCAATTTTGAAAAAACACGTATAGATAGCTTACTAAAACACTAAACAGAAAAAGAAATAAAACGCGAAAAAACAGCTAATCACACACTAATAAAATCGCGAAATGCTCGTCTAAAATAACACACGATTTTCCCATAATTTCTTAAATTAACTGAAAACCAAAACCAAACAAAACCTTCTTTGCCGACGATTATATCCATTACGTAATTTTTGGCACGACACTGGACGGCGGTACCGATTCTAACGACTTCCAGGTTGTAACCGATTTTAATTAATTTCTAAAAATCAAATTCAACTTTCATACCTTGGAACCTCTCTTGTTTTAGACGCGTTGGTTCCAACATGCGTGCTTTTCCATCAATAAAACGTACTTTCGCGATGCATTCCCTCTCGCGAAGGGTAGTTTTCGTTTCCGAGCGCCTGTAAGTTTTCGGTCCCCTGATTCATAGATGGCATAAATCATCCATGCGTTGAATCTAATTTAATTTAGTATTATAACTGACCAGAGCTCAAAACTAATAATTATTTTACACAAATATAATCGGTAACTATTCTACACTTATACTAAAAGATCGTGTAAGAACCCATGGAAAAAACCCCTAGGTTTTAATCATTTTCAAATGGGTAACCGACGCGAACTTTGTACATAATAACAAATAATAATATTGTATTTTAGTGATTTTATTTAAATATTCTTTTGTTTTCTTATGATGGGAAATTTTGCTTAGTTTAAGTAAAATAATGCTCTCTCACGGTCGGCCACAAGTGGTTCACCTTAGCACTTAACCTTAGATCCCTAACGATGTGGATTTTAAGAAGTTACTTTGACAGATTTAAATTAAAATCTTCGAGAGGGTAGAACCGTTTAGATTTTGTGTCACATAAATTGACTGAGTTTATGTTGTTTTTTAGAAAAAATTAACTACCCCAAAAGTAATAAAACTAAGTTTAAGTTTAAGTATGTTAATGAAATTATATTCCCTGATACTGTATTTTTGGTTAGACATGAGATATACATTTCAACGATCCAAATCCTTATACAAAGGGACTCAAGTAAATTTTTCCATTTAGTAGAATTTTAATTAGAGTTAATATGTGTTAAAATAATTAATAATCACAATGAAGTTTTGTTCCCTCACAAAATAACTTGATATCGAAATACCGATAAATGGACGCGATAGCTGAGATTTTGACGCACATTTTGAAATAAAAATTGTGTGCAACCACTAGAGGCTGAGATTTTTTCAAAAAATCGGTGCGGAGTTGTTTATTAAAATTAAGGGACTATTTAAGTAGGAGCTCATTGAGAGATAATTAAACTATTGTATACAGTAGTTTTCAACTAAATTATTTCAAAATTGTTGATATAGCAATAGTTTAAATTTACACCTATTCCGAGAGTCAGAAAGTGGACAACGCCCCCGTTCTTTCCGCCTGTGGCGCCCGGAAAAACACGTGACTCGAACGTTTCAAATTCGAACAATGAATGATATGTTTTTTTAATCAAATTATTATTAAACATAGCAATAAACAAATTGTTGCACTTTTATACATTTTATGCATAATTATAATTTTACCGTACTTACGTGCTTTTCAAATTGCGAAAAAATTGTTACAGTAATCAACAGTATAGTATTAATTAAGAATATTAAAAATTAGATTGATTTTTAATGTACTATTAATATTTATCGAGATATAGCATGAAACAAGTTGCAGCATTTGTTGATAGCATTATTATTTTTCGAGATGCAGAATAAACTACATTTGACGATTATATTGTAAGCGATTATTCAATCGAGAATTATTGTAATATTACTTTCAAAGACGATGAAAATAATCATGATTATGATTGATGATGATGACAATTATGTCAATCATTAAAGTGATAATGATGATGATGAGAATAATAATGATAATGACGATGAGAGTGATAATAATGATGTTACAGCTGAAGGTACGGGATATTGCTTCTCAGCACCGATCAGACCAAGAGAAGTTACTAGTCTGACTACAGAAGCTACTTCATGAACGGCATTCAAATGAGGTCATCCAGGACAGTGTCGAGAACTCAGCGTCGAACTACTGGTTGATTTCAGGACAGATGTTTCCGGAAAGAGAGGGCTTCTTGTTAGCTCTCCAAGACCAGGTTATTCTGATGAGGAACTATCGGAAGTTCACCATTAGAGATCCCTCAATAGGAAATTACCAATATAGATATGGCTGTCGAACATCAGAGACAATTCAGCACATTACTGGAGGATGCCAAGCATTTGCCGGAACCGAGTATAAGGAAAGACACGACTCAGCCGCTAAGATACTCTACCAAGAGTTAACAGATAAGTTAAAACTATTGCAGGTAGGAAAAGTGCCTTACTACAAATACAAAACGGAGCTTATTCTTGAAAACAACGAATACAAGTTATATTGGGACCGAACGGTTCTAACGGATCAAACACTGATTGACATTGATGTATCTAATAATAACAATCTAGGACCAAAATACAATGAGAAGATTGCCAAATACAGAGATTTGGAGGTGCAAATCGGCAGACCGTGGGTAATGAAGAGCGTCCGCACGATTCGCATAATACTATCAACAACAAGAGTGATAACAAGGAATCTCTTGCAGAACATCAAGGGACCGGGCCTTAGTGAGCATCTGTATAAATCGATGCAGAAAGCAGTTCTACTTGCAACTGCGCGGACCGTCCGAAAGTTTGTAGGGAGTACAAAAGACCAGGCCACCTAGGACCCGATAACATGGAGATAGTCCCCACAGAGCTTCATATTTTTGATATCTTTGTATACCTGGTATGGGTCAATAATCTATGGAGGGAGTGCGAAGCCGTTTGGCTTGTAATGATAATCTTATGATAATAATGAAACCGATAAAGGTTTCGAAAATGAGTGTCCATCGATGTCTAAACGGAGAACGAAATAAATATTTTGTATAGATTTAAGCAAAAATATGTACGTTAGCAATAACTTTTGTATGTGGAAAATATTCTTCCAATAAAATAAGCAAAAAAGTTAGCATGTGTTTTTCTTGTACAACCAATAATTTGTCGGCAAATATCGCAATTTGTGCCATGCTATAACTCCATAAATATTAATGGCACATTAAAAATCAATCTGATTTTTAATATTTCTAATTAATAGTATACTGTTGACCAATATAGCATTTTTTTTTGCAATTTGAAAAACACGTGCAACAATTTGTTTATTGCTATGTTTAACAATAATTTGATTACAAAAACATATTATGCATTGTTCATGTCTCGAAGAGAAACCACAAATTAAAAAAAAAAAAAAAAAAAAGATTCTACGACCAAAAAACGAATGTGAAGCACCCGAGTCACGTTTTTTCAGCTTCTAGTGGTCGTACAGACTTTGTTTTTTTCCTCAACATATGCACCAGAATCTCACCCATCACGTCCAGTTATCGGCGTTTCGCTATCAACAATTGTCAAAGAGTTATTCTATTTGTTTAAAACAAAAAAAAAACAACCACAAATTTGTTTATCTGTTTCAAAAATTTAAAGTCAACAATTAATTTGGATCTTTTTTGTTATTGTTAGTAAAGTCTCGAGCTTTCATTTACATACCCGCGGATTACTGTACGGTTTCTAGATCGCTAAGAATAAGCCATCAAAAAACATTCAATGTTATAAACAAATTCACTTTGCAAAAAACTATTGAATATTTTTACTTGAAATTTTGCAACAAGAGGGGGTTTTCAGTGTTTTTCACATCTTAATTGTAAAATAAAAAAATTTCCCCAAAAACGAAAATGAAACGTAAGATACTACGTAATTACTATTATCGTTCTGAAGGTTTCTACGTAGTCAGAAGTCTGCAAACAATAAATTTTTTCCAGATGCTAATTCCGCTGGCCTATAAGGGGAGAGAAAGTATTCACTGTGAAGCTTGCCCTAGCGAGATTACTTAAGCCCATCAACATGGAGTATTCAATAAAAATTAGTATTGTTTTCAGTAACTACTTTTTTCATATTATGAAGGGCCCGTATACTTCTAAAAATTGAATTCAAAGCAAATGATTGTTCGGTCGTAAATATCATATACAGTCAAGTCTATAGCATTCTCTTTATTTAGTCAAATAGATTTAATTACAAAAGTCTGAACGTTTTAAGTTAAATAACATTAAGTGACATGACAATTATGCAGGGTAAAATGGTAAGCTAGTAGTTATATTGGAACATGTAAAAATGGTAGGTTAAACCAATTATATAAAAAATTATTATTATTCGGTCCTAAAATACATACCACTATCAATATTTTAATTGAAACTTCCGGGAAAAAATCTTTTAACATTTTGAAATTTCATCCTTGTGGGTGAAACATAAAAGTTTTTTTTGCAGTAAGCCAAAAATGACATCTAAAAATCATATTTATGGATCACTTAATGCACCTTCAAATTTCTTATGATTTATAAATATTTTAAAACTTTTTCAGAGCCTTGCTATTGGAGATGCACTTTACGAGACACAATGGTACGATAAAGATGAGAAAACCAGAAAAATTGTTTCTCTTATAATTCAACAAACACAAAACCCCTTAACCATGCTTAACGGCCCATTTGGACCGATGACTCTAGAAACGGTTTTGAAGGTAAAAAATTTGGAAGTTATTAACTAAAGACAATGGAATATGTCCACGAGAAAAAGATAGTATTCCACCCACTTCCTTTTTGTCAAATTAAATTATTAAATATACAGTGCCTTCATTTCAAAACGAACCATCCTTAATAACTTTGTTAAATAGAAAAATTTAAAAAAAAGAAAAAACACGTCAATTTAGATATACAGGGGGAAGTTTAATTTTGCATTTGTTAAAAGTCTGTCAATCACCTCCTCACCTCCAGCTAACCTCACTTTGATATGTCAAATGGGAACCCCCACCTTGTGACACATCATTGTAAGCAGCATAAAATTGTCTATCCAACCGTATAAAAAAAATTAAATCGGTTGACGTACAAGCGAACAGTGTGCAAAAATGTCTTGTAATAATGCATAATATATCGGCCTCGAACTTTAGTATGTCAAATGATTACCCTATAGTGTGATACATCATTTTAAAGGACGTACGATCTGCTATCCAACGATGTCAAAAAAAATTAAGTTAATAGACGTTATAGGCAATTAGGATGCAAAAATGTGTGTTAAATATAAGCAGTTTATTCAGTTTTATTCAGTTGAAGAAAATTATTTTATTAAATGTTCAAAATGTGCGCCGTTATTAGCGAGACAATAAAAAAGCCTATTTTGAAATTCCCCACGAACATTGGCAAGGGTTTCTCTGCTAATTCCTCTACATTCCCGAACAATTCGATCTTTTAAATCGTCAATATTTTCAGGTGGGGTTTTATAAACCTTGCTTTTTAAATACCCCCAAAGAAAAAAGTCTAGAGGGGTTAGGTCTGGAGACCGTGCTGGCCATTCAATTGCACCACGTCTGCCAATCCACGTCCCTGGAAAATGTTCATCAAGCCACTCTCGAATTGCCAAAGCGTAGTGCGGGGGAGCTCCATCTTGCTGGAAATGCAAATTATTTTCATTTAGTACCATAACAGCATTTTCATCCACTTGATTTTCTAAAGATTGCACAATGGCAGGGTATATTGTGTTTTCTAAAAGGTTTAAATAAATTTGCCCAGTTAAATTATCTTCCAAAAAAAATGGCCCGATGATTTCATTGCCATAAATTCCTGCCCACACGTTAATTTTTTCGGGATATTGAGTATGCCCTTCTCGGAAAAGGTGCGGATTTTCATTATCCCAGTATCTGCAGTTATGTCTGTTAACCAGTCCATTTAGAAAAAAAGTTGATTCATCACTAAAGCAGATATTCTTAGGTAAATGGGGGTCCTCGTCAATTCGTTGGCACATTAATTCGCAAAATTGAATTCTCCTATCAAAATCGTCTTCTCCGAGTTCTTGAAGAATTTGAATTTTGTAGGAAAAAAACTTATTTTGTTTTAAAACTTTATGCACAGAGCCAGCAGAAATGTTGGTTAAATCTGCGACCTTTGAGATGGATAAAGTTGGATCTATTGCAAACTGTCCTAGTACCTCGATTTGGCATGAGTAGTGAACATAACCCGATTCTCTCAATCCCCCCACTCCTCGACCTTGACCTTGACCTTGCTTCGCCCCTCTTTGGCCACGCCCACATGTCCTTGGCATTGACCTTGAAAGTGCACGTGTGCTTTGGCCTTGGCCTTGTGTTCAAGGTTGTGTGTGTGACCTTGACCTTGACCTTGGTCGAGACGACCTTGACTTTGTTGAAGGTCATCTTGGGTGTGTGACCTTGAAGTAGTTATTTGTGCATTGTAATAGTGTGGGATGATCTTGAAATGATTTTGACCTTGCAAATTGTTCTATAAATTGTGTGAGTCTACTTGCATTCATTCAGTGTGAAATGTCAGATACGGAACTATCTAAAGAAAAAATTATAGAGCAAGTCGGCAGAGTAATTTGTTTATATCAGAGTAATTTAAAAAGTTTGTGTGATTTTGAAGAGAAGGATCTAGCATTTTTTCCTCTCGAATATTTAAAAACTTGCGTTGATACGCTGAGTTTACGGCAAATTTGGGATAAGCTGCCAGCGTCATATCGGTGTAACAAGGAACTACAGTTAAGCTTACCCTGTTACATTCACTATGAACAAATATATCGTCATCATATAGATGGGCCACCACCAGCAATAAAAAAGTGTCGTGAATGTAAAAATGAGTGAATAATATGAATAGTGCTTTGCAAGAGACAGTAAAAAAATTGGGCGATGAGTTCACTGAAACGGCTAATAATTATTTCAATGATGCAATGAAAAGTCGAGCAGAATGGGCGTCGCGCTATTGTGATTTGGCTTATGAATATGAAAAGGCTGCGAATGCATGTCGTAAATATTGCAGCAAAACAATAAATTTACAAGACTTTGTTCGTGAGATAAAAAAGTTGGGGTTTAGTGACTGTTTGGAAAAACTGATTAGGTTCATTGCAGATCCGGTTGTGTTAGATGAAATTAGAGTGTAGGACTTAAGTTTAACGTAGTAGTAGTTAATATGGAAAGTTTAGTGCGAGAAATGTACGAGGAATTTCTAATTTCTGCAGCCTGTTCGGAATTTTACGCATATGAAATGCAAGATTCGGAGGCTCAGGACTTTAGTGTATTTTTTAAGTATATGGACCATGCCGAAGTGTGTCTTTTAGCTAGTATAGTTTGTAAGAATTTTCTTAGAAATAAAAATAAACACTTATTATTGAACAAATTAAGGAAATTAGGTTTAGGTGATAATGTTAAACGCATAGAAGAATGGCAGAAAAAAATCAATGAATAAAGTACATAAAATGTAGTTATTTGTTTCATTATATTTTGTCCTTGAAGTTATCCTTATACCAATTTAAATGTGTGACGTCATTTGACCTTGAATACTCCTCCCACTATTTCTATCGTTAAGCTACCCCCACCATTGTTACAATTCGACCTTGAAACCTCGCTATAAAGGTTCGTGGGAGAAGAAGTGACTTCAAACAGTCGCAGATATCAGTGGCATAAACATCAAATATTGTGTTCGTGTAGTGTTCTGAAAGTGCTTTTATATTCACGGTAATTTTTGGATTTATATACCATTTTTTCAATAATGAGTATTGCAAAAGAAACTCTAGATGAAATTAATGAAATGTTTAGCAAAGATTTCGAGGTTTTAGAGAAAAAAAAGGTTACCGAAATGATTGTAGGCAAAGTGTATAAAATTGTAAAGATGGTTTCAATGACTACACGATTTGGTAAAACTCTTTTAGTGGCTTTACACGATGATGGTGATAATAGCACATTTGAGACTTTTTTACCAAAACGTGTGGCCGAAACACTATCTGACGATATTGTAGATATTATGAGTAAAACTAAAGATAAATACACTCTAACTTATTTGGGACAGGGCACTAGAGTTTTTGGAAACAATACTCGAACATTATTACGTTTTGGCTCATTGGAGTAAATTGTATGTAAATTGTTTGAAAAAAAGGATGTAATTAAATTTAAAATATAGTTGCACATGTCAGAATACTTACGCGTGTTCATTATTTCTGTTAAAGATGTCTGCTGATGCGACGACGACGACGACGACCGCCAACGAATGTGTAGATAGATACATATTTTGGTTGGGGAGAGAATTAAGAAATAGGGCTCACGATATGTTAGATAGCGTAAATGATTGGTCGCATATTGATGTAACCAAAGATCAATATAAGAACGAGATCAGGGATACAATCAATTTTATGGCTGGGGCACACTTGTGCGACAAATTTTTATATGGTTCCATAGACATGGATACATTTTGTGCTGAAATGGTTGAAGAAGAATTAAAAGAATACCTCGTCAATATTCCACATTTACCAGGTGAGCTTGCTGCAAAATATGAATTGGTTTCTGCAACAGCAACAGCCCAAGACGTTGACGATCGAAATAGTGTCGGATGGGATAGAATTTTGAGCAACGAAAACGAAGACATGGAAAATTAATTTTTTATAATTTTTGTATTTGTGCAATTAAATAACTGTAAATAAATATCTGTTACAATCACAGTTTTATTTTATTTCTTTTATAAACATACCAACCCAGTAGATCATAGTCAGTGTTTCTTTTTCTCAGCTGAAATATTTAATATAAGTAGGGCAAATAAAAATAAAATAGTTTAGTAAAGATTGAAAATGAGTCGAGGAAACAACACAATTGATAAATTTGGTCGTCAGAAATATAATGAAAAATATCATATATTATCTGGGCCACAAGGGATTGGTTTTAAACTTACAGCGGATGGGCAGTATGATATGGGTGGAAAAATCATAACCAACTTAGGCGAACCTAAAGATGATGACGATGCTGTGACAAAACACTTTGTTAATAGAAAGTTTTACAATTTTGCAGCTGTAATATGTGACATATTTAACAAGGATGTCCTCCCCATGATATACAAAAATAATAGTGAGCTTAAAACAAAAATTGAAGTTATGCAGAAAATACTCTATCATCAGCCTTTAAATGACTCATTAAGCGCACTGTCGTACGACTCGACTTCAAAAAAAATCTAAAAAAAGCAGGTTAAAGAATAGGAGAACGCACTCCGAGTGGCATAGCCTTGAAGATAACGTCGTAGTCGTCGGTGAATTGGACCTTCCCTCCAAGAATATTGAAATGTTATTTATGTGTATGATGTTTTATTGTCATTGTTTTTAATAATGAAGATTGAAATAAAAAACTTTATTTTACAATATATTGTTTATTTATTTTACATTTTAAATAAAAAATATAGTCATACAATATGTTATTTAAACAATATTAGCTTTATCTATCCAAGAGTTGAAGTGGTTGGGAAATCCTAGCCATTTGACAAATAATTGTTCGATGTGATTTTTCTTGCGTTGTCTAAGGACCTTTTCTACTAGATAAACGTCAGGACTGCTTGTTTTTTGTAGTTCTGATTCGTAAAAACACCCTCTTATAGGCTGACCTTCTAACGATTCCAACAAGTAAGTAGGTGGATTTGTAACGTTAACTTTTACAACTTTAAACAATTCGGTTGACCAAGAGGGCGTATATCCTTTCTCGAATAAGCTTTTGTACTTGCTAATACGCACAATGTCACCCATGGAAAACTTAAATTTTTTAGGTACAATTTTTAAATAATCATATGCTTTAATATGTGTTTTTTCTTGCACGTCTGCAGGCTTCATTCCAATGGTGCGATGTTTCGAATGGTTATAGGTTTTTGTTACTGCCGATAATATATGTATCCATTTGTAAGATCCTCTTGTCGAGAATTGTTTATATAAATTATTTTTTAAAGTCCTTATGACTCGCTCAACAATTGCAGCTTTCTTTGTGCTGTAAGTGGAATAATGATTTATATTATATTTTTTCATCAGGGCTTGAAAGTTTGTATTATAGAACTCCTTTCCTTGATCACTTTGCAGATTTATTGGTGTATATGATGCCTCTTCAATGATGCTTTTCATCGCATTAGTAACTTCTATACCAGTCTTGTTTTTTATGGCTTTGGTATAGACAAATTTCGAGTAACAATTTATACAGACCAAAATATAACGATAACCATCGTTTTCATCAGCATACTGTTGCATTTCAGCCAAATCAATTTGCCACAAATCTCTGTATCCTTTTATTATCGTGCGCCGTCTTACAAAATTTTTTCTAGCCGTTCTATGTAGTTCATTAACAATCTTGATTTTTTCTAGACTGGGCTCCATATTATTAGTAATACTAAAGGTTTCAGATCGAAGGAAGAACTGAATAATATCATTAAATATTGAGCTTAATATATTATATCTTCTTCTCGTAATTCCTCTATGATTGACATAATTTCATTTTCGTGTCCAGTGTGACCGGCCATTTTGGAACTCCACAACAAACGTAAACGATCCACCAACTCTTTAGCTTTGTTCCAGTAGACATATTGAAATTTTTTCGAAGATAATTTCTTTTTTGTGGGTAACTGTAGTTTTTCCGAGAGATTTTTTCTTGTAATAGTACCACCTAATTTTGTGCCCATTATCAGAGGTTTAATAATTCGTAAATATTTGTTCCATCTGGTCTCCCGTAAACCATCACTTTTTTTAAAATTGTTGTAGACAGCACTCGTTGATTCCAAAATTTCCTTGTACGTTGAAAGTACATTATCACTTAATTGTTGTTGTTCCTTGCCTACACTTGGGGGTGTTTTAAGAAATAACAAATCATAAAGTGCCGGTGATCCACCATATTCTGCAATATTTTTCCCTTTTTTGTATAAGACAATATTTCCATTTCGAAAACGCACCTCTAAATTACCAATAAAATTTTTGTTATCTGTTTTTGAACCAAAACGTACACCATATACAGTATCGTATAGAGATGGTTTCGAACGTAATCCTTTCAGGTGTGCGTTTAAAGTATCGGAAGTTGTGGTGTCAGCGGATGCGAGAGATGTATTAGTTGAAGTTGAGGGTGTATCAAACACCGATTGGCTAATATCTTCTTTTGAAATGCGATGCTGCTGCTGAATAGGTGTGGAGGTTTGAAAGGAATGTGTAGGTTGGGGAAAACCTGATATTTGAGTCGACTGCACTGATGTACTGAGACTATGTGACTTTGTAGCTGGATAATGTTGTTGCTGTTGTTGTTGCTGCTGCTGCTGCTGCTGCTGACGTTGCTTAACCACATCAGATATAGTTGTCAACGGCTTAGAAATGGGTTCGTAAAACTTTTCCAATTCCACAACACTAAACTCTTTAGCCGCTTTAATTTGTTTAAATTTTTTTCTGACGGCATTGGTAGCTTCCACTAGTTTACGTTTTAAGTCGATCGCGTTATTCATGATGTTAACAAAGGACGTTTCAACAATCAAATGAGCATTTTCCCTTATTATTACAGTAATATATAGCTATCAAATCCTTTGCGGTATCTTCCCGATTTCACATCACTGTCTTTATCAATTACTAAAAATCCATACTTATTATCCCAACATTTTGAGCACATTTCTTGAAATTGAGTAAAAGTTAGATCCGGTGAAACGTGGTCGGAAAATATGTGTTTCATATTCAACTCATCTTGTTTAAACATAATAATAAAATTGGCGTTGTCTCGCACAAGCTGTTTAGGCACTCGCGAATATGTTTGCGCTAGGTAAAAGGAGTCGATATTTTTATGACGTCCCATGCTAAAGTACGATCTTATAACATCTTGTTTTTCACATATAACATCATCAAAGATAAATATAGAGTTTGGTTTTGCATCGGACGGTACCACAATATTACTGGAATCACTAAAGGCATAGTAGCCTAAACCTTTGATGGGCGCTAAAATTTTCCTTAAATACTCATATTTCGGTTGATACAGAGATTTCGAGTAAATATAGACATTTTCGAAACGTAGCCCAAGGGGGTGTGTAAGCAGCGAAATCATGACATTAGTTTTTCCACAATTGGATGGACCAATTAACAGGCCGCGAATAGAGGAAGGAAGTAGAGGACCGTGTCTCTTCATTATCTTCTTTTCAAATCCAAGTCCGACTTTTTCATCGAGATTGTCAATAGGAAGTTTTTGTTTAAGATCGATAACGCGCATCTTAGGAAAATTTGATATTTTATAGGCAATTTTTCACAAAAACTGTCATTCAGATGCCGAGCGTCAAACGAAGTGGACGGTCTCACGTTTCCAACAAAACTGGATACGGTATTGTGAATTCGTTAATAAATAAATTACCATTCGAGGTACACATTCCTGGTTATCAATATTGCGGACCCGGAACAAAAGTAATAAAACGTGTAACAAGAGGTGATCCAGGCATTAATCCTTTGGATGCCGCATGCAAAAAACACGATTTAGCCTATTTACATAATAAAGACAACATAAGTGCGAGACATCGAGCGGATTACGAGCTCGAACAAAGTGCTTGGAATAGAGTAAAATCGAAAGATTCCAGTTTAGGTGAAAAAACAGCAGCTTGGTTAGTTACAAACATTATGAAAGGAAAACAACGTTTTGGTATGGGTGTACCATCATCATCATTATCAACAAAAAAAACATCTAGTAAAGGCACGCGTCATACAAAAAGGAAAGGTGTTAATAAAAATCGACATGTTCGGAAAGCCAGTTTCGGAACAGCTATTCGACAAGCAGTTCGAAGGGAATTATTAAAAGCCGGAAGTAAAAATGTGTTGGAAAAAAATGTCATGAATGCATCTAAAATAGCTCTGTCGGCAGCACGTAGATCGGTAAAAGCGGCAGGTGGCAAAAGGAAGGTTCGTACACCGAGAATAATACCGATTCCTAAAACTGGTGGAATATTACCATTAATACCAATTTTTGCTGGGTTATCAGCTTTGGGTTCATTAGCCGGTGGGGCAGCGGGAATTGTGCGCGCCATAAAAGCAGTAAAAAAAAGCAGCGAAGATAAAACCGGTGCCGGCCTGTATTTAAAATCGAAAGGAAATGGTTTGTTTCTAAAGCCATATCGTAAAGGTATGGGATTATTTTTAAATCGTAGATCAAAAAACTAATTGAATCCCTACCTCGAAGACCACTATCTAACATCGATATAGAAAAATATGCCAAAAAGAAAAGAATAGGACACTTTCGAGGCGTTTATATGAGGGATTTATTACCTAGACAAGGTCCTCGACGTTACGAAGCAGCAATAGTGAATTTGGATAGTACGCGTGGTGCAGGGACTCATTGGGTAGCTTATAGAAAAAATAATTCTAAAGTAACATATTATGACAGCTTCGGCGATTTACCCCCACCGATCGAATTGGTACGATATCTACAAACGGGATCGGAACCATCAAAAATTATTTACTATACATACGATCGTCAGCAGGATTTTGGAACAGTCTGGTGTGGACATTTGTGCTTAAAGTTTCTTGTCGAATCATCAGCGTAAAAGATGTCATCATCATCATCGTCACCATTAACACCGCAAATGGATCGCAATAACTATACTAAAATGTTGCAATCACTGAAAGCATTTCATCTAGCCGGTGGATTAAGGAAAATGACCGTGAAACAGTTAGAAAACATGCCCAAGGAAGTAATGATTGCATTAGCCCCAAATGAAATTCCATTCGTTTGGGAAAAGTTGCCGGAGCATCTTAAAAGCGATATCGATATATTAAAATATCAGTGCGGTTGCAAACATTATTTCAGCAGCAGCAGCAGCAGCAATTTAAACGAGGTTATGACTGATGAGGATCTTACGGCTAGAAAAATATTTTGTTGTTATTGCAAAATCAGCGATGTGCGCATAAAAGCAGAAAATAGCATAAAAACATCACTATCTAATGCAGTGAGAAAAGGTGTGACGATGAATCTTTTTAAATGTTGCCGCTAAGAATAAAACCGAGATGTGTGATGTTTTAATGGTTAGTCATGTCTTATACGTTCACACTAACAGGACACTCGAGCGTCTTAAGCGCCGATTTTTATCCACCAGTCGAATTAAATAGAGAAAACAAATATGGTCTGGCATTGCTGGGATTTTACACATACAATTCAATTTTTAATGTGGACGAAAGCAACAATAAGTTTGCCTACATGAAGGAGGGTTACACCACCGAGCCGATACAATTGCAGATTCCACCTGGGGCCTATGAAATAGATGAGATAGGTAAAGCTATGTTGGAGGCTTTGAGGATTTCAACTGAAGAAAAGAACGATGGAATCTTTTACTTGGTTGCTAATAATAATACGTTGAAATGTGAACTGAAATCCCAATATACTATAGATTTCCGGGGAGAGGCGAGTATCGGTAAAATGTTAGGATTTAATCATACAGTGTTAAAAAGAGACAAAAAGCACGAATCAACCGAGATGGTGGAAATAATGAAAGTACGCATCATACGCGTAGATTGTAATATAATTTCCGGAGCATATATGAATTCGGTGGAAGGTCATACCTTGTTCGAATTCGATATCGACGTGGAGCCCGGTTACAAAATCAGTAAAGAACCACAAAATAATATTTATATGCCGTTAATGCCGGCAGGACGTCAGTTTATCGACAACATTACTCTTCGCATCTTGGACGATAGCGGTGATCTAATCAATTTTCAAGGCGAGAAAATAATCGTGAAATTGGAACTGAAGAAACTTTCATAGAAATGGGTTTTTGCTTCAATCGTCAATTGTGTGTGCTGTCGACTAAGATGGGGGAACCGCCGAAACATAATAAAAGTAAAAGAAGAGTTAACGTCAAGGTTAGTCGTCGTCCAGACGTTAGATCACAAACATCTCAACAGTTATCTGCCGAAGACTATAAATTTTTAAAATCAATCGGTCTTAAAGTGCGAAAATGATTTCCACCACCAGCGATAAAATAGAGGTTTTCTCCGAGCCCATCTTGGACAATTCCATTATTAGTCTAGAAGAGCATACGTATAAACCATACGGATCTCCATCATTCAACAATTCGGATGAAGTCCGTATCCCCATTAATTTTCAAGATATTATACTGGATATCGCCGAAAGTTACATATATATCGAAGGAAAATTTAAACCCATAGACGCAACGAAAAGATGTTTTTTTATCAAATAATGCCCTCGCATTTTTGTTCGATGAAATTCGCTACGAGATGGGAGGTGAACAGGTCGCCGTGGTTCGTAAACCTGGAGTTACGACGACATTAAAAACCATGGTTTCATTCGGAAGTTTGCAACAAAGATCTCTCATGACGTGCGGATGGGGTCTCGACGAAGCAAACCAAGATATCGTAGACACGGCAAGTAACGTATTCTCCGGGAAATTACCCTTAAAATATCTTATGGGATTCGCCGAAGATTACGCAAAAGGTGTTTTCAACGTAAAACAAGAGCTTATTATGATTATAGCTCGCACTTTTACTAATTGTTACGTCGGCGAAGTAGAGGCAGAAATTAGTATCGACAAAATCGAATGGAAAATTCGTCACATCATTCCAGACGACAAGCAAAAATTGAAAATACTGTCTCGCATTAATAAAGGAGGAAACAATGCCAGTATTCAAATGGCATATCGTAAATGGGATCTGTACAAATTACCAGCTTTAAGGCAAACATCTTCCGACGTGTGGGCCTTGAGAACGAGTACAAGTCTGGAAAGACCGCGCTATATAATCGTCGGGTTTCAAGACAGCAATAATTGCGACAAGAAAGAAAAAAACGCAACCCAGTTTACCCACGCCGACGTATGCGACATTAGACTGTATCTGAATTCAACCGTTTATCCATACGAAAGATGGAATTTAGATTTCGCCAAGAAACTGTACGCAGCAGCCTATTACAATTACGAAAACTTCCAAAGCAGCTACTACGGGCGCGAGATAAACGATCCGATGATAACGTTCGCGGAATATATGAAAAACCCCGTTTTTATTATCAATTGCAGTCATCAACCAGAGGCGATTAACTCATCGACAGTGGATGTAAAATTGGAGTTCCAAACGAGAAAGAATAAATTCCCCAAAGACACTAAAGTGTACGCATTAGTTATTCACGACTCATTTTTTAGTTATAATGTATTAAACGGTTCGGTGACCAATAAATCTATATTTTAATGTATCTATTATATGTAACACAAAATAATGTTCTTGAATCAATAAATTTGTAATGAGTGAAGTAGTAGTTTTATATTTATTTGAAACCCAACCAAAAAAAAAAAAGCTGGCGGAAAAGCCCGCTCTTTAAGAAAAGAGTACGGGAATTTAGAAAATGGTGGTTTATTAAGTGGAAAAAAGAGCTTAAATAACACAAGAAAAAATTTTTAAGGCAAAATATGAAAACAACGATTTAGAAAATTTGTAGGAAAGTGACGGTTAGGAATAGGGAAAAAAGTTATAAGAAAAAATTATAGAGGAAATCGAGTACTATAAGCAAGCATTTTTCTCTATAGTAAAAACGTAAAAAAAAAATTTTTCAAAAAAAAATTGAAAAATGGTGAATGCGCGCCAAAGTTGAAGTTTTGGAGCAAAATGATATTAGGAAATTAGAAAGAGAATTTTTTTCTACATATGGTAGTACTTTTCAAAATTCGGAAAGATGAAATTTTAAGAAAAGGGTTATAGTAAGTTAGTAATTTGGATTTTTTAAAGCGCTGTAGCTCGGGAACCGTTCAAGATAGAAAAAAAATAAAAGCACTTTGATAGCCCAAAATTTTGAGGAGAATGCGATGGTGTAAAAAAAATTATAATTTTTTTTTTTTTTGAAAATGCTGAATACGCGCTAAAGTTGAAGATTTAGAGAAAAACGGTATTGGGAAATTAAAGAGAGAACTTTTTTCTACATATTGTAGTATTTTTGAAAATTCGAAAAAATGAAATTTGAAAAAAAGGGTTATAGAAAGTTAGTAATTTGAATTCTTTAAAGCGCTGTAGCTCGGGAACCGTTCAAGATAGAGAAAAAATAAAAGCACTTTAATTACCTAGAATTTTGAGTAGAATACAATGGTGAAAAAAAAATTTGGAAAATCTTAAAAATGACAAAAAATTTAGACGAAAAAATTGAAATTCTCGAGTTATGAGGCTAGGGCCGCCGAACGGGAGTATGTGGAAGTTGTAGGGGGAGGTTTTTTTTTTTTTTTTTTTTTTTTTTTTTTTTTTTTTTTTTCAAGTACAATATTGAGATACAAAGTATTAGAAGTTCTGGCGACAGAACCTTAACTTCATAAACCGAACCATGTTTTAGCATACTTGTAAATATTATCAGAAAATATTTACAACTATTGCTATTGCGTAGTTTTAGTGGATTATTCACTTTTTTTTTTTTTTTTTTTTTTTTTTTTATTACCTAATATTATGTGGGACAGGGCCTATATGAAATAACACACAAAAATAAATTTTCAAGTCATTTTTATTCTCATTATAAAATATAAAAAATTTGATCAAACACTTTTTTATTAACTACAATATATATATATATATATATATATATTTACAAACTTAATACTATAAATTAAAAGCTAATATCTACAACTACCTAACACCTACTACATAATTTATTAAAGTCCTCTAATTGTCTTTTTAACCGCGCAGATTTCACCTTTTTTATCTCTAATTGTTTTTCAAGTTCTATAATGTCACTGGCACACTCGTTCACTTCATTCACTAAGCGTTTTTTCATGGTATAAATGTCAGTCAATTTGGTCTTCTGAGAGTTGGTGAAGTCTTCGACCCACTCCGGTTGTGATGGCTCGGAAGAAGACGCGGTTTTATTTGGTGAAGACGATGACGACGACGACGACGACGAAGCAGCGGAAACTTCATCGCCTTCAAAACACCGCTTAAACCGCTTCTTCATGGGTTTCCGGCACCCCAATATCGGCGACAGTGGCGCTGGCGCTGGGGAAGACTTCACCTCCGACACTATTTCATTCTCGACGCTGGCCGGTGTTGGTGGCGTTGGTGGTGTTGGTCCATCGGGGCCTTCTATGACTTCCACTTCTACTGACAGTGGCTCTTGCGGTGCTGTTTTTAGGAAGTCGGGTAATGGAACAGGGGTGGAGGGACGCTTAAAGTTAAACTTTTTCTTCTTCCCTTGTCCCACACCTTTAATCGCCGAATAAAATGTTTTTTTATCGGCGATTTCCGACTTCCGCATAGTCAAGAGCTTTTGCAGTTTCGACGCTTTCGGAGAAGATTCCCTAGGCCGCGATGCTTTTCGCACAACCACATCACTAATCACATTAATTTTTGGCTCTTTCTCCTCCGTCCAGCATTCCAGGAATTGCGCTGCCGACTGAACCAACTCCTCGTCGCGACCATCGTTGAGGGCTCGGTCTTCGGCATCTTCATGCTCCACGCCATTCCAGTTCTCGAACACCCCCGGACTTAGCACCTCTAAACCACTCATGTTATCGAGCATGCCTTGCTGTGAACCGCAGCTCACGTCAAGAGCATCTAAAAGAGACCGTACACTAGACATTTTCGATATTCCAACTCACACAATTAACTTTTTCTTAGCACTGTACTGTTTGCTGTTCTGACGAACTGTGAAGAGCTCGAGCCAGCAAGTCTGCTTTTATGCCCATTTCCCCCACTACACCGCCTTTATTCCTTTTGTTCGATGCATTAAGTATAATATTTAAACTTGTCAGATGCAAGGCCAAGGCCAAGGCCGACGTAACCGGCAATACCAGGGTCGTTTTCAGGGCTGTAATTTTCATGGATTTTTTTTTGTCCCTGTCAAGGTTATTTTAAAGAAGCATATAAATATAGTACTAAACTTGTTAGATGCGAGGCCAAGGCCAAGGTCAAAGTACCCGTCAATGTCAGGGTCGTTTTCGAGGTTGTAATTTTCAAGGATTTTTTTTTTGGTCCTGTCAAGGTTATTTTAAAAACAAGGACATTAATGAACGTGCCATCCAGAGAAGAAATTGGGTCATAGAAGAAGCTTACCTGTACAGAAGAAATTAACATGTATTTTATTTCTTAATTTTTAATTTTTTTGTTTGTTATTTTTTTTATTTTTTTTTTAATAATAAAAAGTAAACTCAATCTTTTGTTATATTTTAATTTTTTTTCAATAAAACAATAGTAAAATGAATCTGTATGTGTATTTATTAAACATCACCTAAAATACGTTTTGCAATCCATATTTTTCTGCAGAGTCCGTTTATTAATGAAATAGAACCATATATTAGGGTGAAATCTAATGGTTTCAAATCAGTCTCACATAACAATGTCAGAAGTAAACACTATTGATAAGTTCGGTCGCAAAAGAAAATTTAAGGATTTTAACTTTATGCGAGGTCCTTCAGGAATAGGTTTTAAACTTACACCTAATGGAGATTACGACATGGGAAGCAAAAGATTGTGCTATTTAGCAGAACCTCTTGAAGGAGACGATGCGACCACACGAAATTATGTTGATAATAACCTTGCTCAGTGTGTGCAAGATACGCAGAAAGCTTTACATGACTCAACAATTGTTATTAAAGATATATTCAGAAACCAACTTGAAGGTTACGTACGCAAGAAATTAATTGAAACCGGTCAAGAACTTAGAGGATACATTGATGATACTGTTATTGCAATATATGAACTTAGGCAAGACGAACTGCGTGATGAACTTAACTCTAGAATGTTGAAAATTGAAAAGACTATGGAGGATCTTGTCAGCAAACCTGTTTCACATTAAACATTTACTCGTAGACCTGTGCGTTTAATTTACTATTAGACAAATTTTTCAACAATAACTTTTACAGTTTGTTATTTGTCGACACTTCATTATATTTATAATTTTAAAATAAAGGTTCAATAAAAAAGCAATCAATCAATGAATACATGTTTTTTATTTAAAAAAAAAAAAAAAAAAAAAAAATTACAATACTATCGTTACATATTAATGTTGTATGTTTAATAGAAATAATAAAAACAATACAAATAATGAAATATGGATTTTCCAGATTACGTGCTGTCCTGACTTAGAAATGATTCCAACACGGTGACTAAATTTGCTAAGTTTTCTTCCGGGTCTGTTTTGTAAAAATCTATGTCTGCATGCCCCCAAGGTAGAGTTTTGGTTGAACTGGGAATTACATAACGTTTATCATCGCTATGTGACAATGCTACTTTATTTATTATGTTGGTATAAATGTTATGTAATTCACTTCTAAATGTCTTCATCTTTCTTAATATCAAACCACCCCGTTCAACAATTCTTTGGTAGTCTTCCTGATGAAGGTCTTTCTCGATAACACATTTTTTGATACCTTTGGCTTTTTTTAATTCATTATTAATGGACTTTACATAATAAGCCTTCGCGCCGGTACCATAAAAACTTATTATCGGATCACCAGGAAACTCATCTTTCATTCTACCAACTACAGAATTACTTTTAATTATGTTGAAATTATTAATTTCGGGGTAATTTGATGTATCGAATTTTTCGGGGTTTTCTGATATAGTTTGATAAAAGTTTTCCGTATACACTTTTAATATAAGCGAGTCAGTATCGGTGTAAAGTAACGAAGCATCATCGCCAAACTTGGATTTAATAAAATTATAATAAAAATCGTATATTACAGTCTTTGATATATCTAATATGGAAAAACCGATATAAATTGGTTTATTGTACAATATTTTAACTTTATTCATATGTATAGCAACAAAGTTCTCGGTAAATATCGAGCTACTATTGAAATTGGGGCGGGATATTAGTGCTCTAGCTCCATTTCTGCCTACACTGTTCTCCCAATGTGTTACTAATTTTATATCCTTTCGATTTTCCACATTTTCCATAGTTTTACCAAATATCGCGTTATTTTTTAATTTAAAAGTGTCCTTCGCAAATTTTGTGGTGGCCTTGTTACGTAAATTGGTATTAAAATCAATATACGATTTTAGCCATTTTGATTGCTCAAACTGTAATACTCGATGGGTTTGCATTACCACTAAGCCGTTGGCGATGGCTTGTTTTAAAGTTCTATAGTGTACAATGTATTTTTTTTTATCTTGTAAATTGGGAATTAATTTCGGTAATTTAGCGTTTTCTGTTGGCGGTATGATATTTTCTACTAGAAATGGAAGATCAGAATGTGCATCATGCAACTCAGTCGGATAATGCACATCCACTTCCAAAACGTAGCCATGTAAACTATCCTCACCAACAGCCATAATATTTAAATCCAGAATTTCGCGCTCGCTTAACCATCGAAAACCACCATATGGTAATGCTTGTGACATACTATGACCATATAGATTTGTAGCATCAAGGTATGTTATAAATGAAGAAGGTTTTGTTGGGTCATAGTCTGGTAAAAAAATATTATTAGCGATGTGCTTCCTTTCTGTACACTGGCTTATGCCGCCGCGTATACCTTTCTTAAAAAAATGTATCATGTCTATATCAGTTAAGAGCTCTAACTCTACCTTAGTCATACGTAGCATACAATCAAATGATAAACTTGGAAGGGTATAGTAATGTGCTGGATCAAGTTTATCGAATTTTAAGCAATTATTCCGAAATTGCTCAAAAACATCACACAATAGCAACACATCTGATTTTAAATACACGTCCGAATAGTCCCCCAAAGTTTTACACCCAAACAAGCGCCATACTTCTTTTGCTCTTCTATAGCTTTCATCGCTAATATGTTCTTCCCGTAAATTATCATAAAATTCATCTTTACTTGGAAGACATGTATTTTCCATTTTTTCTATAGAGTCAATAAAGCTATAGGGAAAAACACCCTTTTGACGCATCAAATTAAATTGGTTGATATTTGAAAAATGTTTCCGCGTTTCAATAAAATCGTCGTCGTTTAAACCGCTGCCTAAATTTTCCAAAGACGTTGACAGAAATTTAAAACTATCAATAAATCGCAACTTTAAATATTTCCTCTTGACTTTTCCACATTTACTATCAAAATAATCGTGCACATAAATGCTTTTGGTAAATGATATGTACTTTTCCTTACTTTGAGCCAAAACACCAATTTTATCCCCATATTTACATAACTCTTTTATAAATAAATGGCTGTCGTAGCCGCTTAAGTTATGAAATATGATAGGGATAAAAGAGGGTAATTTATAATTTAAATTACAAACGGAATGTGCAGCACCAAATCTTTTTGCACCAGTTATGTGACAGTGGTCTCGTACTTTAATCTCACCCTCTTCAAAAGGGCCTTCACATATACCACATATTTTAGCATCATTAAACTCCCTTTTTTCTTCAGGCGTTAACGGTTTCATAGGCTTAATGTCTTTTAAATATGTGTTGTATAGAGCCCTTAAATCACACTCGATACGATCCACAAAGACTTGAGCTGCATTATTCCCCCGAAATAGCTCAAATTTCGAAAGTGAGTCGTCAAAAGAGCATTTAATTAAATAAGCAAAAGAATATGGTTCATGTTTAAAACTTTTTACAGTGTAAGAATTTTGTGGGTTTGGTTGTACCGTTTCAATGGGTTTTAAAACAGATTCGAAATCTGCATAAACCACGAATGGAACGCGCATTTGCTTTTCTATACCCTCGAATTTTAAAATATTTTCCGGCACACTCTTTCCAAATTTATCGATTTTTAAATCCACTGAGGGTGTTTGCGTGAAAATGTGGTTACAATCGTAGCTTTGATGTAAAGTTAAAGCTGACGGTGTACTAAAATAAATGAGGCAACCATCACAGAAATATATTTTATGTTGTTGACAACTAATTTGACTTGAAACTAAACGTGATAAATCCCGAATCCAACAATAATGACTCTTTGAACAAGTCGTATCGCAAAAATGTTCACCGCCATCTTTACTACTACAGTCTTTTGTAATTAACAATAAATTTACATGCCTATCCAACTTTTTTGACGCATACCTCAGTGGACCAATAACTTCATGTATTATTTCATTATTTTCATATTTAGATTCCAGACCGTATACGTTAATTGATATGTTGTTCATTTCCTCAAATTTTTTAATGTCACGTAATTTTACTGGAAAATCCATACCTGTTACATTTAGCACTCTAGAAAAATGGGGGTAGGATGTCTTCTGTGAAGGCTCTGCTGTTGGAGGAAACAATGCTGATGTTACAGCCCACGCAAAGCAAAATTCGTCCTGGTTAATCACATTGACGACAGCTCCTTTCTTTTCAATAGAACACGGCAACTTGATGTATGATGAGCCACCCATAGGCATATACTTGTTGATACCAACTTCCAAGTATAAAATTCGCACAAGAGCCCATCCTATAACAAGAAAAATAATATATAAAAATCAGTTTAATATATCGGGTTTTGATTTTTCCATACCTGAATCTTTCTCCTGGAACTCTGTCGCCTGCGTTTTTATTGATTCGGTGAAAGAATGGTAAACGGCATCCAAATCACTTTCTACACTAATTATTTGATTAGCAGTGTTGAAGGATTTTTCACTGAATATTTCTTGTGACGGAAGCATGTACTCGCCAACAGCTGTCATGTTAACTTTTAAAGCATGATGCACACGCAATAAATTATTAACAAGTTCCACCACCTTGGATTTAATGTCTGCAAAGAACATTACGTAATCGGAATGCTCCATATCACTGCTAACCCGATAGGTTGCAATTCTTCTTTTGAAGGCACATTGAACGAGTTGCACACCATGACATACCGGCAAACATGAATTATTTTTATGTTGTTGTGTTCGTTTATGCGCTGACATATGATTTATTGGAACATCTACATTACATGTAGCGCAATTAATTACCGGAATCGTCGATGTATACTCTTCAATTCGGAGCCGTTTTCCTCCAGGCACTTCATTAAATCTCGCCGCACACGATTCTCTTTTATGACGTCTCATATTATAACTCTTAGTAAACTTAGAACCGCAATTTTCACAAACATATGCCATGATTTGTCAAATATTAACACATGTACTACCTATACAAGTCAGAGCCAACTGATGAATGAAACTGCCCCATACTCTATATAAAACCATTCAAGGTCACCCCCAACCACGTAACATATCTTCAAGGTCACACACC